>JAUPTC010000028.1:82865-201044 GCA_030762895.1 Sophora flavescens
AATAGGGTTAGTATTAGGGTTTTGGGTCAAAATTAGGGCTCTGGGTTAAAATTAAGGTTTTGGGTCAAAATTAGGGGTTTTGGTACAAATTAGTGTTTAGGGTTTGAATTAGGGTTTTGAGTTAAAGATATGTTTTTGGGTCAAAAATAGGGTTAGAATTAGGATTTTGGGTTAAAATTAGGGTTCTGTGTCAAAACTAGGGCTTAGGGTTAGAATTTGGGTTAGAATTAGGATTTTGGGTAAAATTAGGGTTTCGGGTCAAAATTAGGGTTCGGGGTCAAATTTAGGGTTTAGGGTCAAAATTAGGGTTTAGGGTTTGAAATAGGGTTTTGAGTTTAAGATAGGGTTTTGGGTCCAAATTAGGGTTTAGGGTTTGAATTAGGGTTATGAGTTAAAGATATGTTTTTGGGTCAAAATAGGGTTAGAATTAGGGTTTTGGGTTAAAATTCAGGTTGTGTCAAAACTAGGGCTTAGAGTTAGATTTATGATTTTGGGTAAAATTAGGGTTTCGAGTCAATATTAGGGTTCAGGGTCAAATTTAGGGTTTAGGGTCAAAATTTGGGTTTGGGGTTTAAAATAGGGTTTTGAGTTTAAAATAGGGTTTTGGGTCAAAAATAGGGGTAGAATTAGGCTTTTAGGTCAAAATTAGGGCTTTGGGTTAAAATTAGGGTTCTGGGTCAAAATTAGGGTTTAGGGTTTGAATTAGGGTTAGAATTAGGCTTTTGGGTTAAATTAGGGGTTTGGGTCAAAATTAGGGTTCTGGGTCAAATTTAAGGTTTATGGTCTGAATTAGGGTTTAGGGTTTGAATTAGGTTGAGTTTAAAATAGGGTTTTGTGTCAAAAATAGGGTTTGAATTAGGGTTTTGGGTTAAAATTAGGGTTTTGGGAAAAATTAGGGTTCGGGGTCAAATTTAAGGTTTAGGATCAAAATTAGAGTTTAGGGTTTGAATTAGGGTTTTGAGTTAAAAATAGGGTTGTGGGTCAAAATAGGGTTAGAATTAGGGTTTGAGTCAAAAGTTGGGTTTTGGGTCCAAATTTGGGTTTTGGGTCAAAATTAGGGTTTAGGGTTTGAATCAAGGTTTTGAGTTAAAAATAGGGTTTTGGGTCAAAAATAAGGTTAGATTTAGGGTTTCGAGTCAAAATTTGGTTTTTGGGTCAATTTTTTTGTTTATGGTCAAAGTTAGGGTTTAGGGTTTGAAATAGGGTTTTGAGTTTAAAATAGGGCCTTGTGTCAAAAATAGGGTTAGTATTAGGGTTTTGGGTCAAAATTAGGGCTCTGTGTTAAAACTAAGGTTTTGGGTGAAAATTAGGGTTTATGGTACAAATTAGTGTTTAGGGTTTGAATTAGGGTTTTGAGTTAAAGATATGTTTTTGGGTCAAAAATAGGGTTAGAATTAGGATTTTGGGTTAAAATTAGGGTTCTGTGTCAAAATTAGGGCTTAGGGTTAGAATTTGAGTTAGAATTAGGATTTTGGGTAAAATTAGGGTTTCGGGTCAAAATTAGGGTTCGGGGTCAAATTTAGGGTTTAGTGTCAAAGTTAGGGTTTAGGGTTTTAAATATGGTTTTGAGTTTAAAATAGGGTTTTAGGTCAAAAATAGGGTTAGAATTAGGGTTTTGGGTCAAAATTATGGCTTTGGGTTAAAATTAGGGTTTGGGGTCCGAATTAGGGTTTAGGGTTTGAATCATGTTTTGAGTTTAAAGTAGGGTTTTGGGTCAAAATAGGGTTAGAATTAAGGTTTTGGGGTAAAATTAGGGTTTTGGGAAAAATTAGGGTTCTGGGTCAAATTTAAGGTTTAGGATCAAAATTAGGGTTAGAATTATGGTTTTGAGTCAAAACTTGGGTTTTGGATACAAATTTGGGTTTTGGGTTTGAATTAAGGTTTAGTTAAAAATTGGGTTTTGGGTCAAAAATAAGGTTAGAAGTAGGGTGTCTGCGTTAAAATTAGGGTTTCGAGACAAAATTAGGTTTTTGGGTCAAATTTTGGGTTTATGGTCAAAGGTAGGGTTTAGGGTTTGAAATAGGGTTTTGAGTGTAAAATAGGGTTTTGGTTCAAAAATAGGATTAGTATTAGTGTTTTGGGTCAAAATTAGGCCTCGGGGTTAAAATTAAGGTTTTGGGTCAAAATAAGGGGTTTTGGTACAAATTAGTGTTTTGGGTTTTAACTAGGGTTTTGAGTTAAAGATATGTGTTTGGGTCAAAAATAGGTTTAGAATTAGGATTTTGGCCTAAAATTAGGGTCTTGTGTCAAAATTAGGGCTTATGTTTAGAATTTGGGTTAGAATTAGGATTTTGGGTAAAATTAGGGTTTCGGGTCAAAATTAGGGTTCGGGGTCAAAGTTAGGGTTTAGGGCCAAAGTTAGGGTTTAGGGTTTGAAATAGGGTTTTGAGTTTAAAATAGGGTTTTGGGTCAAAAATAGGGTTTCAATTAGGGTTTCGGGTCAAAATTAGGGCTTTGGGTTACAGTTAGGGTTTGGGGTCAAAATTTGGGTTTTGGATCCAAATTAGGGTTGTGGTTCAAAATTAGGGTTTAGGGTTTGAATTAGGGATGAGTTAAAGATATGTTTTTGGGGTCATAAATAGGGTTAGAATTAGGGTTTTGTCAAAACTAGGGCTTAGGGTTAGAATTTGGGTTAGAATTATGATTTTGCGTAAAATTAGGGTTTCGTGTCAAAATTAGGGTTTGGGGTCAAATTTAAGGTTTAGGGTCAAAATTAGGGTTTAGGGTTTAGGGTTTAAAATAGGGTTTTGGGTCCAAAATAGGGGTAGAATTAGGCTTTTGGGTCAAAATTAGGGCTTTCGGTTAAAATTTGGTTTAGGGTCAAACATAGGGTTTAGGGTCAAATTTTGGGTTAGAATTCGGGTTTTGAGTTAAAATTAGGGTTTTGGGAAAAATTAGGGTTTTGGGTCAAACTTAGGGTTTAGGGTCAAAATTAGGGTTTAGGCTTTCAAATAGGGTTGAGTTTAAAAAAGGGTTTTGGGTCCAAAATAGGGTAAGAATTAGGGTTTTGTGTCAAAATTAGGGCTTTGGGTTACAATTAGGGTTTTGGGTTTAAATTAGGGTTTAGGATTAAAATTAGTGTTTAGGGTTTGAATTAGGGTTTTGAGTTTAAAAAAGGGTTTTGGGTCAAAATTATGGATTTGGTGTTAAATTAGGATTTGGGTCAAGTATTGAATTTGAATTTTTTGTTAAAAATCGGGTTTTGGGTCCAAATTAGGGTTAAAATTATTCATCATGTCAACAATTGGATTGGATAGCCAAGAATCACACCAGAAGTTAATGCTTCTTCCATCCCCTAAAAGCCAAGAGACATTTTCAAGAACAGTGGAGAGGAATCCTTTTAAACCAGACCAAATTGAGGAGGAAATGCTGTAGTTAATGAAGGATGCGTGCTTGAGCACTCTAGACCTTAGAAGGTTGGACCAATCCAAGTCTGAGGAAATCAGTTCCCAGCATCTCTTAAGCATGAAGGCTTCATTAATAGATCTAAAAGACCTCAGTCCAAGACCACCTTCAGCAATGGGACAGCAAACCTTTTTCCAAGCAACCATGCAAATCTTCCTAGACTCAATGTTACCAGCCCAAATAAAGTTTCTTATGAACTGATCTAGAAGCTTGAGGAGGGCAAGGGGCCAGTAGTATACCTGGAAAGAGTAAATCAAAGAGCTTTGGACAACAGATTTTACCAATTCAACACGGCCCATGATAGAGAGCATACTACCTTTCCAGGATGAGAGCTTTGTTTTAATCCTGTCCACCAAAGGCATGAAGTAGGCTTTCTTAGGTTTCCCTTTGAAAATGGGAACACCTAAGTAAACAAAAGGAAGATGCCCAGCTTTAAACCCCCAATTGTTAAACAAGACAGCCATCCTAGATGACTTTGAAGAGCCAGCATAATAGGTTGATTTTTCCCTGCTGATAACCTGACCAGAAGCTTGAGCATAATGGGAGAACAAAGACATCAAGTTATCTAAATTCTTCTTTGTGCCTCTGCAGAGAATAAGGATATCATCTGCATAAAGAACATGACTAGGGACATTGGAACCCCTTGGACCAGCTATAGGGAGCAGATTATTATCTTGAACAAGCTTAGAGATACCTCTGCTAAGAACCTCCTCAGCAATGCAGAAAAGAAGAGGTGATAGAGGGTCACCTTGTCTCACTCCTCTCTTGCAGGAGAAAAAACCAACAGCTTTACCATTGACACAAATAGACAATTTTGCTGATTGGAGCACTACTTTCACCCAGTTACAGAAGATAGGGTCAAAACCAAATTGGTGCAGCACTTTGAGAAGAAAATTCCAATCAAGAGTGTCAAAAGCCTTCCTAATATCAATCTTGAGAGCTATATTACCCCCAAACGACCTCTTGTCCAACAAAGTTGATAGCTTCGAGCGACAACGATCTGATCCGAAAGTTGCCTGCCTTTGATAAAGCCCCGCTGCTGGCTGGAAACAATTTTAGAGGCAATGATGGCCAATCTGTCAGCTAAGATCTTTGTGATTATTTTGAACTTAAAGTTGGCCAAAGCAATGGGTCTGTACTTATCAATGGAGTCAGCTTCTGGAAACTTGGGGATCAACACCACCAAGTTGGAGTTGAAATTAGGGAGAAGCCATCCCTGCTTAAAGAACTGCAAGACAGCATTGCAAACATCATGACCAACAATCTCCCAGTAAGTTTGGAAGAAGAGACCACTGAAGCCATCTGGACCAGGAGCACCACTGGCATTCATTGAGAACACAGCATTCCTAATTTCCTCAGTGGAAGGAAGATTAGTTAACATCAGATTATCAGCTCTATCAACACAATGAGGGATTACCTGTTCAATAAGGCCATTATCCTGGCAGAAGTTCTCAGAGGAGAAGAGAGTTGAGTAAAAGTCCAGCACATGAGCTTCTATGTCCTCAGGCTTGTCTAAAATAACACCATCCTTTCGCAGCATGGCCATACTTTTTGAAGACTGTCTAATTTTAGTAACTTTGTGGAAAAAAGAGGTGTTTCTGTCCCCCTCAATATGCCAGCTAACACGAGATTTTTCCTGCCAAAACATATTCTGCAGATGCAAAGCCTGATTCAAATTACCTTCAGCAGCTTTCTCTTTAAGAGATAATTCATCAGAGTAACCAGAGATGGCTATTTGGTTCTGAATGGCAGCCAAATCTGCTTCTGCCAGTTTTACTTTGTCATTAACATCCCCAAAATGCTCCTTATTCCAGCAGATCAAAATACCTTTCAAGTGCTTCAATTTCTGGCTAAGAATGTACATAGGACAGCCAAGAATACCAATGTTGAACCCTAACTTTGACTATAAACACAAAATCTGACCCAAAAACCTAAATTTGACTCGAAACCCTAAATCTAACCTTATTTTTGACCCAAAACCCTATTTTTAACTCAAAACCTTAATTCAAACCCTCAACCCTAATTTTGAACCAAAACCCAAATTTGGACCCAAAACCCAAGTTTTGACTCAAAACCGTAATTCTAATCCTATTTTGACACAAAACCCTATTTTAAACTCAAAACCCTAATTCAAACCCTAAAACCAAATTTTGATCCTAAACCTTAATTTTGACCAAGAACCCTAATTTTTCCCAAAACCCTAATTTTAACCCAAAACCCTAATTCCAACCCTATTTTTGACCAAAACCCTACCTTAAACTCAACCTAATTCAAACCCTAAACCCTAATTCGGACCATAAACCCTAAATTTGACCCAGAACCCTAATTTGACCCAAAACCCTAATTTTACCCAAAAGCCTAATTCTATCCCTAATTCAAACCTTAAACCCTAATTTCGACCTAGAACCCTAATTTTAACCCAAAGCCCTAATTTTGATCGAAAAACTAATTATACCCCTATTTTTGACCCAAAACCCTATATTAAACTCAAAACCCCATTTTAAACCCTAAACCCTATTTTAAACCCTAAACCCTAAATTTGTCCCCGAACCCTATTTTTGATCCGAAACATTAATTTTACCCAAAATCCTAATTCTGACACAAATTCCAACCCTAAGCCCTAGTTTTGACACAACCCTAATTTAAACACAAAATCCTAATTCTAACCCTATTTTTGACCCAAAAACATATCTTTAACTCAAAACCCTAATTCAAACCCGAAACACTAATTTGTACCAAAAACCCTAATTTTGACCCAAAACCCTAATTTTAACCCAAAACCCTAATTCTAACCCTATTTTTGACCAAAACCCTACTTTAAACTCAACCTAATTCAAACCCTAAACCCGTAATTCAGACAACAAACCCTAAATTTGACCCAGAACCCTAATTTTACCCAAAACTCTAATTTTACCCAAAAGCCTAATTCTAACCGTAATTCAAACCTTAAACCCTAATTTTGACCCAGAACCCTAATTTTAACCCAAAGCCCTAATTTTGATCGAAAAGCCTAATTCTACCCCTATTTTTGACCCAAAACCCTATATAAAACTCAAAACCCTATTTTAAACCCTAAACCCTAATTTTGACCCTAAACCCTAAATTTGTCCCCGAACCCTAATTTTGACCCGAAACATTAATTTTACCCAAAATCCTAATTCTAACCCAAATTCCAACCCTAAGACCTAGTTTTGACACAACCCAAATTTTAACACAAAATCCTAATTCTAACCCTATTTTTTACCCAAAAATATATCTTTAACTCAAAACCCTAATTCAAACCCTAAACACTAATTTGTACCAAAAACCCTAATTTTGACCCAAAACCTAAATTTTAACCCAGAGCCCTAATTTTGACCCAAAACCCTAATACTAACCCTATTTTTGACCCAAAACTCTATTTTAAACTCAAAACCCTATTTAAAAACCTAAACCGTAACTTTAACCATAAACACAAAATTTGACCCAAAAACCTAATTTTGACTCGAAACCCTAAATCTAACCTTATTTTTGAACCAAAACCCTATTTTTAACTCAAAACCTTAATTCAAACCCTCAACCCTAATTTTAAACCAAAACCCAAATTCGGACCCAAAACCCAAGTTTTGACTCAAAACCCTAATTCTAATCCTATTTTAACACAAAACCCTATTTTAAACTAAAAACCCTAATTCAAACCCTAAACCCTAATTTTGATCCTAAACCTTAAATTTGACCAAGAACCCTAATTTTTCCCAAAACCTTAATTTTAACCGAAAACCCTAATTCTAACCATATTTTTGACCAAAACCCAAATTTAAACTCATCATAATTCTAACCCTAAACCCTAATTCGGACCATAAACCCTAAATTTGACCCATAACCCTTATTCGACCCAAAACCCTAATTTTACCAAAAAGCCTACATCTAACCCTAATTCAAGTCTAAATCTTAATTTTGACCCATAACCCTAATTTTAACCCAAAGCCCTAATTTTGATCGAAAAGCCTAATTATACCCCTATTTTTGACCCAAAACCCTATATTAAACTCAAAACCCTAATTTTAACCCAAAACCCTAATTCTAACCTTATTTTTTACCAAAACCCTACTTTTAACTCAACCTAATTCAAACCCTGAACCCTAATTTGGACCATAAACCCTAAATTTGACCCAGAACCCTAATTTGTCCCAAAACCCTAATTTTACACAAAAGCCTAATTCTAACCCTAATTCAAACCTTAAACCCTAATTTTGACCCGGAACCCTAATTTTAACCCCAAAGCCCTGATTTAACACCAATTCTATAATTTTGACCCAAAACCCTATTTTAAACTCAAAACCCTAATTCAAATCCTAAACCCTAACTTTGACCCTAAACCAAAATTTTGACCCAAAAACCTAATTTTGACCCTAAACCCTAATTTTAACCTAAAGCCCTAATTTTGACCCAAAAGCCAAATTCAAACCCTAAACCCTAATTTGTACCAAAAACCCTAATTTTGACCCTAAGCCCAAAATTTGACCCAAAAACCTAATTTTGACTCGAAACCTTAATTTTAACCCAAAACCCTAATTCTAACCTTATTTTTGACCCAAAACCATAATTTTTTCCAAAACCCTAATTTTAACCCAAAACCCTAATTCTAACACAATTTTTGACACAAAATCCTATTTTAAACACAAAACCTAATTCAAACCCTAAACCCTAATTTGGACCCTAAACCCTAAATTTGACCCAGAACCCTAAGTTTGACCCAAAACCCTAACTTTACCCAAAAGCCTAATTCTAACCCTAATTCAATCCCTAAACCCTAATTTTGACTCAACCCTAATTTTGACCCGAAACCATAAATTTTAACCCAAACCCGTTATTTTAACCCTTATTTGGACCCAAAACCCGATTTTTAACATAAAACTCTAATTCAAACCTTGACCCAAAACCCTAATTTAACACCAATTCCATAATTTTGACCCAAAACCCTATTTTAAACTCAAAACCCTAATTCAAACTATAAACCCTAACTTTGACCCTAAACCCAAATTTTGACCCAAAGCCCAAATTTTGACCCAAAACCCTAATTCTAACCCTATTTTTGACCTAAAACCCAATTTTAAACTCAACCCTATTTCAAACCCCTAACCCTTAATTTAACACCAAATCCCAAATTTTGACCCAAAACCCTATTTTTTACCCAAAGCCCTAATTTAGACCCAACACCCTAATTCTAACCTATTTTTGACCCAAAATCATATATTTTTTTAACTCAACAGCCTAATTCAAACCCTATACCCTAATTTTGACAATAAACCCAAAATTTGACTCGAAACCCTAATTCTAACCCTATTTCTGACCCAAAAACCTATTTTTAACTCCAAACCCTAATTGAAACCCTAAACCCTATGTTTGACCATAAACCCAAATTTTAACCCAAAGCCCTAATTTTGACCTAAAAGCCCAATTCTACCCCTATTTTTGACCCAAAACCCTATTTTAAACCCTAAACCATGATTTTGACCCCAAACCCTAATTTTAACCCAAAACCCTAATTCTAACCCTATTTTTGACCCAAAAACATATCTTTAACTCATAACCCAAATTCAAACCCTAAACCCATATTTTCACCCATAACCCTAATTTGGATCCAAAACCCAAATTTTGACCCCAAACCCTAATTTTAACCTGAAACCCTAATTTTAAGCCAAAACCCTAATTCTAACCTTATTTTTGACCCAAAACCCTATCTTAAACTCAAAACCCTAAACCCTAATTTTGTCCCCGAACCCTAATTTTGACCCGAAACCCTAATTTTACCCAAAATCCTAATTCTAACCCAAATTCTAACTCTAAGCCCTAATTTTTATCACAAAACCCTAATTTTAACCCAAAATCCTAATTATAACCCTATTTTTGACAAAAAAACATATCTTTAACTCAAAACCCTAATCCAAACCCTAAACACTAAATTGTACCCAAAACCCTAATTTTAACCCAAAATCTAAATTTTAAACCAGAGCCCAAATTTTAACCCAAAACTATAATAATAACCCTATTTTTAAACCAAACCCGTATTTTAAACCCAAAACCCAAATTTGGACGCAAAACCCAAGTTTTGACTCAAAACCCTAATTCTAACCCTATTTTGACCCAAAACCCTATTTTAAACTCAAAACCCTAATCCAAACCCTAAACTCTAATTTTGATCCTAAACCTTAAATTTGATCAAGAACCCTAATTTTTCCCAAAACGCTAATTTTAACCCAAAACCCTAATTCTAACCCTATTTTTGACTAAAACCCTACTTTAACCTCAACCTAATTCAAACCCTAAACCCTAATTCGGACCATAAACCCTAAATTTGACCCAGAACCCTAATTTGACCCCGAACCCAAACTTTACCCAAAAGCCTAATTCTATCCCTAATTCAAACCTTAAACCCTAAATTTGACCCAGAACCCTAATTTGACCCAGAACCCTAATTTTACCCAAAAGCCTAATTCTATCCCTTATTCAAACCTTAAACCCTAATTTTGACACACAACCCTAATTTTAACCCAGAGCCCTAATTTTGATCGAAAAACTAATTCTACCCCTATTTTTGACCCAAAACCCTATATTAAACTCAAAACCCTATTTTAAACCCTAAACCCTATTTTTGACCCTAAACCCTAAAATTGTCCCCGAACAATATTTTTGACCCGAAACATTAATTTTACCCAAAATCCTAATTCTGACCCAAATTCTAACCCTAAACCCTAGTTTGACACAACCCTAATTTAAACACAAAATCCTAATTCTAACCCTATTTTTGACCCAAAAACATATCTTTAACTCAAAACCCTAATTCAAACCCTAAACACTAATTTGTACCAAAAACCCTAATTTTGACCCAAAACCCTAATTTTAACCCAAAACCATAATTCTAACCCTATTTTTGACCAAAACCCTACTTTAAACTCAACCTAATTCAAACCCAAAACCCGTAATTCGGACAACAAACCCTAAATTTGACCCAGAACCCTAATTTTACCCAAAACCCTAATTTTACCCAAAAGCCTAATTCTAACCGTAATTCCAACCTTAAACCCTAATTTTGATCCAGAACCCTAATTTTAACCCAAAGCCCTAATTTTGATCGAAAAGCCTAATTATACCCCTATTTTTGACCCAAACCCCTATATTAAACTCAAAACCCTATTTTAAACCCCAAACCCTAATTTTGACCCTAAACCCTAAATTTGTCCCCGAACCCTAATTTTGACCCGAAACATTAATTTTACCCAAAATCCTAATTCTAACCCAAATTCCAACCCTAAGACATAGTTTTGACACAACCCCAATTTTAACACAAAATCCTAATTCTAACCCTATTTTTGACCCAAAAACATATCTTTAACTCAAAACCCTAATTCAAACCCTAAACACTAATTTGTACCAAAAACCCTAATTTTGACCCAAAACCTAAATTTTAACCCAGAGCCCTAATTTTGACCCAAAATCCTAATACTAACCCTATTTTTGACCCAAAACTCTATTTTAAACTCAAAACCCTATTTAAAAACCTAAACCGTAACTTTAACCATAAACACAAAATTTGACCCAAAAACCTAATTTTGACTCGAAACCCTAAATCTAACCTTATTTTTGACCCAAAACCCTATTTTTAACTCAACCTTAATTCAAATCCTCAACCCTAATTTTAAACCAAAACCCAAATTTGGACCCAAAACCCAAGTTTTGACTCAAAACCCTAATTCTAATCCTATTTTGACACAAAACCCAATTTTAAACTCAAAACCCTAATTCAAACCCTAAACCCTAATATTGATCCTAAACCTTAAATTTGACCAAGAAACCTAATTTTTCCCAAAACCCAAATTTTAACCCAAAACCCTAATCCTAACCATATTTTTGACCAAAACCCTACTTTAAACTCAACATAATTCAAACCCTAAATGTAACACCCTAGTTTTTACACCTAGGATTAATTATTTTATTTGGATGTTTATGTTTATTATGTTATGTGGTTTAGTCTAAGTAATTAAATTACTCTTTTCAAATTATTTTGTTGGGTGTGTTAGCACTGACTTATTTCAGTGAATGCACGTTTAATAGACAATAATTTATGTTATTGTCACTATTATACCAGTACAGAAAAATATTTTAAATAATATGATTAAGAGAAAAACATTTTCATATTCCTATTCTATTTAATTTTAAGGTTAAAAATATTTTTTGTTTGACATTTATCGGAGATGAAATTTTGGACTGAGTATTTTCTTAGTTGATCAGTTCAACTATTAATCCTTACTCTAACTTGAATTTCGAAAACATATCCTTATCAATCTTTATTTTTAGATTCTAAAAAGTAAAAACATGTTTATTTTAGGCCTAATATTTATCACTCATTTTGTACCTATCACTAAGTAATTTGTTTAAAAACCCATTTTCTCTCTTTTCTCCCTCTTTTTCTCGATGCAATCTCTCTCTTTCTCCCTTATCTTCTCTGCTTCTTCTCTTTTCTTCCTTCTTTCTTTCTTCTCTCTTCTTATTCTTCCTCCTAACTCCATCTTCTCCTTCCTCCTCCTTCTTCACCAACCAGCCGCGCCGCCCTAGGAGCCGCCCGTCGTCGTCCAGCCGTGCGCCGTCGAGGACGTCACCGTCTGGTTGTGCCTGGTAGTGGAGAAGACGTGCGTTCTGCTCCGTCTCGTCCCTCCTGTTCACGTCGCGCTAGCCACCGCGGTAAGCACCGCGCGCCGCCGCCTCCATGGTGGTTTCTCACCTCTCTTTGTTAGTTTAAGTTCTTTCCTTCATCTTTTAGCCTTATCTTCAAGTTTTGAGTACTTGGGTGTTACAGGAACACTGCAACCGCCATTGCCACTTCGCCGGAGTTGTGCACCGCCGCCGCCGTGCCCATGGCTGTCACTGCGTCCTCTGCCTTCAAGCTTGGGTGAGTCAAAACCCTCTCTTGTATCTCATATTCAAAACCCCTAAATGGATTTTTGAAACCCTAACCCTAACCCTTTGATTTCAGATTTTAATCTTGAAATTTAAGGTTGTTTTATGAGATTGGGACTGTGAATTTGTGTTTCCCTAAACCAATTTCATTATTCTGAGTTTTCCCTAAATCGTATTGAGGAGCCCTAAAACCCCAATTTAATTTGATTTAAATTTGGGTATGTTTTTGTGAAATTAATTATGATTTAGTGTAATTAGGACTCTTAATGGATGATTTCCAAAGTTCTTTTTCAAGATCTTTTGATCAAAACAAAGTTTCCTTAAGGGGTATTGGGAAGCGTGAGCTTCAAACATGATTTTCTTTGAAAATAACCTTGTTTGGTAATTAGATTGAGTGTTTAGATCAAATTAGAATGTGTGTTTGATCATGTGTAATTGATTTCTTGATTTCTGGTTGTTGCGCATTGTTGGATTTACTCTCTGAGACGTTTGGACACGGCTATGTTTGCTTGATGGAGCAGATATGAGCTAACTTGGGCATTAGGACGAGGATCCTTTACTTATCTTCAAAGGTAAGGGGGGATTGCCTGATGGATTTTTCTCAATAACCATTTGCTTGTTGTGTAGTCTGTATAATTGATGTGGTTGTGGTTATCTGATTATGTGGTTTATGTTGTGTTGTATATCTGAGTATCAGTGTCTGATCTGATTTAAATTATTTGATTATTTGTACATGATATTGCTATGGTGCATGATCTGTCTGGTGGTTTGTTGTTGAATGTTGCTTGTGAGTGTTGTTTGAGAAGCCTGATTGTGGTCAGTGCACAACCTATTAATCAAATAAAAGCTTTAATAAGCTGTGTAAATTATATTCCAGGTTTTATGGGAAACGTTGGAATATAATGGTGGTGGAAAGTATTATTTTGGAAAAATAAGAAGTTTTGATGATGATGATTTATTAGTGAAAAGTAACTTGAGTCACAATGAGAGCGAAATTGTGAAAATGTTTAAGTACTGCTAATTTTTAGGTAAGAAAGTTTGTAATATTATACAAAGTTATTTTATGAAATTAATTGTTGAAAAGAAGTTAATGATGATTTTAGAAAGTTGTTTCAGTGGAAAAAGTTAAGTTTTGGCTTGAGAAGCTTTAAAAGTGATAATTGATGAATGATTTGGAAAAGTGTGATAACATATTTGGAAAAACGTAGAGGGCAAGTATTTTGAAACGGCAGTACATATTTTAAGGAAGTTAAAACCTCAAGTGACTCACATTTGTGAAAACCAAGTTTTATTATTTAATGATTTTATTAATGAATTTCCAATTTTGGAAAAGAATTTATGAAAGCAAAAATGATTTAGTGTTAAAAGTGGTGTGGAACTTAGTAACCTCGACGTCGGGGTACTAAGGGTCTGTGTTGTGATGGACTCGAGTCATTTGGACTTTGAGGACCTATATTGTATACATGAGGTATACTTGTGTTGAAACATTGAAGATGTTTCTAGTGCCACGAACCTAAGACCGGTGCACCCGGTCGAGAGGTGTCGTGATTGAGCACTTTCAGATTGTGAGGTCCTATGTTTTGATAAAAGTTTTATGGACTGTGAGGTCCTATGTTTTGATAAAAGTTTTATGGACAGTGAGGTCCTGTGTTGTGATGAAAGTTTTAAAAGTGTTTTAAAACTATGTGAGTCGTAAGCCATTTTGAGCTTCGGCAAAGAAAGATTGAACACAAAGAAAAGAACAAAACAAAAGTGTTGTGCATGAAAGTGGCAGACGTGCCTGCGATTTATGGTTTAATGCATTAATTACCAGCGGCGAAAGGTAATTCCGATGTGCATTATCTCATGTGCCTAGTGAGGACATTGAGATTGGGACCCCATCTTACTTGCTAATAGGTATTGCCACTGATTGTGGACGTTAGCAATGTGTTTGGCCTTGTGTGTGCCTGGCGATGTATGCCTTTAAAGATGGGAAGAGGTTGCGCACCTGTTGGCAGTTGGCCAAGTTAGCCAGTGTGGCTATGGAGTCTGATCAACTCATATGATGTTGGGATATCTCATGAGATTAGGACGAAAAGTAGATGATGAATAGAAGTGTCATGCATAATTTTATGGATGATGTTTGGGGTGTTAAACCCACTGATAAACTATTAGCTTATAAATGCTTGTGTGGTAAATGTATATGTGTTATGTGGTGTCGCGCATTTAGTTATTGTGTTAAAACCATATATTGGCGTCTCACCCTTACACATATTTCAGGATTCTTCTAGTTCGATATTGTACCCTGATTACTTTAACATAGATGGTGCATATGAGTCTTTCTAAGTCACTCAGAGACTTAGATCTAGTTGCTTGATGAGGTATTACTTGCGGAATAACTTTTAGAACGACCAGCTTAGGGTTGAGACTTAGATTATTATTGATAGTATGTATGAGTATGGCTCAGAGAGCCTTTATTTCAAATGGAATGTTGATGGCTCGGAGAGCTTTCTTTTGAAAGAAAACTTAAACCTTTCCTTTTTGGTTTTGTAAAGCTTAAGGCTATAACTATTATTTTTATGTATTGATGCCTGGTTGAATTTAGTGTAACTGGAATTCTGGAGTGAAAATGTAAATATTTTAACAGGTGTTATTTTACCCTGGGATGTCCGAATTACAGAGGAGACTCTGTCGAAATTTTTGTAAAACTACTATCTTGTATTTAAGTATATCCTTTAAACTAAATAGGCTTGTCAAGCTATGATAGTAAGTTTGTGTGTCGATCAATTGAGGCTTAGGTAATGGAGTCGTGAAAAAGAAAATTTTATACCCAATTTCAGACACTTATGTACTTATATAAATTATTTTCCGAAAGCACCAGCAAATTATCTTTTAATTTAATTTCTGCACGTGTTTAGAAGGTAATGCCTAAGGGAGGGTGTTACAAGGTGGTATCAGAGCTGGTCGAGTCTTTCGGGATCTTTGGGGAATTGGTATGTTAAGTTTTGTTGTGTGATCTCTGGTTGGCTCTTGTTTGAATTGTTTCTTGTTGAAGCAATGTGTGTTGACGCACAAGTATATGTTTTGTTGATGGTTTTTTCCAAGGGTTTTATGTCCTGGGAGACCATAGATCTTGAATGTTACTTGGGTTCGGATATGACATTCGATTATCCTTGCGAATCGTGTCAGAAATTCGAAACAAGGTGTTTGTGTATAGGGTTTTACCGGGAGTGTTTCCTGGAAATATTCTAGGTTTATGGTTAGCAAAGGACATTGATTTTTGATTGATCTAATTTCTGGATGCGGTCAGATCTCTGTCCTTTTGTATAGGATGTTGCCTACAAGATTGAAACGAGTTCGACGACTCGATTCAACTGAAAGATTGGTGGTTAGAACCGTTTGTTAGACCGGGTGTTTTCCTTGTGAAGCACCAATGTTGTGTGGAGGCTCGTGTCACCGTCTAGATTTCTGACGACTAGGTAAAAGGACGAATTATGAATAAGTATTCTCTAACTTGCGTAGTTGATTTGGTAAATTAATTGCGAGGAGTTGTCATCTACTCAAAGATCGACTTGAAGACGAGGTATTACCAGATCGGAGTGATGACCTATCTAAGGTTTTGCATCGTCAACTCAGTTTATGAGGAAAGATCAACCTTTTGTATGTTGGATCGATTGGTTAAGTTGTCCGGGATCGTACCCAATTCAAGGTGGTCATACTAAGCTTGGCTAGAAAGATGTGTATGTTGGTTAGAACCAAGACGAATTGAGTGGATTTTCGATCTTGGGTGAGTGTCTCGTGATTGAGGAATTCTTCATTGTACCCTTTGATTCTCTTGTGTTCGTCAGTTGACAATTATTTCTCAAATCCTGTGATTGTCTTAGATAATCACAACGGTGAAGTTGGTATGTGTCAGACATATTTTCTGATTTTAATTTGCAGTCTGTCAGGACTTATGAATTAGTTATGCTGATTCGTAAATTTACAGTTATACATTTCTTTGGCTGTGAGAATTCATACTCACACTTCTAAATGATCCTCGATGTATTAGACATTTGAGTGAATTGGTTTAAAGGAATCGATTGGTCTGGATACTTTCACACTTTGTTGAGAGAAGTGGTTATGACTATTTCTTGAGTTATAACACAAATAATTTCGTGATAGCAGAAGTTTCTTGGTGAAACTTAGTTTCATCACTTCTATTTTTGATAGAGGTGAAAGTCATCATTTTGTAAATTCTTTGTATTAAGAATGAGAATTAATTCTCTTGGGATTAGACATTATTCACTTCTTGATTCTTTGAATCCGTTGGAAGATTCTTGTGGAAGAATGAACTTTATTAGATTCATGTTTGTATATGTGTATTGATCATGCATTTTTACACCCATGAACCTGATGGAATGATCTTTTTCCATACTGGATGTTCCGATATCCTTCAAATTAATGAAATTCTTTTCTATGCTTATGTGAAAGTGAATCCAGAAAAATTTATTTTCTTGAGAAATTCTTTTATGATCACTAAGGTCATGTCTTATTGTCGTTCGAAAGTGCTTGTTGTCATTGATCATCTTAGTTCTACGTATTTTCCAAATGTTGTCGATGTGTGACTTATCTCATCAGTCATGAGTTGGATATCTCCACATCAAGATGTACAATTGAGACCTTCCTTGTTGAGATGTTGACATTCCTTTAATCCCTGTTATGAGTTTTCTGAAGACTTACACGAGTTTTGTTTGAATTCAAGTGATCGTTGATCGACTGGTGAAGTCTACACCTTTCTTACGAGTTAAGATCCATAAGCAGTGTTAGTGAACCGAATAATGTATCAGAGGATCGTTCAGATGAAAAATGGAAGTTTATCAACGTGTGTCAGTTAAATTTACTTTAAGTGTTGAGGACTAAGTTGAGGCTAAGTCCAACTGAGCATCCTTAGCGGGATGGATAAGTAATGATGACCTATCCTTAGCGGGTTAGTTGGGAGATAGTGTGGTACCTAAGTTTTGTCATCTCTATGGTAGGACGAACCAGAGTTGATAGGAGTTTCGTTAGTGTATAGATGTAAATGGTATTATGAGAACCCTTAAGTTCAACATTTTTGAGTGAGATGATTACAATGGACTTTATGATCGAGGTAGATATATCATTAAAGGAATTTAGAGTAGTGATCAATGTTTATGGTTAATGTGGACTTAGTGAGTCTGAGGATTAACGGAAAAATGTATAAGGTAGTTTTCCTTAAGCTGAACGGAAATAGTAAAGAGCAGTTCTTGAGTAAAATTAAGTTGTTAGAAAAGTTAAGAATTATGATTTTGGATAATTCAAATTGAAGTGATTCCTTTTGGTTGTAGTTGCCTGGAGGAATATAATCATATTCTTTAAGATTGAAATGAATGACTATGATATAATTTGGAGTGGTGGAATATGTTCAAAGGAATGATTAGGATATAATTTTGAGTTGAAGGTTGATGTATGATGGAGTAAAAAGTTAGTGTTGAACTTGATGTTCGTTGTGAGGATAAGGTGAAGAAGTTTTGCTAGTAGACAAATTTGGAGGCAAGAATTGATTAAGTTTTGATTGTGTCTTTCGAGTGTGATAAGCTATGGCGAACTGTTTATAATCTTTGAGGTCTTATTCTGGTAAATATGTGGTTGATGATCCATAGTAGAAATTGGACATTTTTAAATTCAAGGTTGCCATTGGGGAATGTCCACCTGGATTTCTTGGCTTTGTTTTGGTGCAACTCTTAGGGGTAATGGCCTTAGAGAAACTATATTTTATAATCTCTTTTCTCGGCTGCAAAGATATAAGATAAGGGCAGATATGATACAAGCACTTCCTTGCATAAGTGATAGAGCTATGTCTTCAGATGGATACATTGTTAGGAGTTGTGTATTTTCCTTGGACAATAGGGTAAAGGTGCATAGGAAATTTATTAAACCAGGGATACTACCGGGGCTTGAGAACCAAATTGAAAATGAGAAGCAAATAAAGGATATGAAATTGAAGTAGGCAAAAGATTCGAGAGGAATTAAGAAGAGAACAGACTATGTTAAATGTGGTAAGATTCAATTTCAATAAGATTGAATTTCTTAGGTTCTTGGAGCAAACTTTATCATGTAAAACTTAGGAATGTTATGATGTTTTGATTGGAGACTTGAAAAGTGTGAATTTGATACGACTAGAAGAGTGGACTAAGCCCAAATGGACTAAGACTATGATTGCATCTCTTGAGTAGAAGGTTAATTAATGTTATGGTAAAGATAGTGTTGGTTTTAATGTTAGTTATGAAAGTTAGATATTGAAGAAAATTTTCCTAATGGATTTGTATTGAGAAAGTTAAATGAAGAGATTAAGCGTTGATTTTGTTCTTTGAAGTGTGATAGACAAAGATGAAATATCAAAGGTAGTGGAGCTAATGTGGTAGTAAAAAAAAGTTTCAAGGATAAATAGAAGGGCATAGGAATTGGTCCTGTTATAGTGTTATAGATGAAAGGAATGAAGCGATGAGAATACAAAGCAAGATTTTAGAATTAAAGTGTGATTACAAAATCCTGTGTAGTTTTGAGCTACGAAATTTCGAGGACGAAATTTTTTTAAGAGGGGTAGTAATGTAACACCCTAGTTTTTACACCTAGGATTAATTATTTTATTTGGATGTTTATGTTTATTATGTTATGTGGTTTAGTCTGAGTAATTAAATTACTCTTTTCAAATTATTTTATTGGGTGTGTTAGCACTGACATATTTCAGTGAATGCACGTTTAATAGACAATAATTTATGTTATTGTCACTATTATACCAGTACAGAAAAATATTTTAAATAATATGATTAAGAGAAAAACATTTTCATATTCCTATTCTATTTAATTTTAGGGTTAAAAATATTTTGGTTTGACATTTATCGGAGATTAAATTTTGGACTGAGTATTTTCTTAGTTGATCAGTTCAACTATTAATCTTTACTCTAACTTGAATTTCGAAAACATATCCTTATCAATCTTTATTTTTAGATTCTAAAAAGTAAAAACATGTTTATTTTAGGCCTAATATTTATCACTCATTTTGTACCTATCACTAAGTAATTTGTTTAAAAACCCATTTTCTCTCTTTTCTCTCTCTTTTTCTCGACGCAATCTCTCTCTTTCTCCCTTATCTTCTCTGCTTCTTCTCTTTTCTTCCTTCTTTCTTTCTTCTCTCTTCTTCTTCTTCCTCCTAACTCCATCTTCTCCTTCCTCCTCCTTCTTAACCAACCAGCCACGCCGCCCTAGGAGCCGCCCGTCGCCGTCCAGCCGTGCGCCGCCGGGGAGGTCACCGTCTGGTTGCGCATGGTAGCGGAGAAGACGCGCGTTCTGCTCCGTCTCGTCCCTCCTGTTCACGTCGCGCTAGCCACCGCGGTAAGCACCACGCGCCGCCGCCTCCATGGTGGTTTCTCACCTCTCTTTGTTAGTTTAAGTTCTTTCCTTCATCTTTTAGCCTTATCTTCAAGTTTTGAGTACTTGGGTGTTACAGGAACACTGCAACCGACACTGCCACTTCGCCGGAGTTGTGCGCCGCCACCGCCGTGCCCATGGCTGTCACTGCGTCCTCTGCCTTCAAGCTTGGGTGAGTCAAAACCCTCTCTTGTATCTCATATTCAAAACCCCTAAATGGATTTTTGAAACCCTAACCCTAACCCTTTGATTTCAGATTTTAATCTTGAAATTTAAGGTTGTTTTATGAGATTGGGACTGTGAATTTGTGTTTCCCTAAACCAATTTCATTATTCTGAGGTTTCCCTAAATCGTATTGAGGAGCCCTAAAACCCCAATTTAATTTGATTTAAATTTGGGTATTTTTTGTGAAATTAATTATGATTTAGTGTAATTAGGACTCTTAATGGATGATTTCCAAAGTTCTTTTTCAAGATCTTTTGATCAAAACAAAGTTTCCTTAAGGGGTATTGGGAAGCGTGAGCTTCAAACATGATTTTCTTTGAAAATAACCTTGTTTGGTAATTAGATTGAGTGTTTAGATCAAATTAGAATGAGTGTTTGATCATGTGTAATTGATTTTTTGATTTCTGGTTGTTGCACGTAGTTGGATTTACTCTGAGACGTTTGGACACGGCTATGTTTGCTTGATGGAGCAGATATGAGCTAATGTGGGCATTAGGACGAGGATCCTTTACTTATCTTCAAAGGTAAGGGGGGATTGCCTGATGGATTTTTCTCAATAACCATTTGCTTGTTGTGTAGTCTGTATAATTGATGTGGTTGTGGTTATCTGATTATGTGGTTTATGTTGTATTGTATATCTGAGTATCAGTGTCTGATCTGATTTAAATTATTTGATTATTTGTACATGATATTGCTATGGTGCATGATCTGTCTGGTGGTTTGTTGTTGAATGTTGCTTGTGAGTGTTGTTTGAGAAGCCTGATTGTGGTCAGTGCACAACCTATTAATCAAATAAAAGCTTTAATAAGCTGTGTAAATTATATTCCAGGTTTTATGGGAAACGTTGGAATATAATGGTGGTGGAAAGTATTATTTTGGAAAAATAAGAAGTTTTGATGATGATGATTTATTAGTGAAAAGTAACTTGAGTCACAATGAGAGCGAAATTGTGAAAATGTTTAAGTACTGCTAATTTTTATGTAAGAAAGTTTGTAATATTATACAAAGTTATTTTATGAAATTAATTGTTGAAAAGAAGTTAATGATGATTTTAGAAAGTTGTTTCAGTGGAAAAAGTTAAGTTTTGGCTTGAGAAGCTTTAAAAGTGATAATTGATGAATGATTTGGAAAAGTGTGATAACATATTTGGAAAAACGTAGAGGGCAAGTATTTTGAAACGGCAGTACATATTTTAAGGAAGTTAAAACCTCAAGTGACTCACATTTGTGAAAACCAAGTTTTATTATTTAATGATTTTATTAATGAATTTCCAATTTTGGAAAAGAATTTATGAAAGCAAAACTGATTTAGTGTTAAAAGTGGTGTGGAACTTAGTAACCGAGACGTCGGGGTACTAAGGTTCTGTGTTGTGATGGACTCAGTCATTTGGACTTTGAGGGCCTATATTGTATACATGAGGTATACTGTGTTGAAACATTGAAGATGTTTCTAGTGCCACGAACCTAAGACTGGTGCACCGGTCGAGAGGTGTCGTGATTGAGCACTCGGACTGTGAGGTCCTATGTTTTGATAAAAGTTTTATGGACTGTGAGGTCCTATGTTTTGATAAAAGTTTTATGGACAGTGAGGTCCTGTGTTGTGATGAAAGTTTTAAAAACTATGTGAGTCGTAAGCCTTTTTGAGCTTCGGCAAAGAAAGATTGAAAACAAAGAAAAGAACAAAACAAAAGTGTTGTGCATGCATGTGGCAGACGTGCCTGCGATTTGTGGTTTAATGTATTAATTACCAGCGGCGAAAGGTAATTCCGATGTGCATTATCTCATGTGCCTAGTGAGGACATTGAGATTGGGACCCCATCTTACTTGCTAATAGGTATTGCCACTGATTGTGGACGTTAGCAATGTGTTTGGCCTTGTGTGTGCCTGGCGATGTATGCCTTTGAAGATGGGAAGAGGTTGCGCACCTGTTGGCAGTTGGCCAAGTTAGCCAGTGTGGCTATGGAGTCTGATCAACTCATATGATGTTGGGATATCTCATGAGATTAGGACGAAAAGTAGATGATGAATAGAAGTGTCATGCATAATTTTATGGATGATGTTTGGGTTGTTAAACCCACTGATAAACTATTAGCTTATAAATGCTTGTGTGGTAAATGTATATGTGTTATGTGGTGTCGCGCATTTAGTTATTGTGTTAAAACCATATATTGGCGTCTCACCCTTACACACATTTCAGGATTCTTCTAGTTCGATATTGTACCCTGATTACTTTAACACAGATGGTGCAGAGGAGTCTTTCTAAGTCACTCAGAGACTTAGATCTAGTTGCTTGATGAGGTATTACTTGCGGAATAACTTTTAGAACGACCAGCTTAGGGTTGAGACTTAGATTATTATTAATAGTATGTATGAGTATGGCTCAGAGAGCCTTTATTTCAAATGGAATGTTTATGGCTCGGAGAGCATTCTTTTGAAAGAAAACTTAAACCTTTCCTTTTTGGTTTTGTAAAGCTTAAAGCTATAACTATTATTTTTATGTATTGATGCCTGGTTGAATTTAGTGTAACTGGAATTCTGGAGTGAAAATGTAAATATTTTAACAGGTGTTATTTTACCCTGGGATGTCCGAATTACAGAGGAGACTCTGTCGAAATTTTTGTAAAACTACTATCTTGTATTTAAGTATATCCTTTAAATTAAATAGGCTTGTCAAGCTATGATAGTAAGTTTGTGTGTCGATCAATTGAGGCTTAGGTAATGGAGTTGTGAAAAAGAAAATTTTATACCCAATTTCAGACACTTATGTACTTATATAAATTATTTTCCGAAAGCACCAACAAATTATCTTTTAATTTTATTTCTGCACGTGTTTAGAAGGTAATGCCCAAGGGAGGGTGTTACACTAAACTCTAATTCGGACCATAAACCCTAAATTTGACCCAGAACCCTAATTCGACCCAAAACCCCAATTTTACCAAAAAGCCTAATTCTAACCCTAATTCAAGTCTAAACCCTAATTTTGACCCAACCATAATTTTAACCCAAAGCCCTAATTTTGATCGAAAAGCCTAATTCTACCCCTATTTTTGACCCAAAACCCTATATTAAACTCAAAACCCTATTTTAAACCCTAAACCCTAATTTTGACCCTAAACCCTAAATTTGTCCCAGAACCCTAATTTTGACCCGAATCATTAATTTTACCCAAAATCCTAATTCTAACCCAAATTCCAACCCTAAGCCCTAGATTTGACACAACCCTAATTTTAACACAAAATCCTAATTCTAACCCTATTTTTGACCCAAAAACATATCTTTAACTCAAAACCCTAATTCAAACCCTAAACACTAATTTGTACCAAAAACCTTAATTTTGACCCAAAACCTAAATTTTAATCTAGAGCCCTAATTTTGACCCAAAACCCTAATACTAACCCTATTTTTGACCGAAAACCCTATTTTAAACTCAAAACCCTATTTAAAAACCTAAACCCCACCTTTGACCATAACAACAAAATTTGACCCAAAAACCTAATTTTGACTCGAATCCCTAAATCTAACCTTATTTTGACCCAAAACCCTATTTTAACTCAAAACCTTAATTCAAACCCTCAACCCTAATTTTAAACCAAAACCCAAAAATGGGACCCAAAACCCAAATTTTGACCTAAAACCCTAATTCTAATCCAATTTTAACACAAAACCCTATTTTAAACTCAAAACCCTAATTCAAACCCTAAACCCTAATTTTGATCCTAAACCTTAAATTTGACCAAGAACCCTAATTTTTTCCAAAACCCTAATTTTAACCGAAAACCCTAATTCTAACCATATTTTTGACCAAAACCCTACTTTAAACTCATCATAATTCTAACCCCAAACCCTAATTCGGACCATAAACCCTAAATTTGACCCGGAACCCTAATTCGACCAAAAACCCTAATTTTACCAAAAAGCCTAATTCTAACCCTAATTCAAGTCTAAACCTTAATTTTGACCCAGAACCATAATTTTAACCCAAAGCCCTAATTTTGATCGAAAAGCCTAATTCTACCCCTATTTTTGACCCAAAACCCTATATTAAACTCAAAACCCTAATTTTAACCCAAAACCCTAATTCTAACCTTATTTTTGACCAAAACCCTACTTTTAACTCAACCTAATTCAAACCCTAAACCCTAATTCGGACCATAAACCCTAAATTTGACCCAGAACCCTAATTTGACCCAAAACCCTAATTTTACACAAAAGCCTAATTCTAACCCTAATTCAAACCTTAAACCCTAATTTTGACCCAGAACCCTAATTTTAACCCAAAGCCCTGATTTAACACCAATTCCATAATTTTGACCCAAAACCCTATTTTAAACTCAAAACCCTAATTCAAACCCTAAACCCTAACTTTGACCCTAAACCCAAATTTTGACCCAAAAACCTAATTTTGACCCTAAACCCTAATTTTAACCCAAAGCCCTAATTTTGACCCAAAACCCTAATTCAAACCCTAAACCCTAATTTGTACCAAAAACCCTAATTTTGACCCTAAGCCCAAAATTTGACCCAAAAACCTAATTTTGACTCGAAACCCTAATTTTAACCCAAAACCCTAATTCTAACCTTATTTTTGACCCAAAACCATAATTTTTTCCAAAACCCTAATTTTAACCCAAAACCCTAATTCTAACACAATTTTTGACACAAAATCCTATTTTAAACACAAAACCTAATTCAAACCCTAAACCCTAATTTGGGCCCTAAACCCTAAATTTGACCCAGAACCCTAAGTTTGACCCAAAACCCCAACTTTACCCAAAAGCCTAATTCTAACCCTAACTCAAACCCTAAACCCTAATTTTGACTCAACCCTAATTTTGACCCGAAACCCTAAATTTTAACCCAAACCCGTTATTTTAACCCTTATTTGGACCCAAAACCCGATTCTTAACACAAAACTCTAATTCAAACCTTGACCCAAAACCCTAATTTAACACCAATTCCATAATTTTGACACAAAACCCTATTTTAAACTCAAAACCCTAATTCAAACCATAAACCCTAACTTTGACCCTAAACCCAAATTTTGACCCAAAGCCCTAATTTTGACCCAAAACCCTAATTCTAACCCTATTTTTGACCCAAAACCCTATTTTAAACTCAACCCTATTTCAAACCCTAACCCCTAATTTAACACCAAATCCCAAATTTTGACCCAAAACCCTATTTTTTACCCAAAGCCCTAATTTTGACCATACACCCTAATTCTACCCTATTTTTTACCCAAAATCATATTTTTTTTTAACTCAACAGCCTAATTCAAACCCTATACCCTAATTTTGACCATAAACCCAAAATTTGACTCGAAACCCTAATTCTAACCCTATTTCTGACCCAAAAACCTATTTTTAACTCCAAACCCTAATTCAAACCCTAAACCTTATGTTTGACCATAAACCCAAATTTTAACCCAAAGCCCTAATTTTGACCTAAAAGCCCAATTCTACCCCTATTTTTTACAAAAAACCCTATTTTAAACCCTAAACCCTGATTTTGACCCCGAACCCTAATTTTAACCCAAAACCCTAATTCTAACCCTATTTTTGACCCAAAAACATATCTTTAACTCATAACCCAAATTCAAACCCTAAACCCATATTTTCACCCATAACCCTAATTTGGATCCAAAACCTAAATTTTGACCCCAAACCCTAATTTTAACCTGAAGCCCTAATTTTAAGCCAAAACCCTAATTCTAACCCTATTTTTTACCCAAGACCCTATCTTAATCTCAAAACCCTAAACACTAATTTTGACCCCAAACCCTAATTTTGACCCGAAACCCTAATTTTACCCAAAATCCTAATTCTAACCCAAATTCTAACTCTAAGCCCTAATTTTGACACAAAACCCTAATTTTAACCCAAAATCCTAATTCTAACCCTATTTTTGACCAAAAAGCATACCTTTAACTCAAAACCCTAATCCAAACCCTAAACACTAAATTGTACCAAAAACCCTAATTTTAACCCAAAACCTAAATTTTAAACCAGAGCCCAAATTTTAACCCAAAACTATAATACTAACCCTATTTTTTAACCAAAACCGTATTTTAAACCCAAAACCTAAATTTGGACCCAAAACCCAAGTTTTGACTCAAAACCCTAATTCTAACCCTATTTTGACCCTAAACCCTATTTTAAACACAAAACCCTAATTCAAACCCTAAACCCTAATTTTGATCCTAAACCTTAAATTTGACCAAGAACCCTAATTTTTCCCAAAACCCTAATTTTAACCCAAAACCCTAATTCTAACCCTATTTTTGATTAAAACTCTACTATAAACTCAACCTAATTCAAACCCTAAACCCTAATTCGGACAATAAACCCTAAATTTGACCCAGAACCCTAATTTGACCTAGAACCCTAAATTTAATCCAAAGCCCTAATTCTAACCCTAATTCAAACACTAAACCCTAATTTTCACCCAGAACCCTAATTTTAACCCAAAGCCCTAATTTTGACTGAAAAGCCTAATTCTACCCCTATTTTTGACCCAAAACCCTATTTTAAAACCCTAAAACCTAAAATTGTCCCCGAGCCCTAATTTTGACCCGAAACATTAATTTTACCCAAAATCCTAATTCTAACCCAAATTCCAACCCTAAGCCCTAGTTTTGACACAACCCTAATTTTAACCCAAAATCCTAATTCTAACCCTATTTTTGACCCAAAAACATATCTTTAACTCAACACCCTAATTCAAACCCTAAACACTAAACCCTAATTCGGACCATAAACCCTAAATTTGACCCAGAACCCTAATTTGACCCAACACCCTAATTTGACACAAAAGCCTAATTCTAACCCTAATTCAAATCTTAAACCCTAATTTTGACCCAGAACCCTAATTTTAACCCAAAGCCCTAATTTTGATCGAAAAGGCTAATTCTACCCCTATTTTTGACCCAAAACCCTATATTAAACTCAAAACCCTATTATAAACCCTAAACCCTATTTTTCACCCTAAACCCTAAATTTGTCCCCGAACCCTAATTTTGACCCGAAACATTAATTCTAACCCAAAATCCTAATTCTAACCCAAATTCCAACCCTAAGCCCTAGTTTTGACACAACCCTAATTTTAACACAAAATGCTAATTCTAACCCTATTTTTGACCCAAAAACATATCTTTAACTCAAAACCATAATTCAAACCCTAAACACTAATTTGTACCAAAAACCCTAATTTTGACCCAAAACCTAAATTTTAACCCAGAGCCCTAATTTTGACCCAAAACCCTAATACTAACCCTATTTTTGACTCAAAACCCTATTTTAAACTCAAATCCCTATTTAAAAACCTAAACCCTAACTTTGACCATAAACACAAAATTTGAGCCAAAAACCTAATTTTGACTCGAAACCCTAAATCTAACCTTATTTTTGACGCAAAACCCTATTTTTAACTCAAAACCTTAATTCAAACCCTCAACCCTAATTTTGAGCCAAAACCCAAATTTGGACCCAAAACCCAAGTTTTGACTCAAAACCCTAATTCTAATCCTATTTTGACACAAAACCCTATTTTAAACTCAAAACCCTAATTTAAACCCTAAACCCTAATTTTGATCCTAAACCTTAAATTTGACCAAGAACCCTAATTTTTCCCAAAACCCTAATTCCAACCCTATTTTTGACCAAAACCCTAATTTAAACTCAACCTAATTCAAACCCTAAACCCTAATTCGGACCATAAACCCTAAATTTGACCCAGAACCCTAATTTGACCCAAAACCCTAATTTTACCCAAAAGCCTAATTCTAACCCTAATTCAAACCTTAAACCCTAATTTTGACCCAGAACCCTAATTTTAACCCAAAACCCTAATTTTGATCGAAAAGCCTAATTCTACCCTTATTTTTGACCCAAAACCCTATATTAAACTCAAAACCCTATTTTAAACCCTAAACCCTAATTTTGACCCTAAACCCTAAATTTGTCCTCGAACCCTAATTTTGACCCGAAACATTAATTTTACCCAAAATCCTAATTCTAACCCAAATTCCAACCCTAAGCCCTAGTTTTGACACAACCGTAATTTTAACACAAAAGCCTAATTCTAACCCTATTTTTTGACCCAAAAACATATCTTTAACTCAAAACCCTAATTCAAACCCTAAACACTAATTTCTACCAAAAACCCTAATTTTGACCCAAAACCGAAATTTTAACCCCAGAGCCCTAATTTTGACCCAAAACCCTATTTAAAAACCTAAACCCTAACTTTGACCATAAACACAAAATTTGACCCAAAAACCTAATTTTGACTCGAATCCCTAAATCTAACCTTATTTTTGGCCCAAAACCCTATTATTAACACAAAACGTTAATTCAAACCCTCAACCCTAATTTTGACCCAAAACCCAAATTTGGACCCAAAACCCAAGTTTTGACTCAAAACCCTAATAACCCTCTTTTGACCCAAAATCCTATTTTAAACACAAAACCTAATTCAAACCCTAAACCCTAATTTGGACCCAAAATACGATTTTTAACACAACTCTTATTCTAACATTCACCCAAAACACTAATTTAACACCAAATCCATAATTTTTACTCAAAACCCTATTTTCAACTCGAAACCCTAATTCAAACCCTAAACGATAATTTTGATCCTAAACCCTAATTTTAACCCAAAACCCTAATTGTAACCCAAAGCCCTAATTTTGACCCAAAACCCTAATTCTAACCCTATTTTTGACCCAAAACCCTATTTTAAACTCAACCCTATTTCAAACCCTAAACCCTAATTTTGATCCTAAACCCTAAATTTGACCAAAACCCTAATTTTTCCCAAAACCCTAATTTTAACTCAAAACCCTAATTCTAACCCTATTTTTGACCCAAAACCCTATTTTAAACTCAACCTAATTCAAACCCTAAACCCTAATTTAACACCAAATCCCAAATTTTGACCCAAAACCCTATTTTTAACCCAAAACCCTAATTTTGACCCAAAACCCTAATTCTAACCCTATTTTTGACCCAAAATCATATTTTTAACTCAACACCCAAATTCAAACCCTAAACCCAAAATTTGACTCGAAACCCTAATTTAAAACCGAAACCCTAATTCGAACCCTATTTCTGACCCAAAAACCTATTTTTAACTCAAAATCCTAATTCAAACCCTAAACCCTATGTTTGACCCTAAACCCAAATTTTGACCTAAAAGCCTAATTCTACCCCTGTTTTTGACCCAAAACCCTATTTTAAACACTAAACCCTAATTTTGACACCGAACCCAATTTTTGACACGAAACCCTAATTTTACCCAAAATCCTAATTCTAACCCAAATTCTAACCCTAAGCCATAGTTTTGACACATCCCTAATTTTAACCCAGAACACTATTTTTGACCCAAAAACATATCTTTAACTCAACCCTAATTCAAACCCTAAACCCTAATTTTGACCCATAACCCTAATTTGGATCCAAAACCCAAATTTTGACCCCAAACCCTAATTTTAACCCAAAGCCCTGATTTTGATCGAAAAGCCTAATTCTACCCCTATTTTTGACCCAAAACGCTATATTAAACTCAAAACCCTATTTCAAACCCTAAACCCTAATTTTGACCCAAAACCCTAAATTTGTCCCCGAACCCTAATTTTGACCCGAACATTAATTTTACCCAAAATCCTAATTCAAACCCAAATTCCAACCCTAAGCCCTACTTTTGACACAATCCTAATTTTAACCCAAAATCCTAATTCTAACCCTATTTTTGACCCAAAAACATATCTGTAACTCAAAACCCTAATTTAAACCCTAAACACTAAGTTGTACCAAAAACCCTAATTTTGACCCAAAACCTAAATTTTAACCCAGAGCCCTAATTTTGACCCAAAACCCTAATACTAACCCTATTTTTGAACCAAAACCCTATTTAAAAACCTAAACCCTAACTTTGACCATAAACACAAAATTTGACCTAAAAACCTAAATTTGACTCGAAACCCTAAATCTAACCTTATTTTTGACCCAAAACCCTATTTTTAACTCAAAACCTTAATTCAAAATCTCAACCCTAATTTTGAACCAAAACCCAAATTTGGACCCAAAACCCAAGTTTTGACTCAAAACCCCAATTCTAATCCTATTTTGACACAAAACCCTAATTCATACCCTACACCCTAATTTTGATCCTAAACCTTAAATTTGACCAAGAACCCTAATTTTAACCCAAAACCCTAATTCTAACCCTATTTTTGACCAAAACCCTACTATAAACTCAACCTAATTCAAACCCTAAACCCTAATTCGTACCATAAACCCTAAATTTGACCCAGAACCCTAATTTGATCCAAAACCCTAATTTGACACAAAAGCCTAATTCTAACCCTAATTCAAACCTTAAACCCTAATTTTGACCCAGAACCCTAATTTTAACCCAAAGCCCTAATTTTGATCGAAAAGGCTAATTCTACCCCTATTTTTGACCCAAAACCCTATATTAAACTCAAAACCCTATTCTAAACCCTAAACCCTAATTTTGACCCTAAACCCTAAATTTGTCCCCGAACCCTAATTTTGACCCGAAACATTAATTTTACCCAAAATCCTAATTCTAACCCAAATTCCAACCCTAAGCCCTAGTTTTGACACAACCCTAATTTTAACATAAAATGCTAATTCTAACCCTATTTTTGACCCAAAAACATATCTTTAACTCAAAACCCAAATTCAAACACTAAACACTAATTTGTACCAAAAACCCTAATTTTGACCCAAACCCTAAATTTTAACCCAGAGCCTTAATTTTGACCCAAAACCCTAATACTAACCCTATTTTTGACCCATAACCCTATTTTAAACTCAAAACCCTATTTAAAAACCTAAACCTTAACTTTGACCATAAACACAAAATTTGACCCAAAAACCTAATTTTGACTCAAAACCCTAAATCTACCCTTTTTTTTGACCCAAAACCCTATTTTTAACTCAAAACCTTAATTCAAACCCTCTACCCTAATTTTGATCCAAAACCCAAATTTGGACCCAAAACCCAAGTTTTGACTCAAAACCCTATTTCTAATCCTATTTTGACACAAAACCCTATTTTAAACTCAAAACCCTAATTCAAACCCTAAACCCTAATTCGGACCATAAACCCTAAATTTGACCAAGAACCCTAATTTTTCCCAAAACCCTAATTTTAACCCAAAACCCTAATTCTAACCCTATTTTTGACCAAAACCCTACTTTAAACTCAACCTAATTCAAACCCTAAACCCTAATTCGGACCATAAACCCTAAATTTGACCCAGAACCCTAATTTGATCCAAAACCCTAATTTGACAGAAAAGCCTAATTCTAACCCTAATTCAAATCTTAAACCCTAATTTTGACCTAGAACCCTAATTTTAAAACAAAGCCCTAATTTTGATCGAAAAGGCTAATTCTACCCCTATTTTTGACCCAAAACCCTATATTAAACTCAAAACCCTAAACCCTAAATTTGTCCCCGAACCCTAATTTTGACCCGAAACATTAATTCTAACCCAAAATCCTAATTCTAACCCAAATTCCAACCCTAAGCCCAAGTTTTGACACAACCCTAATTTTAACACAAAATGCTAATTCTAACCCTATATTTGACCCCAAAACATATCTTTGACTCAAAACCATAATTCAAACCCTAAACACTAATTTGTACCAAAAACCCAAATTTTGACCCAAAACCTAAATTTTAACCCAGAGCCCTAATTTTGACCCAAAACCCTAATACTAACCCTATTTTTGACCGAAAACCCTATTTTAAACTCAAAACCCTATTTAAAAACCTAAACCCTAACTTTGACCATAAACACAAAATTTGACCCAAAAACCTAATTTTGACTCGAAACCCTAAATCTAACCTTAATTTTGACGCAAAACCCTATTTTAAACTCAAAACCTTAATTCAAACCCTCAACCCTAATTTTGAGCCAAAACCCAAATTTGGACCCAAAACCCAAGTTTTGACTCAAAACCCTAATTCTAATCCTCTTTTGACACAAAACCCTATTTTAAACTCAAAACCCTAATTTCAACCCTAAACCCTAATTTTGATCCTAAACCTTAAATTTGACCAAGAACCCTAATTTTTCCTAAAACCCTAATTTTAAACCAAAACCCTAATTCTAACCATATTTTTGACCAAAACCCTACTCTAAACTCAACCTAATTCAAACCCTAAACCCTAATTCAGACCATAAACCCAAAATTTGACCCAGAACCCTAATTCGACCCAAACCCCTAATTTTACCCAAAAGCCTAATTCTAATCCTAATTCAAACCTTAAACCCTAATTTTGACCCAGAACCCTAATTTTAACCCAAAGCCCTATTTTTGACCAAAAACCCTATATTAAACTCAAAACCCTATTTTACACCCTAAACCCTAGTTTTGACCCTAAACCCTAAATTTGTCCCCGAACCCTAATTTTGACCCGAAACATTAATTTTACCCAAAATCCTAATTCTAACCCAAATTCCAACCCTAAGCCCAAGTTTTGACACAACCCTAATTTTAACACAAAATCCTATTTCTAACCCTATTTTTGACCCAAAAACATATCTTTAACTCAAAACCCTAATTCAAACCCTAAAAACTAATTTGTACCAAAAACCCTAATTTTTACCCAAAACCTAAATTTTAACGCAGAGCCCTAACTTTGACCCAATACCCTAATACTAACCCTGTTTTTGATGCGACACCCTAATCTCGGGTCATCACATGGTTACCCGTTTGCGGAAATAAAACTTAATTTGCTGGTTGCTTTCGGAAAATAATGTTTTCTCAACATTTATCTCTTCAAAATATGGTGATAAAAATTTTTCTTTTCTTTTAACCTCCTAACCACAACAACGTAATCAACTCACACTTAAATTCATAATGTATATAAGTCCTTCAACTATACTGCCTCATATGTTTTCTCACATAAATCATAATCAACTTTATTCTCAAAACATAATATTACCTAAGTTGGTCGTAACTAACGGACACTACAACCAAAAGGAACAACACATCATGCCTCGAACTAGACAGCCTTCGTCTTCTTGTAAGGATCATACCCCTTGTACAACTCTGATATGTTTGTAAGGGTGAGACGCCAATATATGGATTTACCATAATAACTAAATGCGCAACACAAAAGAAGGCACATACACATATACATGTCTATAACAACATACTCATTCATATCATAATATCTCGTTTATCAATGGGTTTCACACCCCAAACATTAACACTGGAAAAGCTATGCATGAACACTTCAATACATCATCTAAACATTCATACTTAATCTCATGAGATATCTCCAACCTCGTGAACCTCGTGATGAGTTGATCAGACTCAATTGCCACAGGCATACAGCCACAGGCACGCCCATTGCACGCTGTCCAACATCGTGGCACAATGATAACAATCTGAGATGGGGCCTCATTGTCCAAATCCCGGGTACAATGAGAACATCTTTGTATGAACTACCCTGACACCGCAAGGTAATCCCTCTTTTGATTATGACACGTCTGCCAAATGCATGCAAGAAAACATTTTGTTCTCAACACTTTTCTTTGTGCTATATCTTTACTTGTCAAAGCTCTCAAAAGCTTATGACCCCTCATCATTTTAAACATATTTATAACTTTTATTAACAACACAGGACCTCAAAGTCCGAGTGCTCAATCACGAAGCCCCTTGACCTTGCAATCAGTCTTAGGTTCGTGGTAATAGAAAACATCTTACAATGTGTTAACTTCTTTTAGTAGATACCCAGTCTACAACACAATGAACCTTAATACCCCGACGTCTCGGTTATTAAGTTCCCTATCATCGTCTTACATCATTTTTACATCTTTTTCATCGTTTTACATCTTTTTCATCTTTTTACATCTTTTTACATCATTAAGTAAAACTTATTTACAGAAAATCATTTCTACTTGAAATTGGTTGGTAAAACGTCAAATCATAGAAAATCCACTTTTCTTTTGGAAACACATTTTTTTCCAAAATAACATCAAATCATCAACAACTTCTTTTTACTGAAACTTCAACTCTAATAAATCAATTCAGATTAGATCTCTTCTCAACATAAGTACTGTTGTTTTTAAACTCTCACCTTAAATAATTTCGAAACTTGCCGTCGTTTAGCATTTTCAAAGAAAACGTCTTTAAGTCAAACTTTGACATTTCTTATAAAATAATTTTCTTTTATAATAAATAAGGTATTTTCAAATATTAATTTCATAAAATAACTTTTATAATATTTCGGAATTTCTTGCGTAAAAATTAGCAGTACTAAAAAAATTTCACGGTTACGCTCTCACCGTGACTCATAAACTTCTTTTACACTAATAATCATTAAAATAATAATATTTCTCAAAACTCATTATTTTTACAAAATCATATTTTCCTCCACTATTATATTCCAACAATCCCCATAAAACGTTGAATATAATCTTTCACATCTAATTAAATCTATTATCTGCTTAATCGGTTGTGCACTGACCACTGTCAGGCCTCTCAAACAACACTCACAAACAACATTCAACAACATCATCATAATTATATCCCCAGGCAGATCATGCATCATAACAACATAATATACTACTGCAGATAATGAAAAGCAGATCAATCACTGATACACAGATAAACAACACATTGTAAACAACATAAACAATTAATCACAAACCACATATAAATCATATAAGCCACACTAAAAGCAAACAGTTATTGAGAAAATCCCTCAAGTAATCTCCCCTTACCTCTTGAAGACTCAAACTAACGTTTTTAAACAATCTCCCAATTCGATCCGGTTTCCTCCGTCGGCTTAAATCAGTTAACTCGGTTGTTTCCTTCAAACGAATTGCAACCAAAATAAATAAAATCAAACAACAACATACTTAGATCATGAGGGTTAGGTTTCGGTCAAGGGCTGACTTTTAGGGTTCAAAATCCTAAAAATTTCTAATCATGATTAAGTCATAGATTAATTGTCCTTAATTAACCTAAATCATGGATTAGTAACTAAACAACTATGTTTCAAACTCAAAACTTCCTAACTCTTATATACTAGGATTCGGCCTCAACATGTTCATAGGGCTAGGGTTCTTAGTTTAATAAACCAACTTGGATTTATAAGGCATACATACTAAGAGTTTGATTAACAAGATCATTAAGGAAAACTTTGAACAAAACTCATCTAGTTCCAAGAACTAGGGTTTCGGCCTTTATGAAACAAATAGGTTAGAGTTTGATTTTTGATCTTATATATACTTAAATACAAGAACTATCAAGATACTAGAAGATTGAATCATGAATCAAGACATGAAAATGAAACAAAACCTATGAACATGATATTGACCTAGGTTCGGCCAAGACCAGAAATTAGGGAAAGAAATTTCTCATGATCTTATGATTCTAGATGATGAAAATAGAGATGATTATAAGATCATAGTAATTGGTTTCATGTCAAAAGGATTTTTCTAGAATTAGTTATGAATTTTCAAAGTTCTAGATCTAGAAACTTAAAAGTGATAAACAACTATGAAATAAACTTTGAATCAAGAAATTGATTGAAGAACATAGACATGATTAGAGAAGACGAATAGGATTCACCTCTTGGAGATCAAAAACAAGTGAAGATCCAAGAACTTTCTTCACAAATCTAACACTAGAAGACTTATAACTTTAGGGTTTTTAGACAAATGACAATAGAAACTAAGTGAAAAGTGAGGAAGGTTATTTATATACATGTGGGCTGCGCCACTTTTGAGGACCAAGTAGAAAGGAGGTGGCTTTTCAAAGGATTAAAGTACAAATAACTCATAGGGACCATTTTGCAAAGATTCCAAAAGTATAAGGACTATTTTGAAAATTGCTAATAAATTGTCATGATGACCATTTGACACATTTAATGTGGTCTTATCTTGACTGAATTTGGCTGATTTTTGTCATAAATATCTTAGGAAAACCTAGCTTTTTGAAGAAGATTTGAGAAAATAGTAGAATAATGTGGAAGAATGTAGAATGGTGTGGAATGTAGTAGAAAATTCTAGAATGTTCTTTGCTCATCTAAGATGAGGGCAACCTTCACTCCATATTGGGCTTGCGCATGGGCCTAGGGAATTTGGGCTTGAATTCATCTTTGTGGGGCCCACCAAAAAGGCTTAAAGCTTATGATGACATAGGAAACTTATATGGCTTCAAATGGGCTTTATGAAATTTAATTCATGGGTAAGGAATTTGGGCCTCAAAGACATGGTCCTCTATGGATTTAGAACAAGTATTCTAGCCCAATTCACTTGAAAACAACTTAGAAACTAACTCAGGGACAAAAGGGTAATTAACAGAAAGTTCAGGGACTTAAGCGTAAAATTCATAAATTTTCACTTTAACCCTGAAAACCTTCTAGACTTAAAAATATGATTCATCCCCTTGAATCAAGTCAAAATCCTAAGATAAATCCTCTGTCGGCTCTTAGAAACTCCAAAATCTCTTCCGTCGTCTACCCGATTACCTATTCAGCCCGTAAAACGTAAATTATTTTATTTTTTCTGAAATAATTCTAAAAATACACTCTTGTAGGAAATAAAATAAAAATCTTAAGTCTTTCGTTCACGAATTAAAATTAGGTTTTCTGAGCAGTAAACTTTTACTGTCAGTGAAAACACAAAATGACAGACCGGTTTCCGTCTGAATTTTCAACCCACAAACTTCCCCGTAACTTATGAAAATAAGTATAACATGGAAATGACCTTGGTTTATCCAAAATCATTTTCTAAGTCTTGGATAAAATATGTATGTTTATATATTTATTACCGATATTACGAAGCAGCGAAAATCGGGGTGTTACATTACTACCCCACTAAAAAAAATTTTGTCCTCGAAATTTCGTCACTCAAAACTAATCAGAATTTTGCAATCTCATATTAACCTTAACCCTTCACATCACTTCATTCCTCTTATTCCATATTCCATAAAACAATTCATTCTTACGTCATTTCTACATATCCGTACTATCCTCAAAATTTCATCAGCGTCTATCATACTCGAAAAACACAATCAAAACTTAATCACTTCTCTTATCAACATGGATCCACCAGAAACCTTATTCCAATCATCTAACTTAGAATATTATCATTAATACTAACAATGTCTTCACAACACCACGCATCAACTCCCTACTCAAAATATTTAATCATAGTCTTAGTTCCTCTTGATTATAATTCAACACTCCAATTCAATATTGTAACACCCCGATTTTCACTGCTTTCTAGTGTCGGTAATTATATATAAAAATATATTTTTATCCGAGACTTAGAAAATTGTTTTGGGTAAAATACTGTTTTTTTCCTGTCATATTTTATATCTTATGGTTACGATGCAATTTTGGGTTGAAAATTCAGACGGAACCCGGTCTGCGTTTTCACTGACAGTAAAAGTTTACTGCTCAGAAGACCTAATTTTGAGTCGTGAACGAGATGAAATTTTTTTTTATCGTATTTACTACGATACTGGAAGTTTTGAAAATTTTGTAAAACAATTAAAATATTATATTTGTTGCGGGCATATACGTCGAGATGTCTCTAGGAAGAGCTTGAGCCAAATGAATCGGGAAGTCGGCAACGTAGCAGAGATGTTGGATTGACCGACTTGACGAGCATTTATGACGAGTTTATCCGTATCATAAATGGCCATAATGGCACATTTATGGCAAAATTAAATTTTCCTATGAAATGACCAAATTGCCCTTGTCTTTTTATGACAATTTCAAACAAGTGCCATTGGACAAGTTGACCAAACCTTGCCCAAACCTCACGGCATCAATAGTGTCATCTTCCTTAAGATAGTTGTCTTCTTCATATAAATACCATTCTTCCATTTTCATGTTTTTTCTTCTTCAAAGTTCATCAATTTGCCATAAAAACACCATAGGAAAATTCAAAAGAACCTCATCCAAATCTTGTTTTTCTTGAATCAAAAAGAGGTAATACCTTATTCTCTTGTCATTTAAATCATTTCTCTTCACAACTTTTGATAGATTCATGGCTAAGATTCATATGTTCTTCATTTGTTCAAAGTTCATGAAACTAGATCCAAAAATTCATAACTAATTCTAGAAAAATCCTTTTGACATGAAACCAATTGCTATGATCTTATAATCATATCTATTTTCATCATCTAGAAGCACAAGATCATGAGAAATTTCTTTCCTTGATTTCTGGTTATGGCTGAACCTAGGTTAACTTTGAGTTTTTAGGTTTTGTTTCATTTTCATGACTTGATTCATGATTCAATCCTTTTGTATATTGCTAGTTCTTGTATTCAAATATATAGAAGATCAAAAAAATCAAACTTTAACCTATTGATCTCATCAAAACCGAAACCCTAGATTTGTGTACTCAATGGTTTTGTGATTCAAAAGTTGTTTGTAACACTTGAATCAAACCCTAAGTTTTGTATATTGATTAAATCCCAAAAGTTGATGAAATTTTAAAACTTCTAGCCTATGGATCTTGAGGAAATCCAAACCCTAGTTCTTAGAACTAGATGAGTTTAGTTCATGTCTTAGTTCATAATCATGGTTAAAGTGATTAATCATGCTTAATTAACTTATGGATCATTAATCCTTAAGTTAATCAAATTTTAATTTTTCCTAACCTAGATAATGGGTTGAATCCGAACCCTAACCTTCATAAACTAAGTGTATTGTTGTTTGATTTGATTTATTTTGGTTATAATTCATTTGAAGGAAATAATTGAGTTAGCTGAGTCAAGCTGACAGAGAAAAATCAGATCAGGATCAGAAAATTAACAGGAAATATAGTGTGGTCTTCAAGAGGTAAGGGGGGTAAGCCTAGGGAGTTGAGATAATCTCATGCTTATTTGTGGAGTCATGTATTAATTTTATATATGCAATAGTTTATTTTATTATAATGTTTACTATTAATTGCTAGATTGATGTGATGTTTATCTGAGTAATTGAATTGAAGTGATGTGTGAACTTATCTGAGTAATCATTGGTCAGTGTTAAAATTTTTAATTAAGGATAAAAACCTTAATAAGCTTGGATAATTAATCAGAGGGATTAATTTGGGAGATTTTGAAGAAGAAAAAAATTATTATTTTAATAATATTTTGTGAAAACATTGTAAATAAGCAATAGTAAGGGCGAAACCGTGAAATTTTTCACAGGCTCTAATTTTTATATAATAAATTCAATTTTATTATAAAATGTTATTTAAAGTGATTAAGTTCCAAAAATAATATTTACAGCAGTCAGAATAATTACTTCTGACAGAGAAGTGATATTAGTTATTTAATATTATTTAATTAATATTATTTAATATTAAATATTTAATTATTTAAATTTTCGAAATTTATTTATTTAATCTTTTTATTTATTAAAAATTTTGTTTTGTTGACCTTTATTGGAAATTATTTCTTAAAGTGAAATAATTAGAAATCAAAGGAAATTATAAATGATTTTTGAAATTTATTAACGTTTTAACAGAAAAGAATTTATGTAACAATGTTTTTATTCAGTGAAAGTATTTCGTTAAACTTGGAAGAGTTTTCAAAGCTTGGTTTTGTTTTACACTGAGCAAAATGTTTTATAAGCAGATAAATGAGCCTAGAACCGAGACGTCGGGATTCTAGTGTTGCATGGACACGTAGATCAAGGATCTGTGTCATGGGACGGAGTGTCCTGCTAGTTTTGTTTTTGGACTGTGTGTGTCCGAAGTTGATGTGGACAGTTTGAGTTCCATATCCGCGAGCCTAAAACTGGTGCATCGGTTTAAGGGCATCGTGATTGAGCATTCGGACTGTATGTCCTATGTTGAGATTAAAAGATTTGGACTGTGTGTCCTGTATTTGTTTTAAGTGAAAAGTCTTAATTAAAAGAATTAAGCATGGTCGTTAAGCTTTGTGCTTCGACGAGGAAAGATTATTACGACAAAGAAAACAAACGAGAATAAAAGTTTTTCTCATGCATTTAATGGCCATTGTGTCATGTAAATGGCATTGAATCCAGAGTGGATCAATGTATATGACAGACGTGTCAGGTGGTGATGATCATTGAGGTCCGGAGTGGATCAATGTATCTTTTATAGGACTTTGTGTCCAAATTGATAGGACTATATGTCCAGATTGAATATATGTGCCGCTATTTCCTAACTGGAACGGGGGAATAGTGTCATTGCTTTGCATGAGCATCCTAACGGGAATGGGGATGTGCACAATTGTGTCGTTGCTTTGCATGAGCATCCTAACGGGAATGGGGATGTGCACAATTGTAATTGTGTCGTTACTTTGCATGAGCATCCTAACGGGAATGGGGATGTGCACAATTGTGTTAGGTCCTGGCATGAACATCCTATCGGGAATGGGGATGTGCACCATTTATTTTCTTGGGCATTGTTTTGTTCGTTTTTACAATGCGCCATGTGCTAGCCTGATCAGCTTGAAACGAAACAGAAAGTTGTGGGATCTCCGGAGATTAGGTATCAAATTAGAAATTGAACATAGAAGTGTCATACATTTTTATAAAATGATGATGATTGTCGGGCATGAAGCCTTGTGAATTATATCATTTTACTGTTAGAATTCATGTTATTATATTGTGAATATTTGGTAATTGCTATTTGAGAGTCTTGCATGGGGTTGTCTTATAAAACTCATTTATTGGAAACTCACCCTTACAAACATTTTAGATGGATCCGGACGAGGTGGATTTGAACTACTCGGGGGTACGATCCCTGACGTTTGACAACGCTGATAGAGGAGACGCCTGGGTTATTAACCCAGGGGCTCGGAGTGCTACCTATACTGGTCCATTAAGGACTCTCCGAGGTACAGTCGCTGAAGGACCACAACAGTTAGTACATAGCAGGGAAACAATTGAGATATCGCTACCACCCATCTGGATGATACTACAGTATTTAGTACAACACGGGAATCTGGAACACCAACCGCCTCAGTTTATTCAACCACTACAACAAGTTGCACCAGGATCACCTCCTGCACCCATTATATTAGTTCCAGAGAACATTCCGGAGGAGATGGAGGAAGACCCAGAGGAGAATCCGGTGGAAAATCCTGACTATGTTCCTATAGCAGACGAAGGGTCTGGAGCTGCTGGAGAGGGGGCTGTTGTATCCTCTCCAGACACATCTTCAGGGGGTGGGGGAGTGTACACTGGGCTTCCCAATGGTTTTATATAGTGGTGACCAGCTTAGGATGTAGTTTTAGGAAGAGTGGGAATTTTAGGATAGTCTGAATTAGTGACTCCTGATAGTCGTCTTTTGCGTAGTATTTTCAGACACCCACTATGACTTAGTTGTAAAATTTTTTGATGATGTCAAATATGTGTGACAAGTGGATAGTGACCTAGTAAGAAAATGGTCATTTGTAAAATAGAGAAGTATATGTGAAATATATATATAGTGGTGTATATTATATTATGAGAGTTTGAATGTATGTGCAGAAAAAGAAAAAAATTTATCACTATTTTTTTAAAAGAAGTATAGGGAATTAGAAAATGCATCTTATTTTCCGAAGAAAACCAGCAACTTAATATTTTATTTAGTATGATGTTTTGGTAATGTTATGTAAATGTGATACCTGAAAAGGGGGTGTCGCATTTAGTGGTATCAGAGCTGGTCAAGTCTTTCGGGAAATCTTTGGGAGTAGGTCTGTTGTGTTGATGTTGTGTGATCTCTGAAGAGAATTGTTTGAATTACTTCTTAGAAGTAATATGTGTTAGTTATTAGATTAAAGTCTTATTTTCTGGTTGTCGTTTAACTGATTATGTCTTGTAGGTCAGTTATGGAACCAGAGGGTGGACTTGAACGTGGACGTGGACGCGGTTGAGGAAGAGGACGTAGAGGTGGTCATGTTAACGGTCAAGAGAATTTTGAGGAAAATTATGAAGAAGGAGGAGGTATGAACTTTGTTGCACAAGCAATGGCAGATGTAGCTGCTGCTATTATACAACAAACTGCAATGATGGCTGCCCAGAATTTGCAGGAACAAATTCGAGCGGAACAGGCTGCTGAAGGTAGAAGTCTTACTGCTTTTAGACGCCAGAATCCTCCACAATTTCATGGAGATGTGGATCCTGTTAAGGCTGACTTATGGATTCAGGAAGTGGAGAAGATTTTTGAGTTGATCAATAGTCCAGAAGGAGTGAAGGTACCGTATGCTACCCATTTGCTGTTAGGGGATGCTGAATATTGGTGGAGAGGTACTAAGCAACTATTAGAAGTATAAAATCAGGTGATTACTTGGGAGATATTTAAGAACATGTTTATGAACAAGTATTTTCCACAAAGCGCTCGAGCAGAGAAGGAGCAGGAATTTTTACGTCTATCTCAAAGGGATTTAACTGTAGGAGAGTATGCAGCTAAATTCGAGTCATTGGCCAAATACTTTCGCTTTTTCCGAAACAATCCGGATGAAGATTGGAAGTGTGAACGTTTTGAAGCAGGATTACAGTTCGAGATTAAGGAATTTGTACTTCCGTTGGAAATCAAGAATTTTCAAGCTTTGGTTGAGAAGTGTAGGAAGATAGAGCAAATGAGGAAGGGAAGAGATAACAGAGGATATGCGGGAGGACCATCAAAATCCAAAGGTCAATATCAGAACCAGAAAGGGAAGCAGTTCCAGAGTAAACCGTATTATCGAGCACCGGGAAGTAATCGTTATCAACAACCCTATCATCCTGTAGCTACTGCATCAAGTGGTGGAGACCAGAAGAATTAAAATCAAAACACCATCAGGAAATGTTTCAAGTGTGGAGACCCAAATCATATGGCGAATAATTGCCCAGTGAAAGGACCCAGGTGTTATACTTGTGGTAAGGTGGGAAATATGGCTAGAGACTGTGGTAAACCAAGAACTACACCAGTTGTCAATACTGTCAAGACCAATAAACCGATAGCTAAGGGGAGAGTTTACACCATGAGTGGTGCTGAGGCTTCTTATTCCGACGATCTCATACAAGGTAGTTGTGACATAACTGGTAATCTCTTAACTGTACTTTTTGATTCGGGTGCGACGCATTCCTTTATTTCGATGGATGTTGTGAAACATTTGAAATTGCCTATTTCTTCTTTGTCCTATGACTTGATTGTTTCAACTCCAACTGCTAGGCCAGTTGTTGTGAATTATATATGTCTGAACTGTCCTATTGTTATTCAGGATAGACATTTTCTTGTTGATTTGATATGCCTGCCTTTAATACAGTTAGATGTAATTTTAGGCATGGATTGGTTATCTTCCAACCATATTATGTTAGATTGTGCAAATAAGACTCTAGTTTTTCCTAATCCTGAGATTTCTACAATTTTATCTACCAACCATATAAGAACTTTTTCGAGAGAAAGAGGTCAGGGATACATGCTTTTAACTAACTTAGAAGTCGAGAGGGAGATCGATTTGAGTACTCTGCCTATTGTGAGAGAATTTCCGGATGTGTTTCCTAATGATGTCCCTGGATTGCCGCCAGTAAGAGAAATTGAATTCTCCATCGATTTGATACCAGGAACAGGGCCGATTTCTTTTTCTCCGTATAGGATGGCGCCTACAGAGCTTGCAGAATTGAAAACTCAACTAGAGGACCTTTTGTCAAAACAATTCATTCAACCAAGTGTTTCTCCGTGGGGAGCACCAGTTCTGTTAGTGAGAAAAAAAGACGGAGGTTCGAGACTTTGTGTGGATTTTCGACAACTAAATAAAGTGACGATTAAGAATAAGTATCCATTACCGCGTATAGATGATCTGATGGATCAATTGCGAGGAGCTGTTGTGTTCTCGAAGATTGACTTGAGAACAGGTTATCATCAGATTAGAGTAAAAAGTGAAGATATTCCAAAAACTGTGCTCAGAACTCGTTACGGACATTATGAATATCTCGTAATGCCATTCGGAGTAACCAATGCACCAGCCATTTTTATGGACTATATGAACCGGATTTTTCGTCCGTTTCTTGATAAGTTTGTTGTGGTGTTCATTGATGACATTCTTATTTACTCTAAGAGTAATGAGGAACATAAAGAACATTTGCAACAAGTTTTACAGATTTTGCGTGAGAAAGTTCTGTATGCGAAATTGTCTAAGTGTGAATTTTGGCTTAAGGAAGTGAAATTTTTAGGACATGTGATTACCGAGGAAGGCATTGATGTCGATCCCGCAAAAGTGGAAGCGGTACTTTCTTGGGAAAGACCAAAGACAGTAACGGAGATCAGAAGTTTTGTGGGTTTAGCCGGTTACTATAGAAGATTTATTGAAGGATTTTCCAAGATAGTTGCGCCGTTAACTTTGCTTACGAGAAAAGATCAACCTTTTGTATGGGAAGACAAATGTGAAGAAAGTTTTCAGAAGATCAAGGAATAATTGACAACTTCACCAGTTTTAATACTGCCTAAACCAAATGAACCTTACGAAGTGTATTGTGATGCTTCTTATCAAGGTTTAGGATGTGTGTTGATGCAACATAGGAAAGTTGTAGCTTACGCATCACGTCAATTGAAGACACATGAAAGAAATTATCCGACGCATGATCTGGAGTTGGCTGCAGTGGTTTTTGCACTAAAGATCTGGAGGCATTACTTGTATGGAGCAATATTCGATGTCTTCAGTGACCACAAAATTTTAAAGTATCTGTTTGATCAGAAGGAGCTCAACATGAGACAAAGACGTTGGATGGAATTTTTAAAAGATTACGATTTCAAATTGCAGTATCATCCTGGAAAGGCTAATGTTGTAGTTGATGCACTTAGCAGAAAAGCCATTCATATCTCAGCTATGATGGTAAGGGAATTGAAATTAATAGAAGAGTTCTGTGATCTCAATTTGATTATGGAATTTGATAAAGAGAAAATCAGTGTGGGAATGATCAAAATTTCTAGTGGATTAATAGAAGAAATCCGAGAACGACAAATTTCGGATGTATATCTTCAAGAAAAGAGGGAATTGATGAAACAAGGAAAGGTTGCAGAATTTAGTTTGGGATCAGATCATATCTTAAGGTGCAATGGACGAATATGTATACCTGATAATCCTGAGATGAGAAAGATGATTTTAGATGAATCTCATAAGAGTAAGTTAAGTATTCATCCTGGATCGAAGAAGATGTACCAAGACTTGAAACAAAGATTTTGGTGGCTAGGCATGAAAAAGCAAGTAGCAGAATACGTTGCATCTTGTCTGACGTGTCAAAAAGCAAAGGTGGAACATCAAAGGCCAGGAGGTATGCTTACATCACTAGATATACCAGAATGGAAGTGGGACAGTATATCAATGGATTTTGTGGTAAGTTTACCACGAACTTCTAAAGGCTTTGATTCAATTTGGGTAATTGTTGACAGGCTAATGAAATCGGCACATTTCTTACCTGTTAAGATTAATTATAGAGTAGAGAAATTGACGGATATCTATATCAAGGAAGTAATCAGATTACATGGGATACCATCGAGTATTGTGTCAGATAGAGATCCAAAGTTTACTTCACGTTTTTGGGGAAGTTTACATCGAGCCTTAGGAACTAAGTTAAGGTTAAGTTCAGCTTATCATCCTCAAACTGATGGACAAACGGAAAGAACAATTCAATCATTAGAAGATTTGCTGAGAGCATGTGTTTTAGATCATCGAGGAAGTTGGGATGATTTGTTACCGCTGATTGAATTCACATATAACAACAGTTTTCATTCAAGCATAGGGATGGCACCCTATGAGGCTTTGTACGGAAGGAAATGTCAAGCACCTTTGTGTTGGTACCAAGACGGAGAGAGTATGATGTTAGGGCGTAAAATCGTACAGCAGACGACGGAAAAAGTAAAACAAATCCGTGAAAGGATGAAAACAGCACAAAGTAGACAGAAGAGTTATTCAGATCAAAGGAGACGACCTCTCGAGTTTGAAGAAGGTGAACATGTATTTCTGAGAGTCACACCAACGACTGGGGTAGGTAGGGTTATGAAATCCAGAAAACTCACTCCTAAATTCATTGGACCATACCAAATTATTCGTCGTGTTGGTACAGTAGCCTATCAAATTTCTTTGCCGCCATTTCTTTCAAATATTCATGATGTGTTCCATGTTTCACAACTAAGGAAGTATATTCCTGATCCATCACATATAATCGAACCCGATGAAGTACAATTAAAAGAAAACTTGTCTTATGAGACTTCACCTGTACGAATCGAAGATAAGATGATTAAGCAGCTCAGGGGTAAGCAAATCTCATTAGTTAAAGTTATTTGGAATGAAACTACTGGAGAAGCGACGTGGGAGGCTGAGGACAAGATGAGATTACAGTATCCTGAACTCTTTACAGGTACGTAATTTCGAGGACGAATTTTTTTTTAGTGGGGTAGTAATGTAACACCCCGATTTTCACTGCTTTCTAGTGTCGGTAATTATATATAAAAATATATTTTTATCCGAGACTTAGAAAATTGTTTTGGGTAAAATACTGTTATTTTCCTGTCATGTTTTATATCTTATGGTTACGATGCAATTTTGGGTTGAAAATTCAGACGGAACCCGGTCTGCATTTTCACTGACAGTAAAAGTTTACTGCTCAGAAGACCTAATTTTGAGTCGTGAACGAGATGAAAATTGTTTTTATCGTATTTACTACGATACTGGAAGTTTTGAAAATTTTGGTAAAAAAATTAAAATATTATATTTGTTGCGGGCATATACGTCGAGATGTCTCTAGGAAGAGCTTGAGCCGGATGAATCGGGAAGTCGGCAACGAGCGTAGAGATGTTGGATTGATCGACTTGACGAGCATTTATGACGAGTTTATCCGTATCATAAATGGCCATAATGGCACATTTATGGCAAAATTAAATTTTCCTATGAAATGACCAAATTGCCCTTGTCTTTTTATGACAATTTCAAACAAATGCCATTGGACAAGTTGACCAAACCTTGCCCAACCCTCACGGCTTCAATAGTGTCATCTTCCTTAAGATAGTTGTCTTCTTCATATAAATACCAATCTTCCATTTTCATGTTTTTTCTTCTTCAAAGTTCATCAATTTGCCATAAGAACACCATAGGAAAATTCAAAAGAACCTCATCCAAATCTTGTTTTTCCTGAATCAACAAGAGGTAATACCTTATTCTCTTGTCATTTAAATCATTTCTCTTCACAACTTTTGATAGATTCATGGCTAAGATTCATATGTTCTTCATTTGTTCAAAGTTCATGAAACTAGATTCAAAAATTCATAACTAATTCTAGAAAAATCCTTTTGACATGAAACCAATTGCTATGATCTTATAATCATCTCTATTTTTATCATCTAGAAGCACAAGATCATGAGAAATTTCTTTCCTTGATTTCTGGTTATGGCCGAACCTAGGTTAACTTTGAGTTTTTAGGTTTTGTTTCATTTTCATGACTTGATTCATGATTCAATCCTTTTGTATCTTGCTAGTTATTGTATTCAAATATATAGAAGATCAAAAAAATCAAACTTTAACCTATTGATCTCATCAAAACCGAAACCCTAGATTTGTGTACTCAATGGTTTTGTGATTCAAAAGTTGTTTGTAACACTTGAATCAAACCCTAAGTTTTGTATATTGATTAAATCCCAAAAGTTGATGAAATTTTAAAACTTCTAGCCTATGGATCTTGAGGAAATCCAAACCCTAGTTCTTAGAACTAGATGAGTTTAGTTCATGTCTTAGTTCATAATCATGGTTAAAGTGATTAATCATGCTTAATTAACTTATGGATCATTAATCCTTAAGTTAATCAAATTTTAATTTTTCCTAACCTAGATAATGGGTTGAAGCCGAACCCTAACCTTCATAAACTAAGTGTATTGTTGTTTGATTTGATTTATTTTGGTTATAATTCATTTGAAGGAAATAACCGAGTTAGCTGAGTCAAGGTCGACGGAGAAAAATCGATCGGGGATCGGGAAAATTAACAGGAAATATAGTGTGGTCTTCAAGAGGTAAGGGGGGTATGCCTGGGGAGTTGAGATAATCTCATGCTTATTTGTGGAGTCATGTATTAATTTTATATATGCAATAGTTTATTTTATTATACTGTTTACTATTAATTGCTAGATTGATGTGATGTTTATCTGAGTAATTGAATTGAAGTGATGTGTGAACTTACATGATTATGATTGTTTGTTTATATTATAATTGTGATGCGTGTCATAAATTGATATATGCCATGTCATTTAGTGATTGGAATTTATCTGCTGTTGAGTGTTGGACTGAGTAACCTGACATTGGTCAGTGTTAAAATTTTTAATTAAGGATAAAAACCTTAATAAGCTTGGATAATTAATCAGAGGGATTAATTTGGGAGATTTTGAAAAAAAAATTATTATTTTAATAATATTTTGTGAAAACAGTGTAAATAAGCAATAGTAAGGGTTAAACCGTGAAATTTTTCACAGGCTCTAATTTTTATATAATAAATTCAATTTTATTATAAAATGTTATTTAAAGTGATTAAGTTCCAAAAATAATATTTACTGCAGTCAGAACAATTACTTCTGACAGAGAAGTGATATTAGTTATTTAATATTATTTAATTAATATTATTTAATATTAAATATTTAATTATTTAAATTTTCGAAATTTATTTATTTAATATTTTTATTTATTAAAAATTGTTTTTTGTTGACCTTTATTGGAAATTATTTCTTAAAGTGAAATAATTAGAAATCAAAGGAAATTATAAATGATTTTTGAAATTTATTAACGTTTTAACAGAAAAGAATTTATGTAACAATGTTTTTATTCAGTGAAAGTATTTCGTTAAACTTGGATGAGTTTTCAAAGCTTGGTTTTGTTTTACACTGAACAAAATGTTTTATAAGCAGATAAATGAGCCTAGAACCGAGACGTCGGGATTCTAGTGTTGTATGGACACGTAGATCAAGGATCTGTGTCATGGGACGGAGTGTCCTGCAAGTTTTGTTTTTGGACTGTGTCCTAAGTTGATGTGGACAGTTTGAGTTCCATATCCGCGAGCCTAAAACTGGTGCATCGGTTTAAGGGCATCGTGATTGAGCATTCGGACTGTATGTCCTATGTTGAGATTAAAAGATTTGAACTGTGTGTCCTGTATTTGTTTTAAGTGAAAAGTCTTAATTAAAAGAATTATGCATGGTCGTTAAGCTTTGTGCTTCGACGAGGAAAGATTATTACGACAAAGAAAACAAACGAGAATAAAAGTTTTTCTCATGCATTTAATGGCCATTGTGTCCTGTAAATGGCATTGGATCCAGAGTGGATCAATGTATAAGACAGACGTGTCAGGTGGTGATGATCATTGAAGTTCGAAGTGGATCAATGTATCTTTTATAGGACTTTGTGTCCAAATTGATAGGACTATATGTCCAGATTGAATATATGTGCCGCTATTTCCTAACTGGAACGGGGGAATAGTATCATTGCTTTGCATGAGCATCCTAACGGGAATGGAGATGTGCACAATTGTGTCGTTGCTTTGCATGAGCATCCTAACGGGAATGGGGATGTGCACAATTGTAATTGTGTCGTTGCTTTGCATAAGCATCCTAACGGGAATGGGGATGTGCACAATTGTGTTAGGTGCTAGCACGAACATCCTATTGGGAATGGGGATGTGCACCATTTATTTTCTTGGGCATTGTTTTGTTCGTTTTTACAATGCGCCATGTGCGAGCCTGATCAGCTTGAAACGAAACAGAAAGTTGTGGGATCTCCGGAGATTAGGTATCAAATTATAAATTGAACATAGAAGTGTCATGCATTTTTATAAAATGACGATGATTGTCGGGCATGAAGCCCTGTGAATTATATCATTTTACTGTTAGAATTCATGTTATTATATTGTGAATATTTGGTAATTGCTATTTGAGAGTCTTGCATGGGGTTGTCTTATAAAACTCATATATTGGAAACTCACCCTTACAAACATTTTAGATGGATCCGGACGAGGTGGATTTGAACTACTCGGGGGTACGATCCCTGACGTTTGACAACGCTGATAGAGGAGACGCCTGGGTTATTAACCCAGGGGCTCGGAGTGCTACCTATACTGGTCCATTAAGGACTCTCCGAGGTACAGTCGCTGAAGGACCACAACAGTTAGTACATAGCAGGGAAACAATTGAGATATCGCTACCACCCATTTAGATGATACTACAGTATTTAGTACAACACGGGAGTCTGGAACACCAACCGCCTCAGTTTATTCAACCACTACAACAAGTTGCACCAGGATCACCTCCTGCACCCATTATATTAGTTCCAGAGAACATTCCGGAGGAGATGGAGGAAGACCCAGAGGAGAATCCGGTGGAAAATCCTGACTATGTTCCTATAGCAGACGAAGGGTCTGGAGCTGCTGGAGAGGGGGCTGTTGTATCCTCTCCAGACACATCTTCAGGGGGTGGGGGGGTGTACACTGGGCTTCCCAATGGTTTTATATAGTGGCGACCAGCTTAGGATGTAGTTTTAGGAAGAGTGGGAATTTTAGGATAGTCTGAATTAGTGACTCCTGAGAGTCATCTTTTGCGTAGTATTTTCAGACACCCACTATGACTTAGTTGTAAAAAATTCTGATGATGTCAAATATGTGTGACAAGTGGATAGTGACCTAGTAAGAAAAGGGTCATTTGTAAAATAGAGAAGTATATGTGAAATATATATATATATATATATATATATATATATATATATATATATATATATATATATATAGTGGTGTATATTATATTATGAGAGTTTGAATGTATGTGCAGAAAAAGAAAAAATTTTATCACTATTTTTAAAAAAGAAGTATAGGGAATTAGAAAATGCATCTTATTTTTCGAAGAAAACCAGCAACTTAATATTTTATTTAGTATGATGTTTTGGTAATGTTACATAAATGTGATACCTGAAAAGGGGGTGTCGCAAATATCACCTCACACATCTCATCCTCAAAATAACTTCACTGCATATCCTCAAAATAACTTCATTGCACATCTCATCCTCGAACTTTTCTATCAACTTAATTTTTACTCAAGAACTTTACTTTTCCGCTCACATTCAACTTAGGTAAAACTACCATAGACACTTTTCTGTAATTCCTTACTCATTTATTAACACATATTACTTCTAAGAAGTAATTCAAACAAATCTCAATCTCAGAGAAAACACAACGTCGTCTCACTTCAGATAAAACACAACGTCAACACAACATACCTATTTCCCAACATTCTCGAAAGACTTGACCAGCTCTGATACCACTAATGCGACACCCTAATCTCGGGTCATCACATGGTTACCCGTTTGCGTAAATAAAACTTAATTTGCTGGTTACTTTCGTAAAATAATGTTTTCTCAACGTTTATCTCTTCAAAATATGGTGATAAAAAAATTTCTGTTTCTTTTAACCTCCTAACCACAACAACGTAATCAACTCACACTTAAATTCATAATGTATATAAGTCCTTCAACTATACTGCCTCATATGTTTTCTCACATAAATCATAATCAACTTTATTCTCAAAACATAATATTACCTAAGTTGGTCGTAACTAACGGACACTACAACCAAAAGGAACAGCACAGCATGCCTCGAACTAGATAGCCTTCGTCTTCTTGTAAGGATCATACCCCTTGTACAACTCTGATATGTTTGTAAGGGTGAGACGCCAATATATTGATTTACCACAATAACTAAATGCGCAACACAAAAGAAGGCACATACACATATACATGTCTATAACAACATACTCATTCATATCATAATATCTCGTTTATCAATGAGTTTCACACCCCAAACATCAACATTGGAAAAACTATGCATGAACACTTCAATACATCATCTAAACATTCATACTTAATCTAATGAGATATCTCCAACCTCGTGAACCTCGTGATGAGTTGATCAGACTCAATTGCCACAGGCACGCCCATCGTACACTATCCAACATCGTGGAACAGTGATAACAATCTGAGATGGGGCCTCATTGTCCAAATCCGGGGCATAATGAGAACATCTTTGTATGATCTACCCTGACGCCGCAAGGTAATCCCTCTTTTGATTATGGCACGTCTGCCAAATGCATGCAAGAAAACAGTTTGTTCTCAACACTTTTCTTTGTGTTATATCTTTACTTGTCAAAGCTCTCAAAAGCTTATGACCCCTCATCATTTTAAACATCTTTATAACTTTTATTAACAACACAGGACCTCAAAGTCCGAGTGCTCAATCACGAAGCCCCTAGACCTTGCAATCAGTCTTAGGTTCGTGGTAATAGAAAACATCTTACAATGTGTTAACTTCTTTTAGTAGATACCCAGTCTACAACACAACGAACCTTAATACCCCGACGTCTCGGTTATTAAGTTCCCTATCATCGTCTTACATCATTTTTACATCTTTTTACATCGTTTTACATCTTTTTCATCGTTTTACATAGTTTTACATCTTTTTCATCTTTTTACATCGTTAAGTAAAACTTATTTACAGAAAATCATTTCTACTTGAAATTCGTTGGTAAAACGTCAAATCATAGAAAATCCACTTTTCTTTTGGAAACACATTTTTTCCAAAATAACATCAAATCATCAACAACTTCTTTTTATTGAAACTTCAACTCTAATAAATCAATTCAGATTAGATCTCTTCTCAACATAAGTACTGCTGTTTTTAAACTCTCACCTTAAATAATTTTGAAACTTGTAGTCGTTTAGCATTTTCAAAGAAAACGTCTTTAAGTCAAACTCTGACATTTCTTATAAAATAATTTTCTTTTATAATAAATAAGGTATTTTCAAATATTAATTTCATAAAATAACTTTTTATAATATTTCGGAATTTCTTGCGTAAAAATTAGCAGTACTAAAAAAATTTCACGGTTACGCTCTCACCGTGACTCATAAACTTCTTTTACACTAATAAATCATTAAAATAATAATATTTCTCAAAACTCATTATTTTCCAAAATCATATTTTCCTCCACTATTATATTCCAACATTCCCCATAAAACATTGAATATAATCTTTCACATCTTATTAAATCTTTTATCTGCTTAATCGGTTGTGCACTGACCACTGTCAGGCCTCTCAAACAACACTCACAAACAACATTCAACAACATCATCATAATTATATCCCCATGCAGATCATGCATCATAACAACATAGTATACTACTGCAGATAATGAAAAGCAGATCAATCACCGATACACAGATAAACAACACATCGTAAACAACACAAATAATTAATCACAAACCACATATAAATCATATAAGCCACACTAAAAACAAATAGTTATTGAGAAAATCCCTCAGGGAAGCTCCCCTTACCTCTTGAAGACTCAAACTAACGTTTTCAAACAATCTCCAGATTCGATCCGATTTCCTCCGTCGGCTTAAATCAGTTAACTCGGTTGTTTCCTTCAAACGAATTGCAACCAAAATAAATCAAATCAAACAACAACATACTTAGCTCATGAGGGTTAGGTTTCGGCCAAGGGCTGACTTTTAGGGTTCAAAATCGTTAAAATTTCTAATCATGATTAAGTCATAGATTAATGGTCCGTAATTAAGCTCAATCATGGATTAGTAACTAAACAACTAAGTTTCAAACTCAAAAATTCCTAACTCTTGTATACTAGGATTCGGCCTCAACATGTTCATAGGGATAGGGTTCTTAGTTTAATAAACCAACTTGGATTTATAAGGCATACATACTAAGAGTTTGATTAACAAGATCATTAAGGAAAACTTTGAACAAAACTCATCTAGTTCCAAGAACTAGGATTTCGGCCTTTATGAAACAAATAGGTTAGAGTTTGATTTTTGATCTTATATATACTTAAATACAAGAACTATCAAGATACTAGAAGATTGAATCATGAATCAAGACATGATTAGAGAAGACGAATAGGATTCACCTCTTGGAGATCAAAAACAAGTGAAGATCCAAGAACTTTCTTCACAAATCTAACACTAGAAGACTTAAAACTTTAGGGTTTTTAAACAAATGACAATAGAAACTAAGTGAAAAGTGAGGAAGGTTATTTATAGACATGTGGGCTGCGCCACTTTTGAGGACCAAGTAGAAAGGAGGTGGCTTTTCAAATGATTAAAGTGCAAATAACTCATAGGGACCATTTTGCAAAGATTCCAAAAGTATAAGGACTATTTTACAAATTGCTAATAAATTGACATGATGACCATTTGCCACATTTAATGTGGTCTTATCTTGACTGAATTTGGCTGATTTTTGTCATAAATATCTTAGGAAAACCTAGCTTGTTGAAGAAGATTTGAGAAAATAGTAGAATAATGTGGAAGAATGTAGAATGGTGTGGAATGCAGTAGAAAATTCTAGAATGTTCTTTTCTCATCTAAGATGAGGGAAACCTTCACTCCATATTGGGCTTGCGCACGGGACTAGGGAATTTGGGCTTGAATTCATCTTTGTGGGGCCCACCAAAAAGGCTTAAAGCTTATGATGACATAGGAAACTTATATGGCTTCAAATGGGATTTATGAAATTTAATTCATGGGTAAGGAATTTGGGCCTCAAAGCCACGGTCCTCTATGGATTTATAACAAGGATTCTAGCCCAATTCACTTGTAAAAAACTTAGAAACTAACTCAGGGACAAAAGGGTAATTAACAGAAAGTTCAGGGACTTAAGCGTAAAATTCATAAATTTTCACTTTAACCCTGAAAACCTTCTAGACTTAAAAATATGATTCATCCCCTTGAATCATCTCAAAATCATAAGATAAATCCTCTATCGGCTCTTAGAAACTCCAAAATCTCTTCCGTCGTCTACCCGATTACGTATTTCGCCCGTAAAACGTAAATTATTTTATTTTTTTCTAAAATAATTCTAAAAATACACTCTTGTAGGAAATAAAATAAAAATCTTAAGTCTTTCGTTCATGAATTAAAATTAGGTTTTCTGAGCAGTAAACTTTTACTGTCACTGAAAACACAGAAAACGGCAGACCGGTTTCCGTATGAATTTTCAACCCACAAACTTCCCCGTAACTTATGAAAATAAGTATAACATGGAAATGACCTTGTTTTATCCAAAATCACTTTCTAAGTCTCGGATAAAATATATATATCTTTATATATTTATTACCGATATTACGAAGCAGCGAAAATCGGGGTGTTACATTTGACCCAAAACCCTATTTTAAACTCAAAACCCTATTTAAAAACCTAAACCCTAACTTTGACCATAAACACAAAATTTGACCCAAAAACCTAATTTTGACTCGAAACCCTAAATCTAACCTTATTTTTGACCCAAAACCCTATTTTTAACTCAAAACCTTAATTCAAACCCTCAACCCTAATTTTGACCCAAAACCCAAATTTGGACCCAAAACCCAAGTTTTGACTCAAAACCCTAATTCTAATCCTATTTTGACACAAAACCCTATTTTAAACTTAAAACCCTTATTCAAACCCTAAACCCTAATTTTGATCCTAAACCTTAAATTTGACCAAGAACTCTAATTTTTCCCAAAACCCTAATTTTAACCCAAAACCCTAATTCTAACCATATGTTTGACCAAAACCCTACTTTAAACTCAACATAATTCAAACCCTAAACCCTAAATCGGACCATAAACCCTACTTTATATAAAAATTAGAGCCTGTGAAAAATTTCACGGTTTCGCCCTTACTATTGCTTATTTACACTGTTTCCACAAAATATTATTAAAATAATAATTTTTTTCATTTTTCTCAAAATCTCCCAAATTAATCCCTCTGATTAATTATCCAAGCTTATTACATTTTTTATCCTTAATTAAAATTTTTAACACTGACTAATGTCAGGTTACACAGTCTAACACTCAACAGCAAATAAATTCCAATCACTAAATGACATGGCATATATCAATTCATGACATAGATCACAATTATAATATAAACATCACCTAAACATCAATTCAATTACTCAGATAAACATCACATCACATGTAAGTCCACACATTACATCAATTCAATTACTCATATAAACATCACATCAATCTAGCAATTAATAGTAAACAGTACAATATAATAAAATATTTCATACAGAAAATTAATACATGACTCCCCAAATAAGCATGAGATTATCTCAACTCCTCAGGCATACCCTGTAACACCCTACTTTTTATTTTCCGATTTTATTTTTTTTCAGTAAAAATATTTTCGCTGTATTAACCGGTATAAATGTATTTATTTATATTTTTATCCGAGTTCATGGAGATTGATTTTTATGAAATAAAAATCATATTCATACTCTATCTTAGGGTAGAAGCTTACGATAAAAATTTGGGTTGAAAATTCAGACGGAACCCGGTCTGCGTTTTCACTGACAGTATAATTTTACTAGGCAGAAAACCAAATTTTGAGTCGTGAACGAAATGGTTTATATTTAAATCATATTTCTAACTAGTTTGGTTGTTTTGAAAATTTTCAACCCAAAAAAAAAATATTACGCTTTTTACGGGCGTAAAACCCTAATCGGGAAACCGACGGAGTCGAGAAGGGAAGTGCAGAGACCCGTCAAGAGATTGGGACAACGAGTCATATATGATGACTCATGGAGGATGAGTCACCAAGCATTTATGAGCATTAAATGCAAGTAATCATGACATTTAGGTAAAAAGACCAAAATACCCCCAAGCTTTCGCGGGTATTAACAAGACGCATCTACGCACTATTAACCACTCATTTTACGTGGTTGAAAACCTCCCACATCTCTCCAATTTCGTGCATCCACCTCCAATAAATCTTACCTATTTCATTTTGCTTTCGTTTCATTATTTTCCTCTCAAAAACCGAAATCAGGTAAACGACGGAGCTGCGTACGGAATTTCCGGGAACCGCTATCGGATAAGATCGGTGACTCATTAATCAGTCACTTTGTGTGGCCCAAAATCAGACACACCTCCATCAAATGTGAGCCACATATTTATTAACCATAGTTAAGCAAAGTAACCCTAGTCAAGTTAATTATTAACTATGGTTAAGCTTATATTAATTTAATATTCACAAAACCCATTAAACCAATTCCTTATAACCAAACAAGGCATAAGATTACTCCTATAAATACCCTCCAAACCTTGGCCTCCCTCACCATTTCAATCATCTTCTTCATTCTCTTCATCTTCCTCACCAACTAAGTTACAAAACCCTAAGAACACCGAATTCCCACCAAACATATGACCCTCTTCCCTTCTGAAACTCGGAAAACACTAAACATAAAAGTTGTTCCTATTTCTCTCTTATTTCCAACAAGCTAAAGATCATCAAAAAACGGATAAGTGGATTGGGAGATAGGCTCAAAATACCGAAACTGCCCAGAATTCTCAGCAACCCCCGAAACAGCAGAAATAAGTCCCTTTTCACCCCTGTAATGATCCGAACCAAATAAAACATTCAACACCAAAGTTGTTCCTTTTCTTATAAAGTTAGTAATTTTTGGATGAGTATATTGTGAGATACACTCACTATACCATCACACCCTCAAGCTATCCAGTTTTCAGCTTAGTGAAGGTTGATCATTTTCTTCATTTCTTCAATCTTCAAGAGGTGAAACTATTAAGCTGTGGTGTGATAGCGAGGAACGTCGAGTTCGATATTTCGGTGCTAGCTCAGGTGGGGAAAAGAATCAACCTATCGTCGGAATCGATAAGTAGTAGATTATATGATAATTGTGTAGGGCGACCTAAACCCTACTAGTAGTCGAGTAATCGACAAGACCAAAATCCCATTGGAAACCTTTTCTGTAAAACCAATGGTGATTCGGGGATTGTAGGTTTATCGACATTAAGTTGATTTTAAGTATTTGAGGATGTTTGATTTTATGTTATCAAATTTACTGTGATACGCTGGTTGAGGTATTCCATCTGCATGTGACGTATTATTTCGGTGTTTGAATATTTATATGATATTGACATATTTGAATATTTTCTGATGTCATGTTATGCATGATCTGCCTGTTTTTAAATATTGTGCTTAGATGATTTTTAAGTAAGGATATGTGTTGTTAGGGAGATGATTGTTTGGGTGAGAGAATGAATTGACTTAGAGGTACTTAGCTAAATTAAATTATCTAAATGAGGAGATGTGACATAGAATGCAAGTGGAGGTTGTGAGGAAGAGTTTGAGGTACTAGGTTGCTATTGATAAAAGTCAGTGAGAATCATATCGTGCTTATGCACTATTTCCTATGAGAGAGTAGGGAATAGGGGCGCACCGAGTTATTATTTATTATATGCTTATGTGCTATTTCAAATGGGGAAATAGTGATGCATATCGTGCTTATGCACTATTTCCTATGAGAGAGTAGGGAATAGGGGCGCACCGAGTTATTATTTATTATATGCTTATGTGCTATTTCAAATGGGGCAATAGTGACGCATATCGTGCTGATGCACTATTTCCTATGAGAGAGTAGGGAATAGGGGCGCACTGAGTTATTATTTATTATGTGCTTATGTGCTATTTCCAATGGGGGCAATAGTGACGCATATTGTGCTGATGCACTATTTCCTATGAGAGATTAGGGAATAGTGGCGCACCGAGTTTTGACCCTAAATAGTTCTGGACTACTAACTAATGTGACAGGAGTGAAGATGGCCACATCAGTATAAAGTTTTAGTTGCATGGGCTGAGGGTAGAGGATGATATAGTGAATTGAGGATGATTGCTGATTTTGAGTGATGCGTGTCTGTGACAATTACTGTATAATTTACTGTTACTCTTTTCCGCTTTTTGATGATAGAACTGTTTCTTATTCCCTATATCTTTCTGTGTGTTGTATTTTATTTCTGATGTGATCATACGAGAAGACCCGATGGAGGAACCAATTGCTGAGGAGTTAGATGGAACTCCATATGAACCGGATGCTGGAGGTCGAGTTGTGATTCAAGGCAATTAGAGTATAAACATTATGGCCAGTGTGTCTAAAGAGTATTTACATTTCCGCTAAGTATGTCTGTAGTGAAGTTTATGCCTGAGAGGGATCCTACTGAGAGGATACCCTCAACAGTGTTTTGGTAATGTAATAAATAAACATGTGTGTATTATGTAATACAGTTTTGGTGTGTTTTATATTTGTAGAAGTTATATGATTATTAAATAAGTTTTAAATATTTACGTATTTTCAACGATAAGCGCGCGATTAAGTAAATGAATAATAAGGTTTTAATGTAATAATACAATGGGGCACAACGGGGTGTCTCATTTGGTGGTATTAGAGCAGTTCGATTCTAATCGGACTGTGAGGTCTAGGATGTTGTTACTGGCCGTGTCTAGTTGAGTCCACATCGGATTTTAACTATACTTAGAGGATGGGTAGTGTGTCAGAATACGATGCGATAATTAAGATTAGTATGGCATATGGTATTTATATACTGGTCTATGTGGTATTATATGTCATGCTGATAAGAGAGAATGATTTCTTTTACAGAATCAAGGCTCGTGGAAGAGGACGTCCGATCGACAGTAATGACAGAACTCCTGAAAGAATTGTTGGAGCTAACAATGTGGAAAATAATCATACCGGAAGTGAAGGAGAGTCATCTGAGACTCAAGATACCATGAAAGACATAGTTACTGCTCTGTTATTACAAACACAGCAGAATGCTGAGATGCTACAGATGAACAAAGAACAACAGGAACAACAAAACCAAAGGAGAGATGCCGCAACTGAAGATGCCGGAATGGCTACTTTCCTGAAAGGGAAGCCACCCTAATTCCGAGGATATTATGATCCAGAGAAGGCGGAATGGTCGATACAAGAGATCGATAAGATATTCGATACCATGCGCTGCAGAGAGGATAGGAAACTGACGTATGCTGCCTTCATGCTAACTGGAGGAGCAGAGTCTTGGTGGAGAGGCAAGCGAAGATTGCTGGATGCCGAAGGTAGAGTTATCAACTGGCAGCTGTTTAGTGACTTCTTCTTTGAGAAGTATTTTCCGCGTTTAGTTCGACGCGAGAAAGAAAGGGAATTCATGAGTCTCAAACAAGGCAACATGACTGTTGGTGATTATGCATCACGATTTGAGGCTCTGATTAAGTATTCTGAATTTTATCAGAGATTCCCAGATGAGGATTGGCAATGTAGAAGGTTTGAGGATGGACTCCGACATGAACTCCAGAGGGCTATAGTATCTCTTGATATCCAGAGTTTCCCAGAGCTAGTGGAACGATGCAGTGCAATTGAAAGTATAGATCTGAGGATGGTTGCTGAACAGAAGCAACAAAGGATTGGAGGTCCTATTCGATCAGATACTCAGAGGAGAGTAGATAGTGGTTCTCAGGGGAGGCGGGAACCATATCCCAAACCAGTGCAGACAGTAGCATCAACACCAATTGCCACAACCCAAGTGGTTGGAACGGGTCAGCAACAACAAGACCCAGTTTGTTATAAATGTGGAGGACAACATTATCAACGGAATTGCAGGGAGGTACCTTGCTGTTTCCATTGTGGCAAACCAGGACATTTTGCTCGAGATTGTAGACAGAAAGGTATGCCGCAGCCGGTATCTGGGAATAGGGAAGCTGGAGGTTATAGAGGTGGAACCCAGGGAGGAGTTCCCGCAACCGGTCAGCAGATGGTTAGACCTCAAGTTACTGGGAGAGTGTTTACCATAAGGGGAGCTGAATCCTCTCACCTTGCAGATCTCAGAGAAGGTATGTGTAAATTGGATATAATACATAATTATTGTTTAGAGGATAAATAGAATGATATAAGAATGAATTATGATATGAAGTTACCGCTGTTACCTAGGGAAAAACAGCGATGAGAAATATAATGTGGGATCTTTAGATTAAGATACGATTGCAAGATGATGTCTAGTTTTGAGTCAAGAAATTCCGAGGACGGAATTTTTTTCTAAGAGGGGTAGTAATGTAACACCCTACTTTTTATTTTCCGATTTTATTTTTTTCCAGTAAAAATATTTTCGCTATATTAACCGGTATAAATGTATTTATTTATATTTTTATCCGATTTCATGGAGATTGATTTTTATGAAATAAAAATCATATTCATACTCTATCTTAGGGTAGAAGCTTACGATAAAAATTTGGGTTGAAAATTCAGACGGAACCCGGTCTGCGTTTTCACTGACAGTATAATTTTACTGGGAAGAAAACCAAATTTTGACTCGTGAACGAAATGGTTTATATTTAAATCATATTTCTAACTAGTTTGGTTGTTTTGAAAATTTTCAACCGAAAATAAAATATTACGCTTTTTACGGGCGTAAAACCCTAATCGGGAAACCGACGGAGTCGAGAAGGGAAGTGCAGAGACCCATCAAGAGATTGGGACAACGAGTCATATATGATGACTCATGGAGGATGAGTCACCAAGCATTTATGAGCATTAAATGCAAGTAATCATGACATTTAGGTAAAAAGACCAAAATACCCCCAAGCTTTCGCGGGTATTAACAAGACGCATCTACGCACTCTTAACCACTCATTTTACGTGGTTGAAAACCTCCCACATCTCTCAAATTTCGTGCATCCATCTCCAATAAATCTTACCTATTTCATTTTGCTTTTGTTTCATTATTTTCCTCTCAAAAATCGAAATCAGGTAAATGACGGAGCTGCGTACGGAATTTCTGGGAACCGCTATCGGATAATATCGGTGACTCATTAGTGAGTCACTTTGTGTGGCCCAACATCAGCCACACCTCCATCAAATGTGAGCCACATATTTATTAACCATAGTTAAGCAAAGTAACCCTAGTTAAGTTAATTATTAACTATGGTTAAGCTTATATTAATTTAATATTCACAAAACCCATTAAACCAATTCCTTATAACCAAACAAGGCATAAGATTACTCCTATAAATACCCTCCAAACCGTGGCCTCCCTCACCATTTCACTCATCTTCTTCATTCTCTTCATCTTCCTCACCAACTAAGTTACAAAACCCTAAGAACACCGAATTCCCACCAAACATATGACCGTCTTACTTTCTGAAACTCGGAAACCACTCAACATAAAAGTTGTTCCTATTTCTCTATTATTTCCAACAAGCTAAAGATCATCAAAAACGGATAAGTGGATTGGGAGATAGGCTCAAAATACCGAAACTGCCCAGAATTCTCAGCAACCCACGAAACAGCAGAAATAAGTCCCTTTTCACCCCTGTTATGATCCGAACCAAATAAAACCTTCAGCACGAAAGTTGTTCCTTTTCTTATTATCTTTCTATCAAGCTAAAGTTCGTAATTTTTGGATGATTATATTGTGATATACACTCACAATACCATCACACCCTCAAGCTGTCCAGTTTTCAGCTTAGTGAAGGTTGATCATTTTCTTCATTTCTTCAATCTTCAAGAGGTGAAACTATTAAGTTGTGGTGTAATAGCGAGGAACGTCGAGTTCAAGATTTAGGTGCTAGCTCAGGCGGGGAAGAGAATCAACCTATCGTCGGAATCGATAAGTAGTAGATTATATGATAATTGTGTAGGGCGACCTAAACCCTACTAGTAGTCGAGTAATCGACAAGACCAAAATCCCATTGGAAACCTTTTCTGTAAAACCAATGGTAATTCGGGGATTGTAGGTTTATCGACATTAAGTTGATTTTAAGTATTTGAGGATGTTTGATTTTATGTTATCAAATTTACTGTGATACACTGGTTGAGGTATTCCATCTGCATGTGACGTATTATTTCGGTGTTTGAATATTTATATGATATTGAGATATTTGAATATTTTCTGATGTTATGTTATGCATGATCTGCCTGTTTTTAAATATTGAGCTTAGATGATTTTTAAGTAAGGATATGTGTTGTTCGGGAGATGATTGTTTGGGTGAGAGAATGAATTGACTTAGAGGTGCTTAGCGAAATTAAATTATCTAAATGAGGAGATGTGACATAGAATGCAAGTGGAGGTTGTGAGGAAGAGTTTGAGGTACTAGGTTGCTATTGATAAAAGTCAGTGAGAATCATATCGTGCTTATGCACTATTTCCTATGAGAGAGTAGGGAATAGGGGTGCACCGAGTTATTATTTATTATATGCTTATGTGCTATTTCAAATGGGGAAATAGTGACGCATATCGTGCTTATGCACTATTTCCTATGAGAGAGTAGGGAATAGGGGCGCACCGAGTTATTATTTATTATATGCTTATGTGCTATTTCAAATGGGGAAATAGTGACGCATATCGTGCTTATGCATTATTTCCTATGAGAGAGTAGGGAATAGGGGCGCACCGTGTTATTATTTATTATGTGCTTATGTGCTATTTCCAATGGGGGCAATAATGACGCATATTGTGCTTATGCACTATTTCCTATGAGAGATTAGGGAATAGTGGCGCACCGAGTTTTGACCCTAAATAGTTCTGGACTACTGACTAATGTGACAGGAGTGAAGATGGCCACTTCAGTATAAAGTTTTAGTTGCATGGGCTGAGGGTAGAGGATGATATAGTGAATTGAGGATGATTGCTGATTTTGAGTGATGCGTGTCTGTGACAATTACTGTATAATTTACTGTTACTCTTTTCCGCTTTTTGATGATAGAACTGTTTCTTATTCCCTATATCTTTCTGTGTGTTCTATTTTATTTCTGATGTGATCGTACGAGAAGACCCGATGGAGGAACCTATTGCTTAGGAGTTAGATGGAACTCCATATGAACCGGATGCTGGAGGTCGAGCTGTGATTCAAGGCGATTAGAGTATAAACATTATGGCCAATGTGTCTAAAGAGTATTTACATTTCCGCTAAGTATGTCTGTAGTGAAGTTTATGCTTGAGAGGGATCCTACTAAGAGGATACCCTCAACAGTGTTTTGGTAATGTAATAAATAAACATGTGTGTATTATGTAATATAGTTTTTGTGTGTTTTATATTTGTAGAAGTTATATGATTATTAAATAAGTTTTAAATTTTTATGTATTTTCAATGATAAGCGTGCGATTAAGTAAATGAATAATAAGGTTTTAATGTAATAATACAATGGGGCACAACGGGGTGTCTCATACCCCCCTTACCTCTTGAATACTACACTATAGTTCTTGTTAATTTTCTGATCCTGATCCGATTTTTCTCCGTTAGCTTGACTCAGCTAACTCAGTTATTTCCTTCAAACGAATTACAACCAAAATAAATCAAATCAAACAACAATACACTTGGTTTATGGAGGTTAGGGTTCGGCTTCAACTAATTATCTAGGTTAGGAAAATTAAAATTTGATTAACTTAAGGATTAATGATCCATAAGTTACTTAAGCATGATTAGACACTTTAACCATGATTATGAACTAAGAACATGAACTAAACTCATCTAGTTCTAAGAACTAGGGTTCGGTTTTCTCAAGATTTTTAGGCTAGAAATTTTAAAATTTCATCAACTCTTGGATTTAATCAACATACAAAGCTTAGAGTTGGATTCAAAGATTACAAACAACTTTTGAATCACAAAACCATTAAGTACTCAAACCTAGGGTTTCGGTTTTGATGAGATCAATAGGGTAAAGTTTGATTTTTTTGATCTTCTATATACTTGAATACAAGAACTAGAAAGATACAAAAGGATTGAATCTTGAATCAAGACAAGAAAATGAAACAAAACCTAAGAACACAATTTTGACCTAGGTTCGGCCACAACCAGAAATCAAGGATAGAAATTTCTCATGATCTTATGCTTCTAGAAGATGAAAATAGATATGATTATAAGATCATAGCAATTAGTTTCATGTCAAAAGGATTTTTCTAGAATTAGTTATGAATTTTTGAATCTAACTCCAAGAACTTTAAACAAATGAAGAACATATGAATCTTAGCCATTAATCTACAAAAGTTGTGAAGAGAAATGATTTAAATGACAAGAGAATAAGTTATTACCTCTTGATGATCCAAGAAAAACAAGATTTGGATGAGGTTCTTAATTTCCTTATGGTGTTCTTATGGCAAAGTTAAGAACTTAGAAGGAAAGAACATGGAAATGGAAGAAAATGCTTAATGAAGAAGACAACATATTTAAATGAAGGAGACAAGAGTGAACCTTGAGTGTTGGATAGGTTTTTGGTCAACTTTTCCAATGGCATTTGCTTGCAATTGTCATAAAAAGACAAGGGCAAAATGGTCATTTCATAGGAAAATTTCACTTTGTCATAAATGTGCCATTATGGCCATTATGACACTGATAAGCTCGTCATAAATGCTCGTCAAGTCGGTCAAATCCATCATCTCTGCTACGTTGCCGACTCCTCGATTCATCTGGCGCATGCTTTTCTTAGAGACATCTCGACATATATGCCCGCAACAAATATAATATTTTAATTTTTTTACCAAAATTTTCAAAACTTCCAGTATCGTAGTAAATACGATAAAAACATTTTTCATCTCGTTCACGACTCAAAATTAGGTCTTCTGAGCAGTAAACTTTTACTGTCAGTGAAAACGCAGACTGGGTTCCATCTGAATTTTCAACCCAAAACTTCATCGTAACCTTAAGATATAAAACATGACAGGAAAATAACAATATTTCGCCCAAAATAATTTTCTAAGTCTCGGATAAAAATATATTTTTATATATTAATTACCGACACTAGAAAGCAATGAAAATCGGGGTGTTACATTACTACCCCACTAAAAAAAAAAATCGTCCTCGAAATTACGTACCTGTAAAAAGTTCAGGATATTGTAATCTCATCTTGTCCTCAACCTCCCACGTCGCTTCTCTAGTAGTTTCATTCCAAATAACTTTAACTAATGAGATTTGCTTACCCCTGAGCTGCTTAATCATCTTATCTTCGATTCGTACAGGCGAAGTCTCATAAGACAAGTTTTCTTTTAATTGTACTTCATCGGGTTCGAATATATGTGATGGATCAGGAATATACTTCCTTAATTGTGAAACATGGAATACATCATGAATATTTGAAAGAAAAGGCGGCAAAGAAATTTGATAGGCTACTGGACCAACACGACGAAAAATTTGGTATGGTCCAATGAATTTAGGAGTGAGTTTTCTGGATTTCATAACCCTACCTACCCCAGTCGTTGGTGTGACTCTCAGAAATACATGTTCACCTTCTTCAAACTCGAGAGGTCGTCTCCTTTGATCTGAATAAGTCTTCTGTCTACTTTGTGCTGTTTTCATCTTTTCACGGATTTGTTTGACTTTTTTCGTTGTCTGCTGTACGATTTCAGGCCCTAACATCATACTCTCTCCGTCTTGGTACCAACACACGGGTGTTTGACATTTCCTTCCATACAAAGCCTCATAGGGTGCTATCCCCATGCTTGAATGAAAACTGTTGTTATAGGTGAATTCAATCAGCGGTAACAAATCATCCCAACTCCCTCGATGATCTAAAACACATGCTCTCAGCAAATCTTCTAATGATTGAATCGTTCTTTCCGTTTGTCCATTAGTTTGAGGATGATAAGCTGAACTTAACCTTAACTTAGTTCCTAAGGCTCGATGTAAACTTCCCCAAAAACGTGAAGTAAACTTTGGATCTCTATCTGACACAATACTCGATGGTATCCCATGTAGTCTGATTACTTCCTTGATATAGATATCCGTCAATTTCTCTACTGTATAATTAATCTTAACAGGTAAGAAATGTGCCGATTTCGTTAGCCTGCCAACAATTACCCAAATTGAATCAAAGCCTTTAGAAGTTCGCGGTAAACTTACCACAAAATCCATTGATATGCTGTCCCACTTCCATTCTGGTATATCTAGTGATGTAAGCATACCTCCTGGCCTTTGATGTTCTACTTTTGCTTTTTGACATGTCAGACAAGATGCAACGTATTCTGCTACTTGCTTTTTCATGCCTGGCCACCAAAATCTTTGTTTCAAGTCTTGGTACATCTTCTTCGATCCAGGATGAATACTTAACTTACTCTTATGGGATTCATCTAAAATCATCTTTCTCATCTCAGGATTATCAGGTACACATTTTCGTCCATTGCACCTTAAGATATGATCTGATCCCAAACTAAATTCTGCAACTTTTCCTTGTTTCATTAACTCCCCCTTTTCCTGTAGATAAACATATGAAATTTGTCGTTCTCGGATTTCTTCCATTAATCCACTAGAAATTTTGATCATTCCCACACTGATTTTCTCTTTATCAAATTCCATAATCAAATTGAGATCACGAAAGTCTTCTATTAATTTTAATTCCCTTACCATCATAGCTGAGATATGAATGGTTTTTCTGCTAAGTGCGTCAGCTACAACGTTAGCCTTTCCAGGATGATACTGCAATTTGAAATCGTAATCTTTTAAAAATTCCATCCAACGTCTTTGTCTCATGTTGAGCTCCTTCTGATCAAACAGATACTTTAAACTTTTGTGGTCACTGAAGACATTGAATATTGCTCCGTACAAATAATGCCTCCAGATCTATAGTGCAAAAACCACTGCAGCTAATTCCAGATCATGCGTCGGATAATTTCTTTCATGTGTTTTCAATTGACGTGATGCGTAAGCTACAACTTTCCTATGTTGCATCAACACACATCCTAAACCTTGATAAGAAGCATCACAATACACTTCGTAAGGTTCATTTGGTTTAGGCAGTATTAAAACTGGTGAAGTTGTCAACTTTTCCTTGATTTTCTGAAAACTTTCTTCACATTTGTCTTCCCATACAAAAGGTTGATCTTTTCTCGTAAGCAAAGTTAACGGCGCAACTATCTTAGAAAATCCTTCAATGAATCTTCTATAGTAACCGGCTAGACCCATAAAACTTTTGATCTCCGTTACTGTCTTTGGTCTTTCCCAAGAAAGTACCGCTTCTACTTTTGTAGGATCAACATCAATACCTTCCTCGGTAATCACATGTCCTAAGAATTTCACTTCCTGAAGCCAAAATTCACACTTAGACAATTTTTCATACAGAGTTTTCTCACGCAAAATCTATAAAACTTGTTGCAAATATTCTTCATGTTCTTCATTACTATTAGAGTAAATAAGAATATCATCAATGAACACCACAACAAACTTATCAAGAAATGGACGAAAAATCCGGTTCATATAGTCCATGAAAATGGCTGGTGCATTCGTCACTCCGAATGGCATTACGAGATATTCATAATGTCCGTAACGAGTTCTGAACGCAGTTTTGGGAATATCTTCACTTTTTACTTTAATCTGATGATAACCTGTTCTCAAGTCAATCTTCGAGAACACAACAGCTCCTCGCAATTGATCCATCAGATCATCTATACGCGGTAACGGATACTTATTCCTAATCGTCACTTTATTTAGTTGTCGAAAATCCACACAAAGTCTCGAACCTCCGTCTTTCTTTCTCACTAACAGAACTGGTGCTCCCCACGGGGAAACACTTGGTCGAATGAATTGTTTTGACAAAAGGTCCTCTAATTGAGTTTTCAATTCCGCAAGCACTGTAGTCGCCATCCTATATGGAGAAATAGAAATTGGTCCTGTTCCTGGTATCAAATCGATGGAGAATTCAATTTCTCTTATTGGCGGCAATCCAGGGACATCATTAGGAAACACATCCGGAAATTCTCTTACAATAGGCAGAGTACTCAAATCGATCTCCCTCTCGACTTCTAAGTTAAAAGCATGTATCCCTGACCTCTTTCTCTCGAAAAAGTTCTTATATGGTTGGTAGATAAAATTCCAGAAATCTCAGGATTAGGAAAAACTAGAGTCTTATTTGCACAATCTAGCATAATATGGTTGGAAGATAACCAATCCATGCCAAAAATTACATCTAACTGTATTAAAGGCAAGCATATCAAATCAACAAGAAAATGTCTATCCTGAATAACAATAGGACAGTTCAGACATATAGAATTCACAACAACTGGCTTAGCAGTTGGAGTTGAAACAATCAAGTCATAGGACAAAGAAGAAATAGGCAATTTCAAATGTTTCACAGCATCCATCGAAATAAAGGAATGTGTCGCACCCGAATCAAAAAGCACAGTTAAGAGATTACCAGTTATGTCGCAACTACCTTGTATGAGATCGTCAGAATCAGAAGCCTCAGCACCACTCATGGTGTAAACTCTCCCCTTAGCTATCGGTTTATTGGTCTTGACAGTATTGACAACTGGTGCAGTCCTTGGTTTACCACAGTCTTTAGCCATATGTCCCACCTGACCACAAGTGTAACACCTGGATCTTTTCACTGGATAGTTGTTCGCCATATGATTTGGGTCTCCACACTTGAAACATTTCCTGATTGTGTTTTGATTTTGATTCTTCTGGTCTCCACCACTTGATACAGTAGCTATAGGATGATAGGGTTGTTGATAACGATTATTTCCCGGTGCTCGATAATACGGTTTACTCGGGACCTGCTTCCCTTTCTGATTCGGATATTGACCTTTGGATTTTGATGGTCCTCCCGCATATCCTCTATTATCTCTTCCCTTCCTCATTTGCTCTATCTTCCTACACCTCTCAACCAAAGCTTGGAAATTCCTGATTTCCAATGGAAGTACAGATTCCTTAATCTCGAACCGTAATCCTGCTTCAAAACGTTCACACTTCCAATCTTCATCCGGATTGTTTTGAAAAAAATGGAAGTATTTGGCCAATGACTCGAATTTAGCTGCATACTCTCCTACAGATAAATCCCTTTGAGACAGACGTAAAAATTCCTGCTCCTTCTCTGCTCGAGCGCTCTGTGGAAAATACTTGTTCAGAAACATGTTCTTAAATATCTCACAAGTGATCACCTGATTTTCTGCTTATAGTAGTTGCTTAGTGCCTCTCCACCAATACTCAGCATCCCCTAACAGCAGATGGGTAGCATACGGTACCTTCACTCCTTCTAGACTATTAATCAACTCAAAAATCTTCTCCACTTCCTGAATCCAAAAGTCAGCCTTAACAGAATTCACATCTCCATGAAATTGTGGAGGATTCTGGCGTCTAAAAGAAGTAAGACCTCTACCTTCAGCATCCTGTTCCGCTCGAATTTGTTCCTGCAACTTCTGGGCAGCCATCGTTGCAGTTTGTTGTATAATAGCAGCAGCTACATCCGCCATTGCTTGTGAAGCAAAGTTCATACCTCCTCCTTCTTCATAATTTTCCTCAAAATTCTCTTGACCGTTAACATGACCACTTCTACGTCCTCTTCCTCGACCGCGTCCATGTCCACGACCACGTCCACGTCCACCCTCTGGTTCCATAACTGAGCTACAAGACATAACCAGTTAAATGGCAACCAGAAATTAAACTTTTAATCTAATAACTAACGCATATTACTTCTAAGAAGTAATTCAAACAATTCTCTTCAGAGATCACACAACATCAACACAACAGACCTACTCCCAAAGATTTCCCAAAAGACTCGACCAGCTCTGATACCACTAATGCGACACCCCATTTTCAGGTATCACATTTAAGTAACATTACTGAAACATCAAACTAAATAAAATATTAAGTTGCTGGTTTTCTTCAGAAAATAAGATTCATTTTCTAATTCCCTATACTTCTTTAAAAATAGTGATAAATTTTTTTCTATTTTTCTGCACATGCATTCAAACACTCATAATATAATATACACCATTATATATATTTCACATATACTTCACTATTTTACAATTAAACCCTTTTCTTACTAGGTCACCATCCACTTGCCACACATATTTTACACTATCTGAAATTTCACAACTATGTCTCAGTGGGTGTCTGAAAATACTACGCAAAATATGACTCTCAAGAGTCACTAAGTCAGACTAATCTAAAATTCCCACTTTTTCCTAACACTACATCCTAAGCTGTTCACCACTACATAAATCCATTGGGAAGCCCAGTGTACACTCCCCCACCCCCGGAAGATATGTCTAGAGAGGATACAACAGCCCCCTCTCCAACAGCTCCAGACCCTTCGTCTGCTAAAGGAACAGAGTCAAGATTTTCCACCAGATTCTCCTGTGTCTTCCTCCATCTCCTCCGGAATGTTTTCTAGAACTAATATAATGGTTGAATAAACTGAGGCGGTTGGTGCTCCAGACTCCCGTGTTGTACTAAATACCGTAAAATAATCCAGATAGGTGGTAGCGATACTTCAATTGTTTCCCTGTTGTGAATTAACTGTTGTGGTCCATCAGCTACTGTACCTCGGAGTGTCCTTAAAGGACCAGTATAAGTAGCACTACGAGCTCCTAGGTTAATAACCCAGGCGTCTCCTCTATCAGCGTTGTCAAACGTCAGGGATCGTACCCCCAAATAGTTCAGATCCACCTCTTCCGGATCCATCTAAAATGTTTGTAAGGGTGAGTTTCCAATATACGAGTTTTAATAAGACAACCCCATGCACGACTCTCAAATATCAATTACCAAATATTCACAATATAATAACATTAATACTAACAGTAGAATGATTTAATTCACAGGGCTTTATGCCCGGCAGTCATCGTCATTTTATAAAACTGCATGACACTTCTATGATCAATCTCTAATTTGATACCTAATCTCCGGAGATCCCACAACTTTCTGTTTCGTTTCAAGCTGATCAGGCTCGCACATGGCGCATTGTAAAAACGAACAAAACAATGCCCAAGAAAATCAATGGTGCACATCCCCATTCCTGATAGGATGCTCATGCAAAGCAATGACAATATTTCCCCATTCCAATTAGGAAATAGCCGCACACATATTCAATCTGGACACACAGTCCTATAAATTTGGACACACAGTCCTATCAAAGATACATTGATCCACTCCGGACCTCAATGATCATCATCACCTGACACGTCTGCCATATACATTGATCCACTTTAGATTCAATGCCCATTTACATGACACAATTGCCATTGAATGCATGAGAAAAACTTTTATTCTCGTTTTGTTTTCTTTGTCGTAATAATATTTCCTTGTCGAAGCACAAAGCTTAACGACCATGCTTAATTTTTTTTTAATTAAGACTTTTCACTTAAAACAAATACAGGACACCCAGTCCAAATCTTTTAATCTCAACACAGGACACATAGTCCGAATGCTCAATCACGAGACCCTTAAACCGATGCACCAGTTTTAGGCTCGCGGATATGGAATTCACAATTTCCACATCAATTTAGAACACACAGTCCAAAAACAAAACTTGCAGGAGACTCCATCCCATGACACAGATCCTTGATCTACGTGTCCATACAACACTAGAACCCCGACGTCTCGGTTTTTGGGCTTATTTATCTGCTTGTAAAACATTTTGCTCATTGTAAAACAAAACAAAACAACAGCTCCGAAAACTTATCCAAGTTTAACGGAATAACTTCACTGAATAAAATATTTTTACAGAAATCCTTTTTCTGTTAAAACGTTGATAAAATCCGAAAAAGCATTGATAAATTTCTTTTATTTCTAATTGTTTCAATTTAAGAAATAATTTTCAATAAAGGTCAACAAAACAAAAATTTTAATAAATAAAAAGATTTAATAAATAAATTTCGAAAATTTTAATAATTAAATATTTAATATTTAATAATATTAAATAAATAATATTAAATAATTAATATTAAATAACTTGTATCACTTCTCTATCAGAAGTAATTGTTCTGACTGCTATAAACATTATTTTTGTAACTTAATCACTTTAAATAACATTTTATAATAAAATTGAATTTATTATATAAAAATTAGAGCCTGTGAAAAATTTCACGGTTTCGCCCTTACTATTGCTTATTTACACTGTGTCCACAAAATATTATTAAAATAATAATTTTTTTTTCATTTTTCTCAAAATCTCCCAAATTAATCCCTCTGATTAATTATCCAAGCTTATTACGTTTTTTATCCTTAATTAAAATTTTTAACACTGACTAATGTCTGGTTACACAGTCTAACACTCAACAGCAGATAAATTCCAATCACTAAATGGCATGGCATATATCAATTCATGACATACATCACAATTATAATATAAACAAATAATCATAATCATGTAAGTCCACACATCACATCAATTCAATTACTCAGATAAACATCACATCAATCTAGCAATTAATAGTAAACAGTACAAAATAATAAAATATTTCATACAGAAAATTAATACATGACTCCACAAATAAGCATGAGATTATCTCAACTCCTCAGGCATACCCCCCTTACCTCTTGAAGACTACACTATAGTTCTTGTTAATTTTCTGATCCTGATCCGATTTTTCTCCGTCAGCTTGACTCAGTTAACTCAGTTATTTCCTTCAAACGAATTACAACCAAAATAAATCAATTCAAACAACAATACACTTGGTTTATGGAGGTTAGGGTTCGGCTTCAACTAATTATCTAGGTTAGGAAAATTAAAATTTGATTAACTTAAGGATTAATGATCCATAAGTTACTTAAGCATGATTAGACACTTTAACCGTGATTATGAACTAAGAACATGAACTAAACTCATCTAGTTCTAAGAACTAGGGTTCGGTTTTCTCAAGATTTTTAGGCTAGAAATTTTAAAATTTCATCAACTCTTGGATTTAATCAACATACAAAGCTTAGAGTTGGATTCAAAGATTACAAACAACTTTTGAATCACAAAACCCTTAAGTACTCAAACCTAGGGTTTCGGTTTTGATGAGATCAATAGGGTAAAGTTTGATTTTTTTGATCTTCTATATACTTGAATACAAGAACTAGCAAGATACAAAAGGATTGAATCATGAATCAAGACATGAAATTGAAACAAAACCTAAGAACACAATTTTGACCTAGGTTCGGCCACAACCAGAAATCAAGGATAGAAATTTCTCATGATCTTATGCTTCTAGATGATGAAAATAGAGATGATTATAAGATCATAGCAATTGGTTTCATGTCAAAAGGATTTTTCTAGAATTAGTTATGAATTTTTGAATCTAACTCCAAGAACTTTAAACAAATGAAGAACATATGAATCTTAGTCATGAATCTACAACAGTTGTGAAGAGAAATGATTTAAATGACAAGAGAATAAGTTATTACCTCTTGATGATCCAAGAAAAACAAGATTTGGATGAGGTTGTTTTGAATTTTCTTATGGTGTTCTTATGGCAAAGTTAAGAACTTTGAAGGAAAGAACATGGAAATGGAAGAAAATGCTTAATGAAGAAGACAACATATTTAAATGAAGGAGACAAGAGTGAGTCGTGAGTGTTGGATAGGTTTTGGGTCAACTTTTCCAATGGCATTTGCTTGCAATTGTCATAAAAAGACAAGGGCAAAATGATCATTTCATAGGAAAATTTCACTTTGTCATAAATGTGCCATTATGGCCATTATGACACGGATAAGCTCGTCATAAATGCTACTCAAGTCGGTCAAATCCATCATCTCTGCTACGTTGCCGACTCCTTGATTCATCTGGCGCATGCTTTTCCTAGAGACATCTCGACATATATGCCCGCAACAAATATAATATTTAAATTTTTTTACCAAAATTTTCAAAACTTCCAGTATCGTAGTAAATACGATAAAAACATTTTTTATCTTGTTCACGACTCAAAATTAGGTCTTCTGAGCAGTAAACTTTTACTGTGAGTGAAAACGCAGACCGGGTTCCATCTCAATTTTCAACACAAAACTTCATCGTAACCTTAAGATATAAAACATGACAGGAAAATAACAATATTTCGCCCAAAATAATTTTCTAAGTCTCGGATAAAAATATATTTTTATATATAAATTACCGACACTAGAAAGCAGTGAAAATCGGGGTGTTACAAAAACCCTAAACCCTAACTTTGACCATAAACACAAAATTTGACCCAAAAACCTAATTTTGACTCGAAACCCTAAATCTAACCTTATTTTTGATCCAAAACCCTATTTTTAACTCAAAACCTTAATTCAAACCATCAACCCTAATTTTGACCCAAAACCCAAATTTGGACCCAAAACCCAAGTTTTGACTCAAAATCCTAATTATAATCCTATTTTGACACAAAACCCTATTTTAAACTCAAAACCCTAATTCAAACTCTAAACCCTAATTTTGATCCTAAACCTTAAATTTGACCAAGAACCCTAATTTTTCCCAAAACCCTAATTTTAACCCAAAACCCTAATTCTAACCATATTTTTGACCAAAACCCTACTTTAAACTCAACCTAATTCAAACCCTAAACCCTAATTCGGACCATAAACCCTAAATTTGACCCAGAACCCTAATTCGACCCAAAACCCTAATTTTACCCAAAAGCCTAATTCTAACCCTAATTCAAACCTTAAACCCTAATTTTAACCCAGAATCCTAATTTTAACCCAAAGCCCTAATTTTGATCGAAAAGCCTAATTCTACCCCTATTTTTGACCCAAAACCCTATATTAAACTCAAAACCCTATTTTAAACCCTATACCCTAATTTTGACCTAAACCCTAATTCTAACACTATTTTTGACCCAAAATCCTATTTTAAACAAAAAACCTAATTCAAACCCTAAACCCTAATTTGGACCCTAAACCCTAAATTTGACCCAGAACCCTAATTTTGACCCGAAACCCTAAATTTTAACCCAAAACCGCAATTTTAACCCTAATTTGGACCCAAAACACGATTTTTAACACAAATCTCTAATTCATACATTGACCCAAAACCCTAATTTAACACCAAAACCATAATTTTTACCGAAAACCCTATTTTCAACTCGAAACACTAATTCAAATCCTAAACCATAATTTTGATCCTAAACCCTAATTTTAACCCAAAACCCTAATTGTAACCCAAAGCCCTAATTTTGACCCAAAACCCTAATTCTAACCCTATTTTTGACCAAAAACCCTATTTTAAACTCAACCCTATTTCAAACCCTAAACCCTAATTTTGATCCTAAACCCTAAATTTGACCAAAACCCTAATTTTTTCCAAAACCCTAATTCTAACCCTATTGTTGACCCAAAACCCTATTTTAAAATAAAAACCTAATTCAAACCCTAACCCATAATTTAACACCAAATCCCAAATCTTGACCCAAAACCCTATTTTTAACCCAAAACCCTAATTTTGACCCAAAACCCTAATTCTAACCCTATTTTTGACACAAAATCATATTTTTAACTCAACACCCTAATTCAAACCCTATACCCTAATTTTGACCCTAAACCCAAAATTTGACTCGAAACCCTAATTTAAAACCGAAACCCTAATTCGTACCCTATTTCTGACCCAAAAACCTATTTTTAACTCAAAATCCTAATTCAAACCCTAAACCCTATGTTTGACCCTAAACCCAAATTTTAACCCAAAGCCCTAATTTTGACCTAAAAGCCTAATTCTACCCTGTTTTTGACCCAAAACCCAAATTTGGACCCAAAACCCAAGTTTTGACTCAAAACCCTAATTCTAACCCTCTTTTGACCCACAATCCAATTTTAAACACAAAACCTAATTCAAACCCTAAACCCTAATTTGGACCCAAAATACGATTTTTAACACAAAACTCTAATTCTAAAATTGACCCAAAACCCTAATGTAACACCAAATCCATAATTTTTACCCAAAACCCTATTTTCAACTCGAAACTCTAATTCAAACCCTAAACCATAATTTTGATCCTAAACCCCAATTTTAACCCAAAACCATAATTGTAACCCAAAGCCCTAATTTTGACCCAAAACCCTAATTTTAACCCTATTTTTAACCCAAAACCCTATTTTAAACTCAACCCTATTTCAAACCCTAAACCCTAATTTTGATCCTAAACCCTAAATTTGACCAAAACCTAATTTTTCCCAAAACCCTAATTTTAACTCAAAACCCTAATTCTAACTCTATTTTTGACCCAAAACCCTATTTTAAACTCAAAACCTAATTCAAACCCTAAACCCTAATTTAACACCAAATCCCAAATTTTGACCCAAAACCCTATTTTTAACCCAAAACCCTAATTTTGGCCCAAAACCCTAATTCTGACCCTATTTTTGACCCAAAATCATATTTTTAACTCCACACCCTAATTCAAACCCTATACCCTAATTTTGACCCTAAACCCAAAATTTGACTCGAAACCCTAATTTAAAACCGAAACCCTAATTCGTACCCTATTTCTGACCCAAAAACCTATTTTTAACTCAAAATCCTAATTCAAACCCTAAACCCTATGTTTGACCCTAAACCCAAATTTTAACCCAAAGCCCTAATTTTGACCTAAAAGCCTAATTCTTCCCCTGTTTTTGGCCCAAAACCCTATTTTAAACCGTAAACCCTAATTTTGACCGCGAACCCTAATTTTGACCCGAAACCCTAATTTTACCCAAAATCCTAATTCTAACCGAAATTCTAACCCTAAGCCATAGTTTTGGCACAACCCTAATTTTAACCCAGAACCCTAATTCTAACCCTATTTTTGACCCAAAAACATATCTTTAACTCAACCCTAATTCAAACCCTAAACCCTAATTTTGACCCATAACCCTAATTTGGATCCAAAACCCAAATTTTGACCCCCAAACCCTAATTTTAACCCAAAGCCCTAATTTTGAACCAAAACCCTAATTCTATCCCTATTTTTGACCCAAAACCCTATCTTAAACTCAAAACCCACCCTAAACCCTAATTTTGATCCAAAACCTTAAATTTGACCAAGAACCCTAATTTTTCCCAAAACCCTAATTTTAACCCAAAACCCTAATTCTAACCCTATTTTTGACCAAAACCCTACTTTAAACTCAACCTAATTCAAACCCTAAACCCTAATTCGGACCATAAACCCTAAATTTGACCCAGAACCCTAATTTGACCCAAAGCCCTAATTTTACCCAAAAGCCTAATTCTAACCCTAATTCAAACCATAAACCCTAATTTTGAACCAGAACCCTAATTTTAACCCAAAGCCCTGATTTTGTTCGAAAAGCCTAATTCTACCCCTATTTTTGACCCAAAACCCTATATTAAACTCAAAACCCTATTTTAAACCCTAAACCCTAATTTTGACCCCCAAACCCTAAATTTGTCCTCGAGCCCTAATTTTGACCCGAAACATTAATTTTACCCAAAATCCTAATTCTAACCCAAATTCCAACCCTAAGCCCTAGTTTTGACACAACCCTAATTTTAACCCAAAATTCTAATTCTAACCTTATTTTTGACCCAAAAACATATCTTTAACTCAAAACCCTAATTCAAACCCTAAACACTAATTTGTACCAAAAACCCTAATTTTGACCCAAAACCTAAATTTTAACCCAGAGCCCTAATTTTGACCCAAAACCCTAATACTAACCCTATTTTTGACCCAAAACCCTATTTAAAAACCTAAACCCTAACTTTGACCATAAACACAAAATTTGACCCAAAAACCTAATTTTGACTCGAAACCCTAAATCTAACCTTATTTTTGACCCAAAACCATTTTTTTTAACTCAAAACCTTAATTCAAACCCTCAACCCTAATTTTGTCCCAAAACCCAAATTTGGACCCAAAACCCAAGTTTTGACTCAAAACCCTAATTTTAATCCTATTTTGACACAAAACCCTATTTTAAACTCAAAACCCTAATTCAAACCCTAAACCCTAATTTTGATCCTAAACCTTAAATTTGACCAAGAACCCTAATTTTTCCCAAAACTGTAATATCCAAATTTTCACAAGGATACTACTGAGTAATAATATATAAACATGGTTATAACATCAGGAATAATAATTGAACATAGGAAATTTTGAAAATAAGTGAAACAAATTACTACAAGATATTTTTGTAGAGTTGAACATATAATTGGAATTAATTTAATACAAATAACCATTTAGCCCCTAATCAACAATTCAATTTCATGTAAACATTGACTCCTAGTAAGACTCCAACTTTGATCCGGCTGTGAAAACTAACGTATCTTGGGACACTATTGGGTGACTGTCAATCAATCTCCCGAACTTGCTTATCAGTTTCCAATATGTACCTGTTATCTGAAACAAAGAGGAGCCTAGTGAGAAATGAATCTCAATGAGTTCCTGCTTCAAGCAAAGCATATTAGTAGCAATATATTATGTTTAATTGTCCTCGTTGAGTTATACATACTTACTCATATGCACACATATCATAATTAACCTCACGTAGTGGTAAAGTTTCTCATAGCCAACTTACCTCTCCATTTTGCCAGGTGTGCACTCCATGGACTAAAGCAGGCTAAAGTAGGACTACTCAACTTTATACCACTACGGAATTATTCTCTTATAACTCACCCTTTCATCACCAGCTTTTTCTACTGGGTCCTTACTTGGATTGAGTGTTTTACTGAATGTGAATCTAAGCATAGACATTTTAAGGAAAGAAACCTTTACTAGGTACCTCAAGTGTGAGCGGATATAAGGCACGCGTAGTTTAAACTGGTTGATATGGCAGTCAGAGCTCTATGACAACAATTAGGCATCCCTTAATTGCTTAGTACCATATCCTAGCCTCCAAAAAAATGAAGGACTTAACATCTCACCCACAAGAATATTGTGGCCTTAAATAATGGCTAGAATAGTTTTGAAACCTTAAGTTTCACTAAACATAGACCATTTTAAGTTTTTAATGCCATGCTATGATTCATTTTCTCATACTCTTCTCTAATGGAAGTCAAATGCATTAAATATTCATCAACCATACCAAGATGATAACTTCATTAAACATGCATAAAAATGCAAAGAGTGAAGACATAACACAGATGGAAATGTCACACCTTCATATTGCAATTCATACCAACCAAATCATCATGCAACAACCACTAAGTTAGATCATGCAGCCACAAAGAACATACCAATTGCACATATACATTTTATTCATGGTTGGACAGAATTAAAACACATAGAAATCTATTCCACACAATTCAAGTACCATATGCTCAAAGTTATGTAAACAGAATTTTTCAGCAAAATGGAACTGGGTTTTCTCCATAAAAACTTCATCAAAATCAGAACTTCCAGAGCCTAAATTGTAACAACATAAGTATATTTTTTATTAAAACCGGAATTAACACAATCCAATATTAGTACAATTTATTACAATTTAAATACTAAAGCACTGTCAGTTCAGAGTTTTCAGTACCAACAATAACTTGCATGTCATTTTTCACCTTTTATACTTAATGAAATTGAACCATTCCAGAGCCCATTTCGAAGGAAAATGAGTCTACTTTCTAATGGTACAAAAATTACTTCGAAATAAGCCCTGTAGAGGAAGTTATGGATGAAACACTAACAGGGGTACATTACGGGTTTGAAGGATTGACAGCCCCTTGAAAATTTTTCATCCACAACCACCCCTAATCAACATGAAATCAAAACCCCATTGTTACAAAGCATATATCAGTTCAGAGAAAACATTCTACCAAAGCAATTTAAACAATCTAACAAGTAATTGGATTTATGGTTACCCAATGTTACAAACAACAAGAACTCACATAACCAAGTAGCGAATTGAAGGTGGTGAGTGTTGATCTCCCTGTGCTTCCTAATCTGACTTGTTCTTCAGTTTTCGAAATTTTATTTGAAGGAAGCTAGAGGTCTTGTATGTTGTCCTTCTTGTTTGATTTAGGGTTTCAAAATTGATTTGTGGATTTTATCGAATCTAGAAGAAACTAGGGGTAAACACTTACCCCACAAGGAGAGGAGGAGATGGTGGCGACTAGGATGGTGAGTTGATGGAGGAAGAAGAAGAAGAAGAAGAAGAAGAAGAAGAAGAAGAAGAAGAAGAAGAAGAAGAAGAAGAAGAAGAAGAAGAAGAAGAAGAAGAAGAAGAAGAAGAAGAAGAAGGGAGTTTTTCAGAAAAAATGGAAAGTGGGGGTGAGGGAGAGTCTTCGTGATTTATTTAAGAGAGGGGAGGGGTATGCATAGTAAAATAGGGGGTGTGACTAGCAAATTAATAAAATCAGCTTTTTGAAATAAATAAAATATTTGTGATATCTTAGAGTTAGGTACTTTCATAAAATAAATTCTACCCTTTATAAATCTCAAAATAATTATATTTTTTTACTAAAATGTCTCTTAGCCAAATAATATAATTTGAAACTAAATTATAAAATATCATTTTATAATTATCAAACACAAATAATTATCACTGTACAAAATAAATTGAACAATTTAATAATAATTATCCCGCTTCTAAAACTGGTATATGAAATTTCTCCCCCTCTTAAATAAAAATTCATCCTCGAAATTTGTTACATTAGAAAAGTTGTGAAACGTGAAATACATCATGGAGATTGGAGTGAAATGGTGTAACTTGCACAAAATAAAATCTGAGGAAGATGTGATTGACTTTTATTTCCTTTTCTCTTAGCTGGTATATGTACATGAATAGAAATCAAAAAGTTGTTGATACTTTGGGTAGAATGAAAGATGCAAGAGTGAGCAGCCTTCAACTCTATTTCCTTCAACAATAAGTAAGACTTTTAGCAGTTGTCAATGCATAGAAGAAAGGAAATAGATTTTGCCAGACATAGGAAACAGGGTAAGGATATGCTGTTGAGAAAGCACATAAAGGAATAGAATAATTAGAGAGTCATGTACTTAATATTTTAGGATACATAATGTTAAAATACCATAGATAATCGACTTATCTCTAGCACATGAAGTTAATATGGAAAGAATGTGCCAACATGGGAGAATTTGATGGAAGACAAAAGTGGAGAGGTGTCCACATACTGGAAGTACATCAAGGCAACCTTGCTTGAATTGAAGGAATATTTTAAGTTTTAGCTTACAAGTTGTAGTTAATACGCACAAGCAAATTAGATAACATTGCTAAGAATTTCGTCTAGCCACACAAAATACAAGGGAAGCTTAGGAAACTTAAGTTGTCTAACTATTAGTACTATCATTATGATAGGAAGGAAATAATGTACCTATTATGAGCTTTAGATCACACAAGTAGAAAAAGAAAATAAAAATAGAGAAATGAAACCACAAAGCAACAACACTACTAACTCGTGAATTTCATTCCTCCCTACGTTAACCAATATCAGTCATTGAATTATGTTACCTTTCACACCCATTCCTTTCTGATATTTGACATCTAACAAAAAGGAAACTCTTTTCTTCATTCTTGCTTACTTTAAAGTAGGCTACTAATACTAAAGCTCCAAAACAGAATGTAGGCATATTGTAGAGAATTCTTGAATTATAATTTAAAATCAATAATGAAGCTTGGCAGAACAGGATCAAATGTAAGATAACTAATCATGGGGAAAAGAGTCAAAGGAGTGAGAGTAAGGTCCAATTAACTAAGAAACATAAATTCATACTCAGAAGAAAACATTATGCAGAACAATAGGATTCTTTGTCTTCCAACCTATGTCACACTCCACTTATTCTTTGGCACAACAGAATAATTTACATGTACCATGTCCATACTTCTTGGCCTATCTTTAAATGAAACCTTAACCTATAAGTTATAAATATTATAACTACTTGATAGGGAACTAATGAACATTCAGATATATCCAACCATAAATAAGTCTATCAATGTTCTAAGCAAGACAATTCAGAACCATATAATCTAACTAGTTGATTCCAAAATGAGAACTTTTAAGAATAGGACACATGCTAAGCTAGCCACAATTTCCATATATAAGAAGAAATTAAAATCCTTACCTTAACTCTGTATTCATTAACACCATGATAAGTATTGACTTTAATGAAAACATGGCAGCAATCAAGTTTATGTGTTAATTTACTTCACCTGTTAGCTAAGAAAAGTGGAGGCCAAATTGGTTGAGATCTTCACCAATATCAATATAGCAATTTAATTATCAAGAAAAGACCTACCCACAACAATATAAACATATAGAACCAATAATGTGAAGCCATATAATTACTAATCAAGACTTATGTGTGCAATAACTTGAATGCAAAATAAAAAAAGAGGGCACAATTGAGTTTAAACATTATCATGCAGACCAAGGCATCAAAAATTCACCTTTCACCTCTAAGATACCAGGGAAGAAAATTTAAATACCTCAGCAACTTACCCAAGATAAAGATGTACAGTACAATGAACATAGTATTTTCAAGTCACTAATTCATATAAAAGTCCACAAACAATTTACACATGAGTATTATAAGGAATGGAAATTAATCCTTGTGTTTTGTTTGGTAGTTCACAAAAAGGGAATTCTACCTGCCATGCTCTAAACTATCTATTCATGAAACTAAGAAAAGCATGAATTGTCGATCTTTAACTTAATTTAGAGAATGAGTAATTATAAAAGATTCAACGTTATCATTATTTGGCACATCAACATATAAATAAAGTTATAATAGTCACTTATATCAGTTCAACTGCTCTAGGAGTTATATACATTAGCTAATGTAAATGCATCCTCCTAGTTTTGCAGACTACTCAGCTAATATTGCATCTGATTTTTGCTCTTAAGGGGTTCAAGGTGATATTAAAGATGCTTAACAAGGCATGTATATTCCAACTGATTCATTCAAAATAAATCAAGTGCAAGAAAAGTTGTTTCAACTAAGACGGATGTTGACTTTGAAATTTTCAAGAACAGGAGTAGTAATTAAAAGAGAGGAAATAAAAATAAATAAACCAGAGCAATATGAAAGATTTCATGTATTAAGTTCTGATATATCAGGAACAAAAAATGGACTAATAATCTCATTGCTTCCTTGAAGTTTTATTATCAAACTCAAAATAGGATCTATTTGGTGATGGGGAGGCCTCATATAGCAACTGGAACATTTGACTATTTAAGTAACCAATTACAAATCTTTTAACTATCTACGAAGTCATCTTATATTTTAAATATTTGTTATACAATTAAATTCTACAAATCCAAACATTCTTGGATTTTACCTCAATTCCTTCTAATATATAGAGTTCATTGCTCATTCGTTATAAAAACTAATATATAGATAGGATGGATCATCAAAGGCACAAGCAGTAAAACATTACAGAATAACCACTGGAAAGTAAATATATAAAATGAGGAAGAGACATGGTAAGTTGGGGTAGTAGAATTTTGGATGGCATAACAATAAACAAAGAATTTACTCAAAACCATTTACAACCTATTATATTCTGTAGGGGATAGGTGCATAACAAAAGGCAATTGTATAATAGTACAATAAACTTCTGAAGTTCTCTTCTTTTATCCAAAAACTAAAACAACAATAAACTTCTGAAATACTATTAGGCCTTCACCACATGCATATGGCAGACAAGACCCAAATCATTAAAAAAAATGCAGGAAGAAACAATGATACAGTGCACAAAGGAAAGACAAAGAACTCATAATAAAGTGTTAGCTTAATATAAACCAACATATAATAGTAGTAATTACTTTCTTCATGCACAATTTCAGAATCATACACACAACGGCACACCCATTCACAAGAAGCATGAAATTTCATAACTTATACCATCACCATGACTTCAACTACAAATTGTTCATACATTGAAACTTCCCTCTCAAGACAACTTAAATTTAGAATGGCATCCAATAGTTACTCAACCAAAACAGAGCTTCAGTACGTTCGAATTAAATTTACCAACATCAAAACACTAACTCACAAGCCAATTCTTGTAGAAATAGGTAATTCAAGTCGTATGCAAATAACACATGGAAAAATTCAAAATGAAAATCCAAAAATCTTTTTCAAAAGACTAATTATAACTGCCACAAACTAAACTATGGGAAGCATTGTCTATTTAATGCTTACCCCCACAGGTCATTATCCTCCTTCATTCCTTGAGAAAATCATTGGGATGGCCAGTCTCAATAATTTATCCTCAAAGAACTCGGAATTGTAACAACACTGCAAAAAGACATTGACTACTGACGTCCTAAGCCGGATCATGCTAAACACGCTCTTCTTATTACGACAAACTCACAGTCCGAAAGGACCAAACTGCTCTGATACCATAAATGTAATATCCAAATTTTCACAAGGATACTACTGAGTAATAATATATAAACATGGTTATAACATCAGGAATAATAGTTGAACATAGGAAATTTTGAAAATAAGTGAAACAAATTTCTACAAGATATTTTTGTAGAGTTGAACATATAATTGGAATTAATTTAATACAAATAACCTTAAACCCTAATTTTGACCCATAACCCTAATTTGGATCCAAACCCCAAAATTTGACCCCCAAACCCTAATTTTAACCCAAAGCCCTAATTTTGAACCAAAACCCTAATTTTATCCCTATTTTTTTACCTAAAACCCTATCTTAAACTCAAAACCCTATTTCAAACCCTAAACCCTAATTTTGATCCTAAACCTTAAATTTGACCAAGAACCCTAATTTTTCCCAAAACCCTAATTCTAACCCTAATTTTGACCAAAACCTTACTTTAAACTCAACCTAATTCAAACCCTAAACCCTAATTCGGACCATAAACCCTAAATTTGACCCAGAACCCTAATTTGACTCAAACCCTAATTTTACCCAAAAGCCTAATTCTAACCCTAATTCAAACCTTAAACCCTAATTTTGACCCAGAACCCTAATTTTAACCCAAAGCCCTAATTTTGATCGAAAAGCCTAATTCTACCCCTATTTTTGACCCAAAACCCTATATTAAACTCAAAACCCTATTTTAAACCCTAAACCCTAATTTTGACCCTAAACCCTAAATTTGTCCCCGAACCCTAATTTTGACCCGAAACATTAATTTTACCCAAAATCCTAATTCTAACCCAAATTCCAACCCTAAGCCCTAGATTTGACACAACCCTAATTTTAACACAAAATGCTAAATCTAACCCTATTTTTGACCCAAAACTATATCTTTAACACAAAACCCTAATTCAAACCCTAAACACTAATTTGTACCAAAAACCCTAATTTTGACCCAAAACCTAAATTTTAACCCAGAGCCCTAATTTTGACCCAAAACCCTAATACTAACCCTATTTTTGACCCAAAACCCTATTTTAAACTCAAAACCCTATTTAAAAACCTAAACCCTAACTTTGACCATAAACACAAAATTTGACCCAAAAACCTAATTTTGACTCGAAACCCTAAATCTAACCTTATTTTTGACCCAAAACCCTATTTTTAACTCAAAACCTTAATTCAAACCCTCAACCCTAATTTTGACCCAAAACCCAAATTTGGACCCAAAACCCAAGTTTTGACTCAAAACCCTAATTCTAATCCTATTTTGACACAAAACCCTATTTTAAACTCAAAACCCTAATTCAAACCCTAAACCCTAATTTTGATCCTAAACCTTAAATTTGACCAAGAACCCTAATTTTTCCCAAAACCCTAATTTTAACCCAAAACCCTAATTCTAACCCTATTTTTGACCAAAACCCTACTTTAAACTCAACCTAATTCAAACCCTAAACCCTAATTCCAACCATAAACCCTAAATTTGACCCAGAACCCTAATTTGACCCAAAACCCTTGTGACACCCTAACTTCAGGTCATCACATTACTACCCATTTAAGGAAATAAAATTTAATTTGCTGGTTGCTTTCGGAAAATATTGTTTTCTTAACGTTCATCTTTTCAAAATATGGTGACAAATTTTTTTCTTTCCTTTTAATACTCAAGACAACAACAACGAAATCAAACCACACATACTTACATACTGTATATAAGTTATACAACTATACTGCCTCATATGTCTTCACACCTATATCATTATCAGTTTAGTGACTCTCAAAACATAACATAACTCCATAGGACCTAAGCTGGTCGTAACTAACTGACACTACCGTCAACTGGAGCAGCACAACATGCCTTGAACTAGACAGTCTTCTCCTTCTTGTAGAAATCTTATCCCTTGTGCATCTCTGATATGTGTTGTAAGGGTGAGACGCCAATATATGGATTTAACAAAATAACTAAATGCTCGCACAAAGGAAGACACATACACATATACATAAACATCTCAATTATAGCATACAGTTTATCAGTGAGTTTCACACCCCAAACATCAACATTGAAAACTATGCATGAACACTTCTATCCATCATCTAAACATTCACACTTAATCTCATGAGATATCTCCAACATTGTGATGAGTTGATCAGACTCGATAGTTACGAGCCCATGACCACAGGCACGCACGATCCACAGATCCTCGATCACGCTGCACCGCAGAATAAAACCCGCAGCTGACCCTCGATCACAGACGCATTTACGATCACAAACCCGAAGTTACAGACCCAGAGTCACAGACCCGCAGTCACAGACCCATAGTCACAAACCCACAGTCACAGACCCACAGTCACAGACACGCAGTCAAAATACAGGTCCACAGCCATAGACACGCAGTCAAAATACAGGCACGTCTGCCAAATGAATGGAAAAACACTATGTTCTTGACACTTTTCTTTGTGCTCAATCTTTCTTTGCCGAAGCTCAAAATGGCTTACGACTCACACATAATTTTAAAACACCCTTAAAACTTTTATTACAACACAGGACCTCACAGTCCGAGTGCTCAATCACGACACCTCTCGACCGATGCACCAGTCAGAGGTTCGTGGTAATAGAAAACATCTTCAATGTTCCAACACAGTATACCTCATGTATACAATATAGGCCCTCAAAGTCCAAATGACTGAGTCCATCACAACACAGAACATTAGTACCCCGACGTCTCAGTTACTAAGTCCAACTGTACTTTCAACACGGTTAAATCAACTTTTGATTTTTGGAAATTCTTTTCCAAGGTAGAAATTCATTATAAAATCCTTAAATAATAACAACTTAGTTTTTCACAAATCAATGAGTCACTTGAGATTTAATTTCCTCAAAATAGGCACTGCCGTTTTCGAAAATGCTTGCCGTCTACACTTTTCCAAACTTGCCGTCAAATATTATTGTAAGACTTTTAAACAAAAAACTTAATTCTTTCCACTTAATTAATTTTCTAAAATCATGATTAACTTATTTTCACCAATTACTTTTATAAAAGAATATTTTGTAATATTCCGGGTTTCTTATGTAAAATTTAGCAGTGCTAAAATATTTTCATGGTTTTGCGCTCGTTGTGACTCATAATTCCCTTTTCCAGAAATAAATTATTAAAATAATAATATTTTCCAAAACTCCTTATTTTCCTCAAAATAAAATTCCTTTAATATTATATATCAATATTTTGCCGTTAAAAAAATTGAATATAATTTGCGTAGCTTCTTAAAGCTTTTATCCGATTAACTTTAATTGAGCACTGACCACTGTCAGGCTTCTCACACATCAACCAACAGTTATATCACAGATATTTCCCAGGCAGATCATGCATCATAGCAGTATAATATACAAATACAAATAATTAAATAAATTAAACACAACTCCACACCAATACATCGATAAACCACACCACATATAAATCATATAAACCACACCACGTAAACAACCAAACCATTAATCACAACCACATATAAATCATATAAACCACACCACAAGCAAATAGTTATTGAGAAAAATCCCTAAGGTAAGCTCCCCTTACCTCTTGAAGACTCCCTGATAAACTTACAGACTCCTTCGGAATTTCAGTTACCTCGAAAACGTCGTACTCAACTAACCTTCAATCATTATAACCAAATAGTTACAAATCAAGAAACTAAAACATTCTAAACCCTAATACATAGTCACGGCCTCTAGGGTTTTTGAATGACTAAAACTTCTAATCATGATTAAGTTATGGATTAATGATCCTTGATTAACCTAAATCTTAGATTAGTGACTAAATAACTAAGTTTAAAACTCAAAACTTCCTAACTCTTTTATACATAGATTCGGCCTTAATAGGTTCATAGAGCTAGGGTTCTTAGTTTAACAAATCAACTTGGATTTACAAAGCATACATACTAAGAGATTGATTTCTAAGATCATTTATGAAAACCATGAACAAAACTCAACAAAACTTACCCACTTAGGGTTCGGCCAAAACAAATATTTTTGAGTAAAATATTCATTTTAAGAGACTAACATGGATTAGAGTGTGTAGTCATACATGCCATATAGAATACATGATCATACATGAAAACACATGAACAAAACTCTACCAACCCTAAGGTGATAGGTTCGGCCAAAGCTAGGTTTTCAAGAAAGAAATTTTTGATTACATCATGCTATTGGATTTAGATAATATGCATGATATCAAGAAGATAGAAAGTGGTTTCATCCTTATTAGATTTTTTTAGAATTTATTATGACTTTTTCAAAGTTCTAGGGTTACAAACTTTAAAGTGATAAACAACTATGATACAAGCCTTGAATCAAGAAACTTACTAAAGAACATAGACATGATTAAGAATGAAGATTAGGATTTACCTCTTGAAAATCAATGACAAAGGAAATCCAAGAACTTGCTTTACAACTTAGAACTAAGGAACTTGTAAACTTTAGAGTTTTGGAAGCAAATGACAAAAGAAACTAAATGAAAAGTGAGAGTAGGGTATTTATAGTGAGAGTGGCGTCCCATTAGGAAGACTCTAGATGATGGTGAGTTGTCATGTTCAAGGATCAAAATGCAATTAAGTTCTAAGGACCAAATTGCAAAGATTCCAATAGTTGAAGGACTAGTTTGCAATTTATCAATAAAGTGTCATGATGACCATTTGCCACATTTAATGCAAGCTTATCTTGACTAACTTGACTATTTTGGGCTGATTTGTGGCATTAGATATTTTAGGAAAACCTAACTTGTTGAAGAAGTTTTGAGAATGTTAAAGAATAATGTGGAAGAATGTAGAACATTCTAGAATTTTCTTGAATCATCCAACAAATGAGAAAGCCATCTATCCCTCATGGGCTTGCGCATGGGCTGGGTTATTTTGGGCTTGGGTTCATTCTTGTGGGTCCCACTTGAAAATTTAGGCATTAGGCTTAAGATAGGAAACTTAAGGAAACTTTAATGGCTTTTTGAACTCAAACTATGAACCAGAAAAGTTTGGGCTTCTAAGCCACGACCATTTAAGATTAGAAACAAGGATTCTAGCCCAATCCACTTGGAAAAACTTAAAAAACTAATTTAAGGACAAAAGGGTAATTTACAGAAAGTTCAGGGGCTTAAACGTAAAATTTCTAAATTTTCTATTTAACCCTGAAAAACCTTCTAGACTTAAAAAAATGATTCATCCCCTTGAATCATCTCAAAATCCTAAGATAAACCCTCTCTCTACTCTTATAAACTCTAATTTCCCTTTTGTCGTATACCCGATTACGCTTTTCGCCCGTAATACGTAAATTATTTTATTTTTTCTGAAAAAAATTCTAAAATTACATAATTGTAGAAAATAAAATACTAAACTTAAGTCTTTCGTTCACGAATTAAAATTAGGTCTTTTGAGCAGTATTATTATACTGTCAATGGAATTCGCAGGCCGGGTTTCGCCTGACCTTCCAACCTAAATTTTAATCATAGCTTCCTACATTCAAGTAGGATTGAGTGGTAAACTCCGTCTATTTAAAATAGTTTTCTAAGTCTCAGATAAAAATATAAACATAATTATATAAATTTTTGATATTAGAAAACAGCGAAAAGTCGGGGTGTTACAATCCTAATTTTACCCAAAAGCCTAATTCTAACCCTAATCAAACCTTAAACCCTAATTTTGACCCAGAACCCTAATTTTAACCCAAAGCCCTAATTTAACACCAATTCCATAATTTTGACCCAAAACCCTAATTTAAACTCAAAACCCTAATTCAAACCCTAATCCCTAACTTTGACCCTAAACCCAAATTTTGACCCAAAAACCTAATTTTGACCCTAAACCCTAATTTTAACCCAAAGCCCTAATTTTGACCCAAAACCCTAATTCAAACCCTAAACCCTAATTTGTACCAAAAACCCTAATTTTGACCCTAAACCCAAAATTTGACCCAAAAACCTAATTTTGACTCGAAACCCTAATTTTAACCCAAAACCCTAATTCTAACCTTATTTTTGACCCAGAACCATAATTTTTCCCAAAACCCTAATTTTAACCCAAAACCCTAATTCTAACACTATTTTTGACCAAAACCCTACCTTAAACTCAACCTAATTCAAACCCTAAACCCTAATTCGGACCATAAACCCTAAATTAGACCCAGAACCCTGATTTGACGCAAAACCCCAATTTTACCCAAAATCCTAATTCTAACCCTAATTCAAACCTTAAACCCTAATTTTGACCCAGAACCCTAATTTTAACCCAAAGCCCTAATTCTACCCCTATTTTTGACCCAAAACCCTATATTAAACTCAAAACCCTATTTTAAACCCTAAACCCTAATTTTCACCCTAAACCCTAAATTTGTCCCCGAGCCCAAATTTTGACCAGAAACATTAATTTTACCCAAAAACCTAATTCTAACCCAAATTCCAACCCTAAGCCCTAGTTTTGACACAACCCTAATTTTAACACAAAATCCTAATTCTAACCCTATTTTTGACCCAAAAACATATCTTTAACTCAAAACCCTAATTCAAACCCTAAACACTAATTTGTACCAAAAACCCTAATTTTGACCCAAAACCTAAATTTTAACCCAGAGCCCTAATTTTGACCCAAAACCCTAATACTAACCCTATTTTTGACCCAAAACCCTTTTTTAAACACAAAACCCTATTTAAAAACCTAAACCCTAACTTTGACCATAAACACAAAATTTGACCCAAAAACCTAATTTTGACTCGAAACCCTAAATCTAACCTTATTTTTGACCCAGAACCTTTTTTTTAACTCAAAACCTTAATTCAAACCCTCAACCCTAATTTTGACCCAAAACCCAAATTTGGACCCAAAACCCAAGTTTTGACTCAAAACCCTAATTTTAATCCTATTTTGACACAAAACCCTATTTAAAACTCAAAACCCTAATTCAAACCCTAAACCCTAATTTTGATCCTAAACCTTAAATTTGACCAAGAACCCTAATTTTTCCCAAAACCCTAATTTTAACCCAAAACCCTAATTCTAGCCCTATTTTTTACCAAAACCCTACCTTAAACTCAACCTAATTCAAACCCTAAACCCTAATTCGGACCATTAACCCTAAATTTGACGCAGAACCCTAATTTGACCCAAAACCCTAATTTTACCCAAAAGCCTAATTCTAACCCTAATTCAAACCTTAAACCCTAATTTTGACCCAGAACCCTAATTTTAACCCAAAGCCCTAATTTTGATCGAAAAGCCTAATTCTACCCCTATTTTTGACCCAAAACCCTATATTAAACTCAAAACCCTATTTTAAACCCTAAACCCTAAATTTGTCCCTGAACCCTGATTTTGACCCGAAACATTAATTTTACCCAAAATGCTAATTCTAAGCCAAATTCCAACCATAAGCCCTAGTTTTGACACAACCCTAATTTTAACACAAAATCCTAATTCTAACCCTATTTTTGACCCAAAAACATATCTTTAACTCAAAACCCTAATTCAAACCCTAAACACTAATTTGTACCAAAACCCTAATTTTGACCTAAAACCTAAATTTTAACCCAGAGCCCTAATTTTGACCCAAAACCCTGATACTAACCCTATTTTTGACCCAAAACCCTATTTTAAACTCAAAACCCTATTTAAAAACCTAAATCCTAACTTTGACCATAAACACAAAAGTTGACCCAAAAACCTAATTTTGACTGGAAACCCTAAATCTAACCTTATTTTTGACCGAAAACCCTACTTTTAACTCAAAACCTTAAGTCAAACCCTCAACCCTAATTTTGACCCAAAACCCAAATTTGGACCCAAAACCCAAGTTTTGACTCAAAACCCTACTTTAAACTCAACATAATTCAAACCCGATAACCTAATTCGGACCATAAACCCTAAATTCGACCCAGAACCCTAATTCGACCCAAAACCCTAATTTTACCAAAAAGCCTAATTCTAACCCTAATTCAAACCTTAAACCCTAATTTTGACCCGGAACCCTAATTTTAACCCAAAGCCCTAATTTTGATTGAAAAGCCTAATTCTACCCCTATTTTTGACCCAAAACCCTATATTAAACTCAAAACCCTAACTTTAAACCAAAACCCTAATTCTAACCTTATTTTTGACCAAAACACTACTTTAAACTCAACCTAATTCAAACCCTAAACCATAATTCGGACCATAAACCCTAAATTTGACCCAGAACCCTAATTTGACCCAAAACCCTAATTTTACCCAAAACCCTAATTCTAACCCTAATTCAAACCTTAAACCCTAATTTTGACCCAGAACCCTAATTTTAACCCAAAGCCCTGATTTAACACCAATTCCATAATTTTGAAACAAAACCCTATTTTAAACTCAAAACCCTAATTCAAACACTAAACCTAACTTTGACCCTAAACCCAAATTTTGACCCAAAAACCTAATTTTGACCCTAAACCCTAATTTTAACCCAATGCCCTAATTTTGATCCAAAACCCTAATTCAAACCCTAAAACCTAATTTGTACCAAAAACCCAAATTTTGACCCTAAACCCAAAATTTGACCCAAAAACCTAATTTTGACTCGAAACCCTAATTTTAACCCAAAACCCTAATTCTAACCTTATTTTTGACCCAGAACCCTAATTTTTCCCAAAACCCTAATTTTAACCCAAAACCCTAATTCTAACACTATTTTTGACACAAAATCCTATTTTAAACACAAAACCTAATTCAAACCCTAAACCCTAATTTGGACCCTAACCCCTAATTTTGACCCAGAACCCTAATTTTGACCAAAAACCCTAACTTTACCCAAAAGCCTAATTCAAACCCTAATTCAAACCCTAAACCCTAATTTTGACTCAACCCTAATTTTGACTCGAAACCGTAAATTTTAACCCAAACCCGTTATTTTAACCCTTATTTGGACCCAAAACCCGATTTTTAACACAAAACTCTAATTCAAACCTTGACCCAAAACCCTATTTTAAACTCAAAACCCGAATTCAAACCGTAAACCCTAACTTTGACCCTAAACCTAAATTTTAACCCTAAACCCTAATTTTGACACAAAGCCCTAATTTTTACCTAAAACCCTAATTCTAACCGTTTTTTGACCCAAAACCCTATTTTAAACTCAACCCTATGTCAAACCCTAACCCCTAATTTAACACCAAATCCCAAATTTTTACCCAACACCCTATTTTGAACCCAAAGCCCTAATTTTGACCCAACACCCTAATTTTACCCAAAATCCTAATTCCAACCCAAATTCTAACCATAAGCCCTAATTTTGACACAACCCTAATTTTAACCCAAAATCCTAATTTTAACCCAAAACCTAAATTTTAACCCAGAGCCCAAATTTTGACCCAAAACTATAATACTAACCCTATTTTTTAGCCAAAATCGTATTTTAAACCCAAAACCCAAATTTGGACCCAAAACCCAAGTTTTGACTCAAAACCCTAATTCTAACCCTATTTTGACCCAAAACCCTATTTTAAACTCAAAACCCTAATTCAAACCCTAAACCCTATTTTTGATCCTAAACCTTAAATTTGACCAAGAACCCTAATTTTTCCCAAAACCCTAATTTTAACCTAAAACCCTAATTCTAACCCTATTTTTGACTAAAACCCTACTTTAAACTCAACCTAATTCAAACCCTAAACCCTATTTCGGACCATACACCCTAAATTTGACCCAGAACCCTAATTTAACCCAAAAGCCTAATTCTAACCCTAATTCAAACCCTAAACCCTAATTTTGACCCAGAACCCTAATTTTAACCCAAAGCCCTAATTTTGACAGAAAAGCCTAATTCTACCTCTATTTTGGACCCAAACCCCTATTTTAAAACCCTAAACCCTACTTTTGACCCTAAACCCTAAATTTGTCCCCGAGCCCTAATTTTGACCCGAAACATTAATTTTACCCAAAATCCTAATTCTAACCCAAATTCCAACCCTAAGCCCTAGTTTTTACACAACCCTAATTTTAACCCAAAATCCTAATTCTAAGCCTATTTTTGACCCCAAAACATATCTTTAACTCAAAACCCTAATTCAAACCCTAAACACTAATTTGTACCAAAAACCCTAATTTTGACCCAAAACCTAAATTTTAACCCAGAGCCCTAATTTTGACCCAAAACCCTAATACTGACCCTATTTCTGACCCAAACCCCTATTTTAAACTCAAAACCCTATTTAAAAACCAAAACCCTATCTTTGACCATAAACACAAAATTTGACCCAAAAACCTATTTTTGACCCAAAAACATATCTTTAACTCAAAACCCTAATTCAAACCCTAAACCCTAATTTTGACCCAAAACCCTAATTCTAACCCTAATTTTGACCCAAAACCCTATTTTAAACTCAAAATCTAATTCAAACCCTAATTTAACATCAAGACCCAAAGCCTTATTTTTAACCCAAAGCCCTAATTTTGACACAAAACCCTAATTCTAACCCTATTTTTGACCCAAAATCATATTTTTAACTCAACACCCTAATTCAAACCCTAAACCCTATGTTTGACCCTAAACCCAAATTTTAACCCAAAGCCCTAATTTTGACCTAAAAGCGTAATTCTACCTCTGTTTTGACCCAAAACCCTATTTTAAACCCTAAACCCTAATTTTGACCCCAAACCCAAATTTTGACCTGAAACCGAAATTCTAACCCAATTTCTAACCCTAAGCCTAGTTTTGACACAACACTAATTTTTACCCGAAACCCTAATTCTAACCCTATTTTTGACCCAAAAACATATCTTAACTCACAACCCTAATTCAAACCCTAAACCCTAATTTTGACCCATAACCCTAATTTGGATCCAAAACCCAAATTTTGACCCCAAATCCTAATTTTAACCCAAATCCCTAATTTGGACCCAAAACCCTAATTCTAACCCTATTTTTGACCCAAAACCTATCTTAAACTCAAAACCCTATTTCAAACCCTAAACCCTAATTTTGACCCTAAACCCTAAATTTGACCCCGAAACCTAATTTTGACCTGAAACCCTAATTTTACCAAAAATCCTAATTCTAACCCAAATTCTAACCCTAAGCCCTAATTTTGACACACAACCCTAATTTTAACCCAAAATCCTAATTCTAACCCTATTTTTGACCCAAAAACATATCTTTAACTCAAAACCCTAATTCAAACCCTAAACACTAATTTGTACCAAAACCCCTAATTTTGACCCGAAACCTTAATTTTAACCCAGAGCCCAAATTTTGACCCAAAACCCTAATTTTAACCCAAAGCCCTAATTTTGACACAACCCTAATTCTAACCCTATTTTTTACCCAAAACCCTATGTCAAACCCTAAACCCAAATTTTGACCCTAAATCCTAAATTTGATCCCGAACCCTAATTTTGACCCGAAACCCTAATTTTACCCAAAACCCTAATTCTTACCCTAAGCCCAAATTTTGACCCAGAACTCTAATTTTAATCCAAAACCCTAATTCTAACCCTATTTTTGACCCAAAAATATATTTTTAACTCAAAACCGTATTTCAAACCCTAAACCCTATTTTTCACCCTAAACCCAAAATTTGACCCAAAAACCTAATTTTGACTTGAAACCCTAATTTTAACCCAAAAACCTAATTCTAACCTTATTTTTGACCCAAAACCCTATTTTTAACTCAAAACATTAATTTAAACCCTAAACCCTAATTTTGACCCAAAATCCAAATTTGGACCCTAAACCCAAGTTGGGACCCAAAACCCTAATTATAACCCTATTTTGACCCAAAACCCTATTTTAAACTCAAAACCCTAATTCAAACCCTAAACCCTAATTTTGAACCTAAAACATAAAATTTACCTAGAACCCTAAATTTTAACCCAAAACCCTAATTCAAACACTATTTTTGACCCAAAATCCTAAATTTTAACCCAAAACCGTAATTTTAACCCTTATTTGGACACAAAACCCGATTTTTAACACAAAACTCGAATTCAAAACTTGACCTAATTTAACACCAAATCCATAATTTTGACGCAAAATCCTATTTTAAACTCAAAACTCTAATTCAAACCCTAAACCACAATTTTGATCGTAAGCCCTAATTTTAACCCAAAACCCTAATTGTAACCCAAAGCCCTAATTTTGACCCAAAACCCTAATTATAACCCTAATTTTGACCCAAAACCCTATTTTAAACTCAAAACCTAATTCAAACCCTAATTTAACATCAAATCCCAAATTTTGACCCCAAATCCTAATTTTAACCCAAATCCCTAATTTTGACCCAAAACCCTAATTCTAACCCTATTTTTGACGCAAAACCCTGTCTTAAACTCAAAACCCTATTTAAACCCTAAACCCTAATTTTGACCCTAAACCCTAAATTTGACCCCGAACCCTAATTTTGACCTGAAACCCTAATTTTACCCAAAATCCTAATTCTAACCCAAATTCTAACCCTAAGCCCTAATGTTGATACACAACCCTAATTTTAACCCAAAATCCTAATTCTAACCCTATTTCTGACCCAAAAACATATCTTTAACTTAAAACCCTAATTCAAACCCTAAACACTAATTTGTACCAAAACCCCTAATTTTGACCCAAAACCTTAATTTGGATCCAGAGCCCAAATTTTGACCCAAAACCCTAATTTTAACCCAAAGCCCTAATTTTGACATAAAACCCTAATTCTAACCCTATTTTTGACCCAAAACCCTATGTCAAACCCTAAACCCTAATTTTGACCCTAAACCCTAAATTTGACCCCGAACCCTAATTTTGACCCGAAACCCTAATTCTAACCCTAAGCCCAAATTTTGACCTAGAACTCTAATTTTAACCCAAAACCGTAATTCTAACCCTATTTTTGACCCAAAAATATATTTTTAACACAAAACCCTAATTCAAACCTTAAACCCTATTTTTGACCGTAAACCCAAAATTTGACCCAAAAACCTAATTTTGACTCGAAACCCTAATTTTAACCCAAAACCCTAATTCTAACCTTAATTTTGACCCAAAACCCAAATTTGGACCCTAAACCAAAGTTGAGACCCAAAACCCTAATTCTAACCCTATTTTAACCCAAAACCCTAATTCAAACCCTAAACCCTAATTTTGAACCTAAACCATAAATTTTACCTAGAACCCTAAATTTTAAACCCAAAACCCTAATTTTAACCCAAAACCCTAATTCTAACACTATTTTTGACCAAAAATCCTAAATTTTAACCCAAAACCGTAATTTTAACCCTTATTTGGACCCAAAACCCGATTTTTAACACAAAACTCGAATTCAAAACTTGACCTAATTTATCACCAAATCCATAATTTTGACCCAAAACCCTATTTTAAACTCAAAACCCTAATTCAAAACCTAAACCATAATTTTGATCCTAATCCCTAATTTTAACCCAAAACCCTAATTTTAACCCAAAGCCCTAATTTTGACCCAAAACCCTAATTCTAACGTTATTTTTGACCCAAAACCCAAATTTAAAACCGAAACCCTAATTCGAACACTATTTCTGACACAAAAACCTATTTTTAACTCAAAACCCTAATTCAAACCCTAAACCCTATGTTTGACCCTAAACACAAATTTTAACCCAAAGCCCTAATTTTGACCTAAAAGCCTAATTCTACCCCTGTTTTTGACCCAAAACCCTATTTTAAACCCTAAACCCTAATTTTGACCCCGAACCCTAATTTTGACCCGAAACCCTAATTCTAACCCAAATTCTAACCCAAAGCCCTAGTTTTGACACAACCCTAATTTTTACCCAAAACCCTAATTCTAACCCTAATTTTGACCCATAACCCTAATTTGGATCCAAAACCCAAAATTTGACCCCAAACCCTAATTTTAACCCAAATCCCTAATTTTGACCCAAAACCCTAATTCTAAACCTATTTTTGACCCAAAACCCTATCTTAAACTCAAAACCCTGTTTCAAACCCTAAACCCTAATTTTCACCCTAAACCCTAATTTTGACCTGAAACCCTAATTTTACCCAAAATCCTAATTCTAACCCAAATTCTAACCCTAAGCCCTAATTTTGACACACAACCCTAATTTTAACCCAAAATCCTAATTCTAACGCTATTTTGACCCAAAAACATATCTTTAACTCAAAACCCTAATTCAAACCCTAAACACTAATTTGTACCAAAACCCCTAATTTTGACCCAAAACCTTAATTTTAACCCAGAGCCCAAATTTTGACCCAAAACCGTAATTTTAACCCAAAGCACTAATTTTGACTCTAAAACCCTAATTCTAACCCTACTTTTGACCCAAAACCCTATGTCAAACCCTAAACCCAAATTTTGACAATAAACCCTAAATTTGACCCCGCACCTTAATTTTGACCCGAAACCCTAATTTTACCCAAAACCCTAATTCTAACCCTATGCCCAAATTTTGACCTAGAACTCTAATTTTAACCCCAAACCCTAATTCTAACCCTATTTTTGACCCAAAAATATATTTTTAACACAAAACCCTAATTCAAACCCTAAACCCTATTTTTGACCCTAATCCCAAAATTTGACCCAAAAACCTAATTTTGACTCGAAACCCTAATTTTAACCCAAAACCCTAATTCTAACCTTATTTTTGACCCAAAACCCTATTTTTAACTCAAAACATTAATTTAAACCCTAAACACTAATTTTGAACCTAAACCATAAATTTTACCCAGAATCCTAATTTTTCCCAAAACCCTAATTTTAACCCAAAACCCTAATTCTAACACTATTTTTGACCCAAGATCCTATTTTAAACACAAAACCAAATTCAAACCCTAAACCCTAATTTGGACGCTAAACCTTAAATTTGACCCCGAACCCTATTTTTGACCCAAAAACATATCTTTAACTCAAATCCCTAATTCAAACCCTAAACACTAATTTGTACCAAAACCCCTAATTTTGACCCAAAACCTTAATTTTAACACAGCCCAAATTTTGACCCAAAACCCTAATACCAACCCTATTTTTGAACCAAAACCCTATTTTAAACTCAAAACCTTATTTCAAACCCTAAACCCTAACTTTGACCATAAACCCAAAATTTGACTAAAAAATCTATTTTTAACTGAAAACCCTAATTCAAACCCTACACCCTATGTTTGACCCAAAACCCTAATTTTAACCCAAAGCCATAATTTTGACCTAAAACCCTAATTCTAACCCTATTTTTGACCTAAAACCCTATGTCAAACCCTAAAACCTAATTTTTACCCTAAACCCTAAATTTGATCCCGAACCCTAAACCATAGGGTATTTTTGACCCAAAAACATATCTTTAACTCAAATCCCTAATTCAAACCCTAAACACTAATTTGTACCAAAACCCCTAATTTTGACCCAAAACCTTAATTTTAACCCAATTTTGACCCAAAATATAATAACCAAACCCTATTTTAAACCCAAAACCCTATTTTAAACCAAAACCTAATTTCAAACCCTAAACCCAAACTATGACCATAAACCCAAAATTTCACTCAAACCCTAATTTTAACTCAAAACCCTAATTCAAACCTAAACCCTATTTTTGACCCAAAACCCTAATTTTTAACCCAAACCATAATTCAAACCTAAAACCCTAATTAACTAACCATAATTTTTACCTTAAACCCTATTTCAAACCCTAAAACCTAATTTTAACCCTAAACCCTAAATTTACCTAACCCTAATTTTGACCCGAAACCCTAATTTTACCCAAAACCATAATTCTAACCCTAATCCCAAATTTTGTGCCAGAACTCTAATTTTAACCCAAAACCCTAATTCTAACCCTATTTTGACCCAAAAATATATTTTTAACCCGAAACCCTAATGCAAACCCTAAACCCTAATTTGTACCAAAACCCCTAATTTTAACCCTAAACCCAAAATTTGACCCAAAAACCTAATTTTCACTCGAAACCCTAATTTTAACCCAAAATCCTAATTCTAACCTTATTTTTGACCAAAAACCCAATTTTTAACTCAAAACATTAATTCAAACCCTAAACTCTAATTTTGAATCTGAACCATAAATTTTACCCATAACCCTAATTTTTCCCAAAAACCCTAATTTTAACCCAAAACCCTAATTCTAACACTATTTTGACCCAAAATCCTATTTTAAACACAAAACCTAATTCAAACCCTAAACCCTAATTTGGACCCAAGACCCTAAATTTGACCCAGTACCCTAACTTTACCCAAAACCCTATTTTTAACTCAAAACATTAATTCAAACCCTAAACCCTAATTTTGACCCAAAACCCAAATTTGGAGCCAAAACCCAAGTTTAGACCCAAAACCCTATTTTAAACTCAAAACCCTAATTCAAAACCTAAACCCTAATTTTGAACCTAAACCATAAATTTTACCTAGAACCCTAAATTCTAACCCAAAACCCTAATTTTATCCGAAAACCCTAATTCTAACACTATTTTTGACCCAAAATCCTAAACTTTAACTCAATACCGTAATTTTAACCCTTATTTGGACCCCAAACCCGATTTTTAACACAACTCGAACTCAAAACTTGACCCAAAACCCTAATTTAACACCAAATCCATAATTTTGACCCAAAACCCTATTTTAAAGTCAAAACCCTAATTCAAACCCTAAACCATAACTTTGATCCTAAACTCAAATTTTGACCCAAAACCCTAATTATAACCCAAAGCCCTAATTTTGACCCAAAACCTAATTCTAACCCTAATTTTGACCCAAAACCCTATTTTAAACTCAAAACCTAATTCAAACCTTAACATCAAATCCCAAAATTTGAACCAAAACCCTATTTTTAACCCAAAGCCCTAATTCTAACCCTAATTTTGACCCAAAACCCTATGTCAAACCCTAAACCCTAATTTTGACCCTAAACCCTAAATTTGATCCTGAACCCTAATTTTGACCCGAAACCCTAATTTTACCCAAAACCCTAATTCTAACCCTATTCCCAAATTTTGACCCAGAACTCTAATTTCAACCCAAAACCCTAATTCTAACCCTATTTTGACCCAAAAATATATTTTTAACTTAAAACCCTAATTCAAACCCTAAACCCTAATTTGTACCAAAAACCCTAATTTTGACCCTAAACCCAAAACTTGACCCAAAAACCTAATTTTCACTCAAAACCCTAATTTTAAAACAAAACCCTAATTCTAACCTTATTTTTGACCCAAAACCCTATTTTTAACTCAAAACATTAATTCAAACCCTAAACCCTAATTTTGAACCTAAACCATAAATTTGACCCAAAACCATAACTTTACCCAAAACCCTATTTTTAACTGAAAACATTAATTCAAACCCTAAAACCTAATTTCGACCCAAAACCCAAATTTGGACCCAAAACCCAAGTTTAGACCCAAAACCCTAATTCTAACCCTATTTTGACCCAAAACCCTATTTTAAACTCAAAACCCTAATTCAAACCCTAAACCCTAATTTTGAACCTAAACCCTAAATTTTACCTAGAACCCTAAATTTTAACCCAAAACCCTAATTCTAACACTATTTTTGACACAAAATCCTATTTTAAACACAAAACCTAATTCAAACCCTAAACCCTAATTTGGACCCTAGAGCCTAAATTTGACCCAGTACCCTAACTTTACCCAAAACCCTATTTTTAACTGAAAACATTAATTCAAACCCTAAACCCTAATTTTGACCCAAAACCCAAATTTGGACCCAAAACCCAAGTTTAGACCCAAAACCCTAAGTCTAACCCTATTTTGACCCAAAACCCTATTTTAAACTCAAAACCCTAATTCAAACCCTAAACCCTAATTTTGAACCTAAACCATAAATTTTACCTAGAACCTTAAATTGTAACCCAAAACCCTAATTTTATCCCAAAACCCTAATTTTAACACTATTTTTGACCCAAAATCCTAAATTTTAACCCAATACCGTAATTTTAACCCTTATTTGGACCCAAAACCCGACTTTTAACACAACTCGAACTCAAAACTTGACCCAAAACCCTAATTTAACACCAAATCCATAATTTTGACCCAAAACCCTATTTTAAACTCAAAACCCTAATTCAAACCCTAAACCATAATTTTGATCCTAAACCCTAATTTTAACCCAAAACCCTAATTGTAACCCAAAGCCCTAATTTTCACCCAAAACCCTAATTCTAACCCTAATTTTGACCCAAAACCCTATTTTAAACTCAAAACCTAATTCAAACCTTAACATCAAATCCCAAAATTTGACCCAAAACCCTATTTTAACCCAAAGCCCTAATTTTGACCCAAAACCCTTATTCTAACACTATTTTTGACCCAAGATCCTATTTTAAACACAAAACCAACTTCAAACCCCAAACCCAAATTTGGACCCTAAACCTTAAATTTGACCCAGAACCCTATTTTTGACCCAAAAACATATCTTTAACTCAAAACCCTAATTCAAACCCTAAACACTAATTTGTACCAAAACCCCTAATTTTGACCCAAAACCTTAATTTTAAGACAGAGCCCAAATTTTGACCCAAAACCCTAATACCAACCCTATTTTTGAACCAAAACCCTATTTTAAACTCAAAACATTATTTCAAACCCTACACCCTAACTTTGACCCTAAACCCTAATTTGGACCCTAAACCTTAAATTTGACCTAGAACCCTATTTTTGACCCAAAAACATATCTTTAACTCAAAACCCTAATTCAAACCCTACACACTAATTTGACCCAATACCCCTAATTTTGACCCAAAACCTTAATTTTAAGACAGAGCCCAAATTTTGACCCAAAACCCTAATACCAACCCTATTTTAAACTCAAAACCTTATTTCAAACCCTAAACCCTAACTTTGACCATAAACCCAAAATTTGTCCAAAAAACCTATTTTTAACTCAAAATCCTAATTCAAACCCTACACCCTATGTTTGACCCAACCCATTTTAACCCAACCCTATTTGACCTAAAACCTAATTCTAACCCTATTTGACCCAAAACCCTATTCAAACCCTAAACCCTATTTGACCTAAACTCTAAATTTGATCCCAACCCTATTTTGACCAACCCAATTTTACCCAACCCTAATTATAACCCTATTCCCATTTTGACCCGAACTCTAATTTTAACCCAAAACCCTAATTCTAACCCTATTTTGATCCAAAAATATATTTTTAACTCAAAACCCTAATTCAAACCCTAAACCCTAATCTGTACCAAAAACCCTAATTTTGACCCTAAACCCAAAACTTGACCCAAAAACATAATTTTCACTCGAAACCCTAATTTTAAAACAAAACCCTAATTCTAACCTTATTTTTGACCCAAAACCCTATTTTTAACTCAAAACATTAATTCAAACCCTAAACCCTAATTTTGAACCTAAACCATAAATTTTACCCATAACCCTAATTTTTTTCCAAAAACCCTAATTTTAACCCAAAACCCTAATTCTAACACTATTTTTGACCCAAAATCCTATTTTAAACACAAATTCTAATTCAAACCCTAAACCATAATTTGGACCCTAGACCGTAATTTTGACCCAAAACCCTAACTTTACCCAAAACCCTATTTTTAACTCAAAACATTAATTCAAACCCTAAACCCTAATTTTGACCCAAAACCCAAATTTGGACCCAAAACCCAAGTTTAGACCCAAAACCCTAATTCTAACCCTATTTTGACCCAAAACCCTATTTTAAACTCAAAACCCTAATTCAAACCCTAAACCCTAATTTTGAACCTAAACCATAAATTTTACCTAAAACCCTAAATTTTAACCCAAAACCCTAATTTTAACCCAAAACCCTAATTCTAACACTATTTTTGACCCAAAATCCTAAATTTTAACCCAAAACCATAATTTTAAACCTTATTTCGACCCAAAACCCGATTTTTGACACAAAACTCGAATTCAAAACTTGACCCAAAAACCTAATTTAACACCAAATCCTTAATTTTGACCCAAAACCCTATTTTAAACTCAAAACCCTAATTCAAACCCTAAACCATAATTTTGATCGTAAACCCTAATTTTAACCCAAAACCCTAGTTGTAACCTAAAGCCCTAATTTTGACCCGAAACCCTAATTCTAACCCAAAACCCTATTTTAAACTCAACCTAATTCCATCCCTAATTTAACATCAAATCCCAAAATTTGACCCACAACCCTATTTTTAACCCAAAGCCCTAATTTTGACCCAAAACCCTAATTCTAACCCTATTTTTGACCCAAAATCATATTTTTAACTCAACACCCTAATTCAAACCCTATACCCTGATTTTGACCCTAAACCCAAAATTTGACTCGAAACCCTAATTTAAAACCAAAACCCTAAATCGAACCCTATTTCTGACGCAAAAACCTATTTTAAACTCAAAACCCTAATTCAAACCCTAAACCCTAATTTTGAACGTAAACCATAAATTTTACCTAGAACCCTAAATTTTATCCCAAAACCCTAATTTTAACCCAAAACCCTAATTCTAACACTATTTTTGACCCAAAACCGTAATTTTAACCCTTATTTCGACCCAAAACCCGATTTTTAACACAAAACTCGAATTCAAAACTTGACCCAAAAACCTAATTTAACACCAAATCCATAATTTTGACCCAAAACCCTATTTTAAACTCAAAACCCTAATTCAAACCCTAAACCATAATTTTGATCGTAAACCCTAATTTTGACCCAAAACCCTAATTGTAACCCAAAGCCCTAATTTTGACCCAAAACCCTAATTGTAACCCTAATTTTGACCCAAAACCCTATTTTAAACTCAAAACCTAATTCAAACCCTAATTTAACATCAAATCCCAAAATTTGACCCAAAATCCTATTTTTAACCCAAAGCCCTAATTTTGACCCAAAACCCTAATTCTAACCCTATTTTTGACCCAAAATCATATTTTTAACTCAACACCCTAATTCAAACCCTATACCCTGATTTTGACCCTAAACCCAAAATTTGACTCGAAACCCTAATTTAAAATCGAAACCCTAATTCGAACCCTATTTCTGACCCAAAAACCTATTTTTAACTCAAAACCCCAATTCAAACCCTTAACCCTATGTTTCACCCAAAACCCAAATTTTAACCCAAAGCCCTAATTTTGACCTAAAAGCCTAATTCTACCCATGTTTTTGACCCAAAACCTTATTTTAAACCCTAAACCCTAATTTTGACCCCGAACCCTAATTTTGACCCGAAACCCTAATTCTATAACCCAAATTCTAACCCTAAGCCCTAGTTTTGACACAACCCTAATTTTTACCCAAAACCCTAATTCTAACCCTATTTTTGACCAAAAAACATATCTTAACTCACAACCCTAATTCAAACCCTAAACCCAAATTTTGACCCATAACCCTAATTTGGATCCAAAACCCAAATTTTGACCCCAAACCCTAATTTTAACCCAAATCCCTAATTTTGACCCAAAACCCTAATTCTAACCCTATTTTTGACCCAAAACCCTATCTTAAACTCAAAACCTTATTTCAAACCCTAAACCCTAATTTTGACCATAAACCCTAAATTTGACCCAGAACCCTAATTTTGACCTGAAACCCTAATTTTACCCAAAATCCTAATTCTAACCCAAATTCTAACCCTAAGCCCTAATTTTGCCACACAACCCTAATTTTAACCCAAAATCCTAATTCTAACGCTATTTTGACCCAAAAACATATCTTTAACTCAAAACCCTACTTCAAACCCTAAACACTAATTGGTACCAAAACCCCTAATTTTGACCCAAAACCTTAATTTTAACCCAGAGCCCAAATTTTGACCCAAAACCCTAATTTTAACCCAAAGCACTAATTTTGACCTAAAACCCTAATTCTAACCCTATTTTTGACCCAAAACCCTATGTCAAACCCTAAACCCAAATTTTGACACTAAACCCTAAATTTGACCCCGCACCCTAATTTTGACCCGAAACCCTAATTTTACCCAAAACCCTAATTCTAACCCTAAGCCCAAATTTTGACCTAGAACTCTAATTTTAACCCAAAACCCTAATTCTAACCCTATTTTTGACCCAAAAATATATTTTTAACACAAAACCCTAATTCAAACCCTAAACCCTATTTTTGACCCTAATCCCAAAATTTGACCCAAAAACCTAATTTTGACTCGAAACCCTAATTTTAACCCAAAACCCTAATTCTAACCTTATTTTTGACCCAAAACCCTATTTTTAACTCTCAACATTAATTTAAACCCTAAACAATAATTTTGAACCTAAACCATAAATTTTACCCAGAATCCTAATTTTTCCCAAAACCCTAATTTTAACCCAAAACCCTAATTCTAACACTATTTTTGACCCAAGATCCTATTTTAAACACAAAACCAAATTCAAACCCTAAACCCTAATTTGGACGCTAAACCTTAAATTTGACCCCGAACCCTATTTTTGACCCAAAAACATATCTTTAACTCAAATCCCTAATTCAAACCCTAACCCAAATTTTGACCCCAAATCCTAATTTTAACCCAAATCCCTAATTTTGACCCAAAACCCTAATTCTAACCCTATTTTTGACGCAAAACCCTATCTTAAACTCAAAACCCTATTTCAAACCCTAAACCCTAATTTTGACCATAAACCCTAAATTTGACCCCGAACCCTAATTTTGACCTGAAACCCTAATTTTACCCAAAATCCTAATTCTAACCCAAATTCTAACCCTAAGCCCTAATTTTGACACACAACCCTAATTTGAACCCAAAATCCTAATTCTAACCCTATTTCTGACCCAAAAACATATCTTTAACTGAAAACCCTAATTCAAACCTTAAACACAAATTTGTACCAAAACCCCTAATTTTGACCCAAAACCTTAATTTTAACCCAGAGCCCAAATTTTGACCCAAAACCCTAATTTTAACCCAAAGCCCTAATTTTGACCTAAAATCCTAATTCTAACCCTATTTTTGACCCAAAACCCTATGTCAAACCCTAAACCCTAATTTTGACCTTAAACTCTAAATTTGATCCCGAACCCTAATTTTGACCCGAAACCCTAATTTTACCCAAAACCCTAATTATAACCCTATTCCCAAATTTTGACCCAGAACTCTAATTTTAACCCAAAACCCTAATTCTAACCCTATTTTGATCCAAAAATATATTTTTAACTCAAAACCCTAATTCAAACCCTAAACCCTAATCTGTACCAAAAACCCTAATTTTGACCCTAAACCCAAAACTTGACCCAAAAACATAATTTTCACTCGAAACCCTAATTTTAAAACAAAACCCTAATTCTAACCTTATTTTTGACCCAAAACCCTATTTTTAACTCAAAACATTAATTCAAACCCTAAACCCTAATTTTGAACCTAAACCATAAATTTTACCCATAACCCTAATTTTTTTCCAAAACCCCTAATTTTAACCCAAAACCCTAATTCTAACACTATTTTTGACCCAAAATCCTATTTTAAACACAAATTCTAATTCAAACCCTAAACCATAATTTGGACCCTAGACCGTAATTTTGACCCAAAACCCTAACTTTACCCAAAACCCTATTTTTAACTCAAAACATTAATTCAAACCCTAAACCCTAATTTTGACCCAAAACCCAAATTTGGACCCAAAACCCAAGTTTAGACCCAAAACCCTAATTCTAACCCTATTTTGACCCAAAACCCTATTTTAAACTCAAAACCCTAATTCAAACCCTAAACCCTAATTTTGAACCTAAACCATAAATTTTACCTAAAACCCTAAATTTTAACCCAAAACCCTAATTTTAACCCAAAACCCTAATTCTAACACTATTTTTGACCCAAAATCCTAAATTTTAACCCAAAACCATAATTTTAAACCTTATTTCGACCCAAAACCCGATTTTTGACACAAAACTCGAATTCAAAACTTGACCCAAAAACCTAATTTAACACCAAATCCTTAATTTTGACCCAAAACCCTATTGTAAACTCAAAACCCTAATTCAAACCCTAAACCATAATTTTGATCGTAAACCCTAATTTTAACCCAAAACCCTAGTTGTAACCTAAAGCCCTAATTTTGACCCGAAACCCTAATTCTAACCCAAAACCCTATTTTAAACTCAACCTAATTCCATCCCTAATTTAACATCAAATCCCAAAATTTGACCCACAACCCTATTTTTAACCCAAAGCCCTAATTTTGACCCAAAACCCTAATTCTAACCCTATTTTTGACCCAAAATCATATTTTTAACTCAACACCCTAATTCAAACCCTATACCCTGATTTTGACCCTAAACCCAAAATTTGACTCGAAACCCTAATTTAAAACCAAAACCCTAAATCGAACCCTATTTCTGACGCAAAAACCTATTTTAAACTCAAAACCCTAATTCAAACCCTAAACCCTAATTTTGAACGTAAACCATAAATTTTACCTAGAACCCTAAATTTTATCCCAAAACCCTAATTTTAACCCAAAACCCTAATTCTAACACTATTTTTGACCCAAAATCCTAAATTTTAACCCAAAACCGTAATTTTAACCCTTATTTCGACCCAAAACCCGATTTTTAACACAAAACTCGAATTCAAAACTTGACCCAAAAACCTAATTTAACACCAAATCCATAATTTTGACCCAAAACCCTATTTTAAACTCAAAACCCTAATTCAAACCCTAAACCATAATTTTGATCGTAAACCCTAATTTTGACCCAAAACCCTAATTGTAACCCAAAGCCCTAATTTTGACCCAAAACCCTAATTGTAACCCTAATTTTGACCCAAAACCCTATTTTAAACTCAAAACCTAATTCAAACCCTAATTTAACATCAAATCCCAAAATTTGACCCAAAATCCTATTTTTAACCCAAAGCCCTAATTTTGACCCAAAACCCTAATTCTAACCCTATTTTTTACCCAAAATCATATTTTTAACTCAACACCCTAATTCAAACCCTATACCCTGATTTTGACCCTAAACCCAAAATTTGACTCGAAACCCTAATTTAAAATCGAAACCCTAATTCGAACCCTATTTCTGACCCAAAAACCTATTTTTAACTCAAAACCCCAATTCAAACCCTTAACCCTATGTTTCACCCAAAACCCAAATTTTAACCCAAAGCCCTAATTTTGACCTAAAAGCCTAATTCTACCCATGTTTTTGACCCAAAACCTTATTTTAAACCCTAAACCCTAATTTTGACCCCGAACCCTAATTTTGACCCGAAACCCTAATTCTATAACCCAAATTCTAACCCTAAGCCCTAGTTTTGACACAACCCTAATTTTTACCCAAAACCCTAATTCTAACCCTATTTTTGACCAAAAAACATATCTTAACTCACAACCCTAATTCAAACCCTAAACCCAAATTTTGACCCATAACCCTAATTTGGATCCAAAACCCAAATTTTGACCCCAAACCCTAATTTTAACCCAAATCCCTAATTTTGACCCAAAACCCTAATTCTAACCCTATTTTTGACCCAAAACCCTATCTTAAACTCAAAACCTTATTTCAAACCCTAAACCCTAATTTTGACCATAAACCCTAAATTTGACCCAGAACCCTAATTTTGACCTGAAACCCTAATTTTACCGAAAATCCTAATTCTAACCCAAATTCTAACCCTAAGCCCTAATTTTGACACACAACCCTAATTTTAACCCAATATCCTAATTCTAACGCTATTTTGACCCAAAAACATATCTTTAACTCAAAACCCTACTTCAAACCCTAAACACTAATTTGTACCAAAACCCCTAATTTTGACCCAAAACCTTAATTTTAACCCAGAGCCCAAATTTTGACCCAAAACCCTAATTTTAACCCAAAGCACTAATTTTGACCTAAAACCCTAATTCTAACCCTATTTTTGACCCAAAACCCTATGTCAAACCCTAAACCCTAATTTTGACCCTAAACCCTAAATTTGACCCCGCACCCTAATTCTAACCCTATTTTTGACCAAAAAAGATATCTTAACTCACAACACTAATTCAAACCCTAAACCCAAATTTTGACCCATAACCCTAATTTGGATCCAAAACCCAAATTTTGACCCCAAACCCTAATTTTAACCCAAATCCCTAATTTTGACCCAAAACCCTAATTCTAACCCTATTTTTGACCCAAAACCCTGTCTTAAACTCAAAACCTTATTTCAAACCCTAAACCCTAATTTTGACCATAAACCCTAAATTTGACCCAGAACCCTAATTTTGACCTGAAACCCTAATTTTACCGAAAATCCTAATTCTAACCCAAATTTTAACCCTAAGCCCTAATTTTGACACACAACCCTAATTTTAACCCAAAATCCTAATTCTAACGCTATTTTGACCCAAAAACATATCTTTAACTCAAAACCCCACTTCAAACCCTAAACACTAATTTGTACCAAAACCCCTAATTTTGACCCAAAACCTTAATTTTAACCCAGAGCCCAAATTTTGACCCAAAACCCTAATTTTAACCCAAAGCACTAATTTTGACCTAAAACCCTAATTCTAACCCTATTTTTGACCCAAAACCCTATGTCAAACCCTAAACCCAAATTTTGACACTAAACCCTAAATTTGACCCCGCACCCTAATTTTGACCCGAAACCCTAATTTTACCCAAAACCCTAATTCTAACCCTAAGCCCAAATTTTGACCTAGAACTCTAATTTTAACCCAAAACCCTAATTCTTACCCTATTTTTGACCCAAAAATATATTTTTAACACAAAACCCTAATTCAAACCCTAAACCCTATTTTTGACCCTAATCCCAAAATTTGACCCAAAACCCTAATTTTGACTCGAAACCCTAATTTTAACCCAAAACCCTAATTCTAACCTTATTTTTGACCCAAAACCCTATTCTTAACTCAAAACATTAATTTAAACCCTAAACAATAATTTTGAACCTAAACCATAAATTTTACCCTGAATCCTAATTTTTCCCAAAACCCTAATTTTAACCCAAAACCCTAATTCTAACACTATTTTTGACCCAAGATCCTATTTTAACCACAAAACCAAATTCAAACTCTAAACCCTAATTTGGACGCTAAACCTTAAATTTGACCCCGAACCCTATTTTTGACCCAAAAACATATCTTTAACTCAAATCCCTAATTCAAACCCTAAACACTAATTTGTACCAAAACCCCTAATTTTGACCCAAAACCTTAATTTTAACACAGCCCAAATTTTGACCCAAATCCCTAATACCAACCCTATTTTTGAACCAAAACCCTATTTTAAACTCAAAACCTTATTTCAAACCCTAAACCCTAACTATGACCATAAACCCAAAATTTGACTAAAAAATCTATTTTTAACTCAAAACCCTAATTCAAACCCTAAACCCTATGTTTGACCCAAAACCCTAATTTTAACCCAAAGCCATAATTTTGACCTAAAACCCTAATTCTAACCCTATTTTTGACCTAAAACCCTATGTCAAACCCTAAAACCTAATTTTTACCCTAAACCCTAAATTTGATCCCGAACCCTAATTTTGACCCGAAACCCTAATTTTACCCAAAACCATAATTCTAACCCTAATCCCAAATTTTGTGCCAGAACTCTAATTTTAACCCAAAACCCTAATTCTAACCCTATTTTGACCCAAAAATATATTTTTAACCCGAAACCCTAATTCAAACCCTAAACCCTAATTTGTACCAAAACCCCTAATTTTAACCCTAAACCCAAAATTTGACCCAAAAACCTAATTTTCACTCGAAACCCTAATTTTAACCCAAAATCCTAATTCTAACCTTATTTTTGACCAAAAACCCTATTTTTAACTCAAAACATTAATTCAAACCCTAAACCCTAATTTTGAATCTGAACCATAAATTTTACCCATAACCCTAATTTTTCCCAAAAACCCTAATTTTAACCCAAAACCCTAATTCTAACACTATTTTTGACCCAAAATCCTATTTTAAACACAAAACCTAATTCAAACCCTAAACCCTAATTTGGACCCAAGACCCTAAATTTGACCCAGTACCCTAACTTTACCCAAAACCCTATTTTTAACTCAAAACATTAATTCAAACCCTAAACCCTAATTTTGACCCAAAACCCAAATTTGGACCCAAAACCCAAGTTTAGACCCAAAACCCTATTTTAAACTCAAAACCCTAATTCAAAACCTAAACCCTAATTTTGAACCTAAACCATAAATTTTACCTAGAACCCTAAATTCTAACCCAAAACCCTAATTTTATCCCAAAACCCTAATTCTAACACTATTTTTGACCCAAAATCCTAAAATTTAACCCAATACCGTAATTTTAACCCTTATTTGGACCCAAAACCCGATTTTTAACACAACTCGAACTCAAAACTTGACCCAAAACCCTAATTTAACACCAAATCCATAATTTTGACCCAAAACCCTATTTTAAACTCAAAACCCTAATTCAAACCCTAAACCATAATTTTGATCCTAAACTCTAATTTTGACCCAAAACCCTAATTATAAACCATAGCCCTAATTTTGACCCAAAACCTAATTCTAACCCTAATTTTGACCCAAAACCCTATTTTAAACTCAAAACCTAATTCAAACCTTAACATCAAATCCCAAAATTTGAACCAAAACCCTATTTTTAACCCAAAGCCCTAATTTTGACCCAAAACCCTTATTCTAACACTATTTTTGACCCAAGATCCTATTTTAAACACAAAACCAAATTCAAACCCTAAACCCTAATTTGGACCCTAAACCTTAAATTTGACCCAGAACCCTATTTTTGACCCAAAAACATATCTTTAACTCAAAACCCTAATTCAAACCCTAAACACTAATTTGTACCAAAACCCCTAATTTTGACCCAAAACCTTAATTTTAAGACAGAGCCCAAATTTTGACCCAAAACCCTAATACCAACCCTATTTTTGAACCAAAACCCTATTTTAAACTCAAAACATTATTTCAAACCCTAAACCCTAACTTTGACCATAAACCCAAAATTTGACCAAAAAACCTATTTTTAACTCAAAACCCTTGTTCAAACCCTACACCCTATGTTTGACCCAAAACCCTAATTTTAACCCAAAGCCCTAATTTTGACCTAAAATCCTAATTCTAACCCTATTTTTGACCTAAAACCCTATGTCAAACCCTAAACCCTAATTTTGACCCTAAACCCTAAATTTGATCCCGAACCCTAATTTTGACCCGAAACCCTAATTTTACCCAAAACCCTAATTCTAACCCTATTCCCAAATTTTGACCCAGAACTCTAATTTCAACCCAAAACCCTAATTCTAACCCTATTTTGACCCAAAAATATATTTTTAACTCAAAACCCTAATTCAAACCCTAAACCCTAATTTGTACCAAAAACCCCAATTTTGACCCTAAACCCAAAATTTGTCCCAAAAACCTAATTTTCACTTGAAACCCTGATTTTAATTAAAAACCCTAATTCTAACCTTATTTTTTACCCAAAACCCTATTTTTAACTCAACATTAATTCAAACCATAAACCCTAATTTTGAACCTAAACCATAAATATAACCCAAAACCATAACTTTCCCAAAACCCTATTTTTAATCAAAACATTAATTCAAACCCTAAAACCTAATTTCGACCCAAACCCAAATTTGGACCCAACCACCAAGTTTAGACCCAAAACCCTAATTCTAACCCTATTTTGACCCAAAACCCTATTTTAAACTCAAAACCCTAATTCAAACCCTAAACCCTAATTTTGAACCTAAACCCTAAATTTTACCTAGAACCCTAAATTTTAACCCAAAACCCTAATTCTAACACTATTTTTGACACAAAATCCTATTTTAAACACAAAACCTAGTTCAAACCCTAAACCCTAATTTTGACCCTAGACCCTAAATTTGACCCTACCTTACCCAAAACCCTATTTTTAACTGAAAACATTAATTCAAACCCTAAACCCTAATTTTGACCCAAAACCCAAATTTGGATCCAAAACCCAAGTTTAGACCCAAAACCCTAAGTCTAACCCTATTTTGACCCAAAACCCTATTTTAAACTCAAAACCCTAATTCAAACCCTAAACCCTAATTTTGAAGCTAAACCATAAATTTTAACCCAAAACCCTAATTTTATCCCAAAACCCTAATTCTAACACTATTTTTGACCCAAAATCCTAAATTTTAACCCAATACCGTAATTTTAGCCTTTATTTGGACCCAAAACCCGATTTTTAACACAAAACTCTAATTCAAAACTTGACCCAAAGCCCTAATTTAACACCAAATCCATAATTTTGACCCAAAACCCTATTTTAAACTCAAAACCCTAATTCAACCCTAGACCATAATTTTGATCCTAAAACCTAATTTTAACCCAAAACCCTAATTGTAACCCAAAGCCCTAATTTTGACCCAAAACCCTAATTCTAACCCTATTTTTGACCCAAAACCCTATTTTAAACTCAAAACCTAATTCAAAACTTAACATCAAATCCCAAAATTTGACCCAAAACCCTATTTTTAACCCAAAGCCCTAATTTTGACCCAAAACCCTATCACTACAGACAAACAAACCAAACCCCACACCCAAAAACATACACCAAACCAACCCCACCCCACCCCCTCTAACCTATTTTAACCAAAACCCTATTTTAAACTCAAACACAAAACCAAATTCAAACCCTAAACCCTAATTTGGACCCTAAACCTTAAATTTGACCTAGAACCCTATTTTTGACCCAAAAACATATCTTTAACTCAAAACCCTAATTCAAACCCTACACACTAATTTGACCCAAAACCCCTAATTTTGACCCAAAACCTTAATTTTAAGACAGAGCCCAAATTTTGACCCAAAACCCTAATACCAACCCTATTTTTGAACCAAACCCTATTTTAAACTCAAAACCTTATTTCAAACCCTAAACCCTAACTTTGACCATAAACCCAAAATTTGTCCAAAAAACCTATTTTTAACTCAAAACCCTAATTCAAACCCTACACCCTATGTTTGACCCAAAACCCTAATTTTAACCCAAAGCCCTAATTTTGACCTAAAAGTCTAATTCTAACCCTATTTTTGACCTAAAACCCTATGTCAAACCCTAAACCCTAATTTTGACCCTAAACCCTAAATTTGATCCCGAACCCTAATTTTCACCCGAAACCCTAATTTTACCCAAAACCCTAATTCTAACCCTATTCCCAAATTTTGACCCAGAACTCTAATTTTAACCCAAAACCCTAATTCTAACCCTATTTTGACCCAAAAATATATTTTTAACTCAAAACCCTAATTCAAACCCTAAACCCTAATCTGTACCAAAAACCCTAATTTTGACCCTAAACCCAAAACTTGACCCAAAAACCTAATTTTCACTAGAAACCCTAATTTTAAAACAAAACCCTAATTCTAACCTTATTTTTGACCCAAAACCCTATTTTTAACTCAAAACATTAATTCAAACCCTAAACCCTAATTTTGAACCTAAACCATAAATTTTACCCATAACCCTAATTTTTCCCAAAAACCCTAATTTTAACCCAAAACCCTAATTCTAACACTATTTTTGACCCAAAATCCTATTTTAAACACAAATTCTAATTCAAACCCTAAACCCTAATTTGGACCCTAGACCCTAATTTTGACCCAGTACCATAATTTTGACCCAAAACCCTAACTTTACCCAAAACCCTATTTTTAACTCAAAACATTAATTCAAACCCTAAACCCTAATTTTGACCCAAAACCCAAATTTGGACCCAAAACCCAAGTTTAGACCCAAAACCCTAATTCTAACCCTATTTTGACCCAAAACCCTATTTTAAACTCAAAACCCTAATTCAAACCCTAAACCCTAATTTTGAACCTAAACCATAAATTTTACCTAGAACCCTAAATTTTAACCCAAAACCCTAATTTTAACCCAAAACCCTAATTCTAACACTATTTTTGACCCAAAATCCTAAATTTTAACCCAAAACCGTAATTTTAAACCTTATTTCGACCCAAAACCCGATTTTTAACACAAAACTCGAATTCAAAACTTGACCCAAAAACCTAATTTAACACCAAATCCTTAATTTTGACCCAAAACCCTATTTTAAACTCAAAACCCTAATTCAAACCCTAAACCATAATTTTGATCGTAAACCCTAATTTTAACCCAAAACCCTAGTTGTAACCTAAAGCCCTAATTTTGACCAAACCTAATTCTAACCCAAAACCCTATTTTAAACTCAACCTAATTCCATCCCTAATTTAACATCAAATCCCAAAATTTGACCCACAACCCTATTTTTAACCCAAAGCCCTAATTTTGACCCAAAACCCTAATTCTAACCCTATTTTTGACCCAAAATCATATTTTTAACTCAACACCCTAATTCAAACCCTATACCCTGATTTTGACCCTAAACCCAAAATTTGACTAAAACCCTAATTTAAAACCAAAACCCTAAATCGAACCCTATTTCTGACGCAAAAACCTATTTTAAACTCAAAACCCTAATTCAAACCCTAAACCCTAATTTTGAACGTAAACCATAAATTTTACCTAGAACCCTAAATTTTATCCCAAAACCCTAATTTTAACCCAAAACCCTAATTCTAACACTATTTTTGACCCAAAATCCTAAATTTTAACCCAAAACCGTAATTTTAACCCTTATTTCGACCCAAAACCCGATTTTTAACACAAAACTCGAATTCAAAACTTGACCCAAAAACCTAATTTAACACCAAATCCATAATTTTGACCCAAAACCCTATTTTAAACTCAAAACCCTAATTCAAACCCTAAACCATAATTTTGATCGTAAACCCTAATTTTGACCCAAAACCCTAATTGTAACCCAAAGCCCTAATTTTGACCCAAAACCCTAATTGTAACCCTAATTTTGACCCAAAACCCTATTTTAAACTCAAAACCTAATTCAAACCCTAATTTAACATCAAATCCCAAAATTTGACCCAAAATCCTATTTTTAACCCAAAGCCCTAATTTTGACCCAAAACCCTAATTCTAACCCTATTTTTGACCCAAAATCATATTTTTAACTCAACACCCTAATTCAAACCCTATACCCTGATTTTGACCCTAAACCCAAAATTTGACTCGAAACCCTAATTTAAAATCGAAACCCTAATTCGAACCCTATTTCTGACCCAAAAACCTATTTTTAACTCAAAACCCCAATTCAAACCCTTAACCCTATGTTTCACCCAAAACCCAAATTTTAACCCAAAGCCCTAATTTTGACCTAAAAGCCTAATTCTACCCATGTTTTTGACCCAAAACCTTATTTTAAACCCTAAACCCTAATTTTGACCCCGAACCCTAATTTTGACCCGAAACCCTAATTCTATAACCCAAATTCTAACCCTAAGCCCTAGTTTTGACACAACCCTAATTTTTACCCAAAACCCTAATTCTAACCCAATTTTTGACCAAAAAACATATCTTAACTCA
>JAUPTC010000028.1:201544-242790 GCA_030762895.1 Sophora flavescens
CTTAATTTTAACCCAAAATCCTAATTCTAACCCTATTTTTAACCCAAAAGCATATCTTTAACTCAAAAACCTAATTCAAACCCTAAACACTAATTTGTACCAAAACCCCTAATTTTGACCCAAATCCTTAATTTTAACCCATAGCCCAAATTTTGACCCAAAACCCTAATTTTCCCCCAAAGCCCTAATTTTGACCTAAAACCCTAATTCTAACCCTATTTTTGACCCAAAACCCTATGTCAAACCCTAAACCCTAATTTTGTCTCTAAACCCTAAATTTGACCCCGAACCTTAATTTTGACCCGAAACCCTAATTTTACCCAAAACCCTATTTCTAACCCTAAGCCCAAATTTTGACCTAGAACTCTAATTTTAACCCAAAACCCTAATTCTAACCCTATTTTTGACCTAAAAATATATTTTTAACACAAAACCCTAATTCAAACCCTAAACCCTAATTTGTACCAAAAACCCTAATTTTGACCCTAAACCCAAAATTTGACCCAAAAACCTAATTTTGACTCGAAACCCTAATTTTAACCCAAAACCCTAATTCTAACCTTATTTTTGACCCAGAACCCTATTTTTAACTCAAAACATTAATTTAAACCCTAAACCCTAATTTTGAACCAAAACCATCAATTTTACCAAGTACCCTAATTTTTCCCAAAACCCTAATTTTAACCCAAAACCCTAATTCTAACACTATTTTTGACCCAAGATCCTATTTTAAACACAAAACCAAGTTTAAACCCTAAAGCTTAATTTGGACCCTAAACCTTAAATTTGACCCAGAACCCTATTTTTGACCTAAAACCCTAATTCTAACCCTATTTTTGACCGAAGACCCTATGTCAAACCCTAAACCCTAATTTTGACCCTATACCGTAAATTTGATCCCGAACCCTAATTTTGACCCGAAACCCTAATTTTTCCCAAAACCCTAATTCTATCCCTAATCCCAAATTTTGACCCATAACTCTAATTTTAACCCAAAAATATTTTTTTAAGTCAAAACCCTAATTCAAACCCTAAACCCTAATTTGTACCAAAAACCCTAATTTTGACCCAAAAACCTAATTTTCACTCGAAACCCTAATTTTAACCCAAAACCCTAATTCTAACCTTATTTTTGACCCAAAATCCTATTTTTAACTCAAAACATTAATTCAAACCCTAAACCCTAATTTTTAACCTAAACCATAAAAATTACCGATAACCCTAATTTTTCCCAAAAACCCTAATTTTAACCCAAAACCCTAATTCTAACACTATTTTTGACCCAAAATCCTATTTTAAACACAAAACCTAATTCAAACCCTAAACCCTAATTTGGACCCTAAACCCTAAATTTGACCTAGAACCCTAATTTTGACCCAGAACCTAACTTTACCCAAAACCCTATTTTTAACTCAAAACATTAATTCAAACCCTAAACCCTAATTTTGACCGAAAACCCAAATTTGGACCCAAAACCCATGTTAAGACCCAAAACCCTAATTCTAACCCTATTTTGACTCAAAACCCTATTTTAAACTCAAAAACCTAATTCAAATCCTAAACCCTAATTTTGAACCTAAACCATAAATTTTACCTAGAACCCTAATTTTTCCCAAAACCCTAATTTTAACCCAAAACCCTAATTCTAACACTATTTTTTTTACCAAAAATCCTATTTTAAACACAAAATCTTATTCAAACCCTAAACCCTAAATTTAGACCCTAAACCCTAAATTTGAACCAGAACCTAATTTTGACCAGAAACCCTAAATTTTAACCCAAAACCGTAATTTTAACCCTTATTTGGACCCAAAACCCGATTTTTAACAAAAAACTCTAATTTAAAGCTAGACCGAAAACCCTAATTTAAAAACAAATCCATAATTTTGACCCAAAACCCTATTTTAAACTCAAAACCCTAATTCAAACCCTAAACCATAATTTTGATCCTAAACCCTAATTTTAACCCAAAACCCTAATTGTAACACAAAGCCCTAATTTTGACCCAAAACCCTAATTCTAACCCTATTTTTGACCCAAAACCCTATTTTAAACTCAAAACCTAATTTAACATCAAATCCCAAAATTTGATCCAAAACCCTATTTTTAACCCCAAGCCCTAATTTTGACATAAAACCCTAATTCTAACCCTATTTTTGACCCAAAATCATATTTTTAACTCAACACCCTAATTCAAACCCTATACCCTAATTTTGACCCTAAACCCAAAATTTGACTCGAAACCCTAATTTAAAACCGAAACCCAAATTCGAACCCTATTTCTGACCCAAAAACCTATTTTTAACTCAAAACCCTAATTCAAACCCTAAACCCTATGTTTAACCCTAAACACAAATTTTAACCCAAAGCCCTAATTTTGACTTAAAAGCCTAATTCTACCCCTGTTTTTGACCCAAAACCCTATTTTAAACCCTAAACCCTAATTTTGACCCCGAACCCTAATTTTGACCCGAAACCCTAATTCTAACCCTAATTCTAACCCTAAGCCCTAGTTTTGACACAACCCTAGTTTTTACTGAAAACCCTAATTCTAACCCTATTTTTGACCCAAAAACATATCTTAACTCACAACCCTAATTCAAACCCTAAACCCTAATTTTGACCCATAACCCTAATTTGGATCCAAAACCCAAATTTTGACCCCAAACCCTAATTTTAACCCAAATCCCTAATTTTGACCCAAAACCCTAATTCTAACCCTATTTTTGACCCAAAACCCTATCTTAAACTTAAAACCCTATTTCAAACCCTAAACCCTAATTTTGACCCTAAACCCTAAATTTGAAACCAACCCCTAATTTTGACATGAAACCCTAATTTTACCCAAAATCCTAATTCTAATCCAAATTCTAACCCTAAGCCCTAATTTTGACACTCAACCCTAATTTTAACCCAAAATCCTAATTCTAACCCTATTTTTGACCCAAAAACATATCTTTAACTCAAGACCCTAATTCAAACCCAAAACTCTAATTTGGACCCTAAACCCTAAATTTGACCTAGAACCCTAATTTTGACCCAGAACCTAACTTTACCTAAAACCCTATTTTTAACTCAAAACATTAATTCAAACCCTAAACCCTAATTTTGACCCAAAACCAAAATTTGGACCCAAAACCCAAGTTAAAACCCAAAACCCTAATTCTAACTCTATTTTGACCCAAAACCCTATTTTAAACTCAAAACCCTAATTCAAACCCTAAACCCTAATTTTGAACCTAAACCATAAATTTTACCTAGAACCCTAATTTTTCCCAAAACCCTAATTTTAACCCAAAACCCTAATTCTAACACTATTTTTGACCAAAAATCCTATTTTAAACACAAAACCTTATTCAAACCCTAAACCCTAAATTTGGACCCTAAACCCTATTTTTAACCCAAAACCTTAATTTTAACCCTTATTTGGACCCAAAACCCGATTTTTAACACAAAACTCTAATTCAAAACTTGATCCAAAACTCTAATTTAACACCAAATCCATAATTTTGACCCAAAACCCTATTTTAAACTCAAAACCCTAATTCAAACCCTAAACCATAATTTGGATCCTAAACCCTAATTTTAACCCAAAACCCTAATTGTAACCCAAAGCCCTAATTTTGACCCAAAACCCTAATTCTAACCCTGTTTTTGACCCAAAACCCTATCTTAAACTTAAAACCCTATTTCAAACCCTAAACCCTAAGTTTGACCCGAAACCCTAAATTTTGACCCTAAACCCTAAATTTGACACCGAACCCTGATTTTGACATGAAACCCTAATTTAACCCAAAATCCTAATTCTAACCCTAAGCCCTAATTTTGACACAACCCTAATTTTAACCCAAAATCCTAATTCTAACCCTATTTTTGACCCAAAAACATATCTTTAACTAAAAACCCTAATACAAACCCTATACACTAATTTGTACCAAAATTTTGACACAAAACCCTAATTTTAAACCAAAGCCCTAATTTTGACCTAAAACCCTAATTCTAACCCTATTTTTGACCCAAAACCCTATGTCAAACCTTAAACCCTAATTTTGACCCAGAACCCTATTTTTGACCCAAAAACATATCTTTAACTCAAAACCATAATTCAAACCCTACACACTAATTTGTACCAAAACCCATAATTTTGACCCAAAACCTTAATTTTAACACATAGCCCAAATTTTGACCCAAAACCCTAATACCAACCCTATTTTTGAACCAAATCCCTATTTTAAACTCAAAACCTTATTTCAAACCCTAAACCCTAACTTTGACCATAAACCCAAAATTTGACCCAAAAACCTATTTTTAACTCAAAACCCTAATTCAAACCCTAGACCCTATGTTTGACCCAAAACCCTAATTTTAACCCAAAGCCCTAATTTTGACCTAAAACCCTAATTCTAACCCAAATTTTGACCTAAGACCCTATGTCAAACTCTAAACCCTGATTTTGACCCTAAACCCTAAATTTGATCCCGAACCCTAATTTTGACCCGAAACCCTAATTTTACCCAAAACCCTAATTCTAACCCGATTTTGACCCAAAAAATAATTTTTAACTTAAAACCCTAATTCAAACCCTAAACCCTAAATTGTACCAAAAACCCTAATTTTGACCCAAAACCTTAATTTTAACCAATAGCCCAAATTTTGACACAAAACCCTAATTTTAACCCAAAGCCCTAATTTTGACCTAAAACCCTAATTCTAACCCTATTTTTGACCCAAAACCCTATGTCAAACCCTAAACCCTAATTTTGACCCTAAACCCTAAATTTGACACCGAACCCTAAATTTGACCTGAAACCCTAATTTTACCCAAAACCCTAATTCTAACCCGAAGCCCAAATTTTGACCTAGAACTCTAATTTTAACCCAAAACCCTAATTCTAACCCTATTTTTGACCCAAAAATATATTTTTAACACAAAACCCTAATTCAAACCCTAAACCCTAATTTTTACCAAAAACCCTAATTTTGACCCTAAACCCAAAATTTGACCCAAAAACCTAATTTTGACTCGAAACCCTAATTTTAACCCAAAACCCTAATTCTAACCTTATTTTTGACCCAAAACCCTATTTTTAACTCAAAACATTAATTTAAACCCTAAACCCTAAACCCTAAATCATAAATTTTACCCAGAACCCTAATTTTTCCCAAAACTCTAATTTTCACCCAAAACCCTAATTCTAACACTATTTTTGACCCAAGATCCTATTTTAAACATAAAACCCAATTCAAACCCTAAACCCTAACTTGGACCCTAAACCTTAAATTTGACCCAAAACCCTATTTTTGACCCAGAAACATATCTTTAAATCAAAACCCTAATTCAAACCCTACACACTAATTTGTACCAAAACCCCTAATTTTGACCCAAAACCTTAATTTTCACACAGAGCCCAAATTTTGACCCAAAACCCTAATACCAACCTTATTTTTTGAACCAAAACCCTATTTTAAACTCAAAATATTATTTCAAACCCTAAATCCTAACTTTGACCATAAACCTAAAATTTGACCCAAAAACCTATTTTTAACTCAAAACCCTAATTCAAATCCTAGACCATATGTTTGACCCAAAACCCTAATTTTAACCCAAAGCCCTAATTTTGACCTAAAACCCTAATTCTAACCCTAATTTTGACCTAAGACCCTATGTCAAACCCTAAACCCTAATTTCGACCCTAAACCCTAAATTTGATCCCGAACCCTAATTTTGACCCGAAACCCTAATTTTACCCAAAACCCTAATCCCAAATTTTTACCCAGAACTATAATTTTAACCCAAAACCCTAACTCTAACGCTATTTTGAACCAAAAATATAGTTTTAACTAAAAACCCCCTAAACCCTAATTTGTACCAAAAACCCTAATTTTGACCCTAAACCCAAATTTTGACCCAAAAACCTAATTTTCACTCGAAACCCTAATTTTAACCAAAAACCCTAATTCTAACCTTATTTTTGACCCAAAACCCTATTTTTAACTCAAAACATTAATTCAAACCCTAAACCCTAATTTTGAACCTAAACCATAAATTTTACCCATCACCCTAATTTTTCCAAAAAACCCTAATTTTAACCCAAAACCCTAATTCTAACACTATTTTTGACCCAAAATCCTATTTTAGTAACAAAACCTAATTCAAACCCTAAACCCTAATTTGGACCCTAAACCCTAAATTTGACCCAGAACCCTAATTTTGACCCAAAACCCAAGTTAAGACCCAAAACCCTAATTCAAACCCTATTTTGACCCAAAACCCTATTTTAAACTCAAAGCCCTAATTCAAACCCTAAACCCTAATTTTGAACCTAAACCGTAAATTTTACCTAGAACCCTAATTTTTCCCAAAACCCGAATTTTAACCCAAAACCCTAATTCTAACACTATTTTTTACCAAAAATCCTATTTTAAAAACAAAACATTATTCAAACCCTAAACCCTAAATTTGAACTAGAACCTTATTTTGACCCGAAACCCTAAATTTTAACCCAAAACCGTAATTTTAACCCTTATTTGGACCCAAAACCTGATTTTTAACACAAAACGCTAATTCAATACTTGACCGAAAACCCTAATTTAACACAAATCCATAATTTTGACCTAAAACCCTATTTTAAACTCCAAACCCTAATTCAAACCCTAAACCATAATTTTGTTCCTAAACCCTAATTTTAACCCAAAACCCTAATTGTAACCAAAAGCCCTAATTTTAACCCCAACCCCTAATTCTAACCCTATTTTGACCCAAAATCATATTTTTAACTCAACACCCTAATTCAAACCCTATACCCTAATTTTGACCCTAAACCCAAAATTTGACTCGAAACCCTAATTTAAAACCGAAACCCTAATTCGAACCCTATTTCTGACCCAAAAACCTATTTTTAACTCAAAACCCTAATTCAAACCCTAAAACCTATGTTTGATGTAACACCCTGTATTTCACTGTTTTAAATAACAGTAATACATATAAATATGTTTATAAATTTATTTGAGTTTTAGAAAATTATTTTACATAAACGGAGTTTGCTACTCAATCCTACTTGACTGTAGGAAGCTATGATTAAAATTTAGGTTGGAAATTCAGGCGAAACCCGGCCCGCGAATTCCATTGACAGTATAATAATACTGCTCAAAAGGCCTAATTTTAATTCATGAACGAAAGACTTAAGTTTGGTATTTTATTTTCTACAACTTTGTATGTTTAGATTTATTTTGGGAAGAAATAGAGTAATTTACGTATTACGGGCGGAAAGCGTAATCGGGTAGACGACGGAAGGGAAATTAGAGTTTCTAAGAGTAGCGAGAAGGTTTATCTTATGATTTTGAGATGATTCAAGGGAATGAATCATATTTTTAAGTCTAGAAGGTTTTTCAGGGTTAAATAGAAAATTTAGAAATTTTACGTTTAAGCCCCTGAACTTTCTGTAACCCTTTTGTCCCTAAATTAGTTTTTTTGTTTTTTTCAAGAGAATTGGGCTAGAATCCTTGTTTCTAACCTTAAATGGTCGTGTCTTACAAGCCCAAACTTTTCTAGTTCATAGTTGAGTCCATAAAACCCATTTAAGTTTCCTATCATTAAGCTTAAAAGCTTAAATCTTCAAGTGGGCCCCACAACAAACAAGAAAATAAAATCAAGCCTAAATGTGTCAAGCCCATGCGTAAGCCCATTAGGAAAGATGACTTTCTCATTTGATGGATGAATCAAGATTTTTCTAGAATGTTCCACACTTTTCTACATCATTCTTGGTTTTCTTCAACATTCTAGATTGTTCTCAAATATTCTTGAGTTTGTCTTAACCTATCTTTGACTCATCAAATCAGTCAACCAAGTCAAGATAAGCTAGCATTTAATGTGATAAAAATCATCATCATGACATTTTATTGACTATTTGCAAACTAGTCCTTCAACTATTGGAATCTTTGCAATTTGGTCCTTAGAACTTCATTGCATTTTGATCCTTGAACATGACAACTCACCATCATCTAGAAATTTCTTGAGATTTCGCCACTTTCACTATAAATACCCTACCCTCACTTTGTATTTAGTTCTTTTGCCATTTGCTTCTAAAAAAAACTCTAAAGTTACAAGTTCTTTAGTTCTAAGTTGTAAAGCAAGTTCTTGGATTTACTTGGTCATTGATTTTCAAGAGGTAAATCCTAATCTTTATTCTTAATCATGTCTATGTTCTTTAGCAAGTTTCTTAATTTAAGGCTTATATCATGGTTGTTTATCATTTTCAAGTTTCTAACCCTAGAACTTTGAAAAATCATAATAAATCCTAGGAAAATCTAATGATGATGAAACTACTTTCTATCTTCTAGATATCATGTCTACTATCTAAATCCAAGAGCATGAAGTAATCAAAAATCTTTTTCTTGAAAACCTAGCCTTGGCCAAACCTATCACCTTAGGGTTGGTAGAGTTTTGTTCATGTGTTTTCATGTATGATCATGTATTCTATATGGTATGTATGACTACACACTCTAACCCATGTTAGTCCCTTAAAAATGAAAATTTTACTCAAAAATATTCATATTGGCCGAACCCTAAATGGGTGAGTTTTGTTGAGTTTTGTTCATGATTTTCAGAGATGATCTTAGAAATCAAGTTTTTAGTAAGTATGCTTTATAAGTCCAAGATGATTTGTTAAACTAAGAACCCTAGACTTATGAACCTATTGAGGCCGAATACATGTGTAAAAGAGTTAGGAAGTTTTGAGTTTGAAACTTAGTTGTTTAGTTGATAATCTATGATTTAGGTTAATTAAGGATCATTAATCCCTAACTTAATCATGATTAGAAGTTTTAGTCATTTAAAAACCCTAGAGACCGTGACTATGTATTAGGGTTTAGAATGTTTTAGTTTCTTGATTTGTAACTATTTGGTTATAATGATTGAAGGTTAGTTGAGTACGACGTTTACCAAGGTAACTGAAATTCTGAAGGAGTCTGTAAGTTTATCAAGGAGTCTTCAAGAGGTAAGGGGGGAACACCGAGAAGGATTCTATTCAATGGCTATATGCTATCCAGTGGTTGTTTGTAATTAATTGTTTGTTAGTATTTATTTATGTTGTTTATTGTTGTGTTATTTGTATCTGTGTGGTTTTAATTTCATTAATTGTGTATTTGCAATTATACTATGAACTGTGATGCATGATCTGCCTGGGAAATATCTGTGATATAATTGTTGTTTGATGTGTGAGAATCCTGACAGTGGTCAGTGCACAATTAAGAAAGTCATATAAAAGATTTAAGAAGCTTCGCGAATTATATTCAATGTTTTAGCGGCAAATTATTGATATATGATATCAAAGGGAATTTATTCTGAGAAAAATAAAGAGTTTTGAAAAATATTATTATTTTAATAATTTATTTTTGGAAAAGTGAATTATGAGTCACAACGAGTGCGAAACTGTGAAAATATTTTAGTACTGCTAACTTTTATGTAAGGAAACTCGGAATATTACAAAATATTCTTTTATAAAAATAATTGGTGAAAATAAGTTAATAATGATTTTAGAGAATTAATTAAGTGGAAAAAGTTAAGTTTTTGCTTCAAAAGCCTTATAAATAATATTTGACGGCAAGTTTGGAAAAGTGTAGACAGTAAGTATTTTCGAAACAACAGTGCCTATTTTGAGGAAATTAAACCTCAAGTGACTCATTGGTTTGTGAAAAACTAAGTTTTATTTGTTAAGGATTTTATAATGAATTTCTACCATTAGAAAAGGATTGCTAAAAAAATCAAAAGTTGATTTAACCGTGTTGAAAATACAGTGGACTTAGTAACCGAGACGTCGGGGTACTAATGTTCTGTGTTGTGATGGACTCAGTCATTTGGACTTTGAGGGCCTATATTGTATACATGAGGTATACTGTGATGAATTGTATACATGAGGTATACTGTGTTGAAACATTGAAGATGTTTTCTAGTACCACGAACCTAAGACTGGTGCATCGGTCGAGAGGTGTCGTGATTGAGCACTCGGACAGTGAGGTCCTGTGTTGTAATAAAAGTTTTAAAAAGTGTTTTAAAACTATGTGAGTCGTAAGCCATTTTGAGCTTCGGCAAGGGAAAGATTGAACACAAAGGAAAGAACAAAACAAAAGTGTTTTGCATGCATTTGGCAGACGTGCCTGTGGTTTATGGTATAATGCATTAATTACCAGCGGCGAAAGGTAATTCCGATGTGCATTTATCTCATGTGCCTAGGAAGGACATGGAGACCCCATCTTGTTTGCTAATGGTGTGGCCACTGATTGTGGACATTAGCAATGTGTTTGGCCTTGTGTGCCTGGCTATGTATGCCTTTGTTTATTTGGATGGGAAGAGGTTGCGCACCTATTGGCAGAGTGCCAAGTTAGCCAGTGTGGCTTTGGAGTCTCATCAACTCATTATTTGTTGGGATATCTCATGAGATTAGGACGAAAATTAGATGATGAATAGAAGTGTCATGCATAATTTTATGGATGATGTTTGGGGTGTTGAACCCACTGATAAACTGTTCGTTTCTAACTAATTGTACGTGATAAATGTTAATGTATTATTTGATGGCTAGAGTGTGGTTATTGAGTAAGATCCAAGTATTGGTTTCTGATGAGTGTGATTCCACCTCATCTTTGTCCATCATTTTGCATGCATTTTCATGTAGTTTAGGCATATTTTTATTAGATTTTAGGTTAATTTTCCTTTGGAACGGGTAAGCAGGTTTTCGTGTGTTGTTTTGCAGATATAAAGGGTAAATTGCTCAAGATCAACCATGATGAAGTTTGGATGAAGATGGAGCTTTAAAACTGAAGAAAATGAGCCAAACAGAGCCCATCACGGCCTAGCCGTGATGCCCATCACGGCCATGATCGAGCAAAACTGAAAAAGAAGAAAGGCTTAAGTCAGAGACTGTCACGGCCTGGCCGTGATAGCCATCACGGCCGTGACCCAAAACCACCACAAGTCAGAGCACATCACGGCCCAGCCGTAAAATTCTTCACGGCCATACGGGAGGGCTCGCGTCGCGAGCATCATTCTCGCCCGCGAGAAACCGGATTTTCCAAAAGTGCCGAGGCGAGAGACGAATCACGGCCTGGCCGTGTTGGCCTTCACGGCCGTGCCGCGTATTACTCGGCTCAGAAGTCACCGACCTGGATCTAATTTGAGTGGGATTAGGACTCTAACTGCCCAATTCTATAAATAAGGGACCAGGCAGAGGGATGATCAAAACATTAGGGGCTACTACTCTAGGCATAGATTTAGGATCTCTTCTCCTCTTCTCCTCTCTTCTCTTTTCTGATTTTCATTATGTTGTCAACCCAGCTTGTCATCTCCATGGCAAGACTGGAGTAGTAGCTTAGTTTCTAGGGACTAGGGGCTCTGCCGAGGTTTGTAAATAATGTTAATTTGATGTAAAATCTTTGTTAATTACGAATTGTTTTAGATCTGATTTCTAGTGTGTTTATCACTCATAAATTTAGGCAACCGTTTATTTACGTGACATAGACGTTCTAAGGAGGAACCTAGCGGTGAACTTAGGATTTCTAGGGTGTTTCACACGTAAAGCCCGGCAGCCACTGGTTTGTGAGATGTGAATGATCCAAGGAGGAACCTAGCGGTGAACTTAGGTTATTTGCATAACTGAGACATTATAGGGAGGAACCTAGCGGTGAACCTAGGTGTCGGACCTATAGAAGTCAGACTTGGGACTGAAATCATGAGAGTTAGAAGCCGTCCCTCGAGGAGCAACGAGTTGTCACGGAACGCAAAGGGTCCAATCTGGGATCGACTACCACGAGAGTAGGGGTCGGGTCAATTGGGCACGGCTTTTGTAACCCGAGAGGGAGCTTAAGCTATCAGAGGATAAACTCGCCTTCAAGGCAATTTCGGTAATCAACAAAGGTAAATCTGTTAGCAACATAAACAGCCTCAAAGGTAACCCAAATCCCTAGGAATCCGTTTTAGATAAAAACCCCAAAAACATTTGATTTCTGTTTGTTTATCATTCAATTTCAAATTCAAAAACCAATTTCAAAACCCCCTCTAAAAAGTCCAGAACTTAATCGATTCGAAATTCATTGTGATTCGGGAACACAGTCTCTGTGGGTTCGATATCTTTTATTACTTGACGGCAGATCCGGTACACTTGCCGGAATCGCACGAGCGTCGTCGCACGTCGACTGACGCGACATCAAGTTTTTGGCGCCGTTGCCGGGGAATGTGCCATTTCGAATTTCAATTCAAATTTTGAATTGATTTTTCTGGACCTTTTCTTTTTGTTTGATTTTTATTTCTGAAATATAAAAAAAAAATTCAAAAAAAAAAAAATCAAAAACATTCTTTTCCTTCTATTGTATCCATCTCTCTGTGTGTTATATGCAAAGATCCCTAAGTCTTGGGAGCCTTAGTGAGATTGATCCGGAGATCGAGAGGACCTTCCACAGACGTAGAAGACTACAAAGAGAGGGAGAAAGGTTGAGTCCCGTTCCACTCATGGCGAATCAACCGGATACAAAGCCTTTGAAGGACTACGCAGCCCCAAATGCGAGAGGCCTGCGAACTGGGATTGCAAGGCCAGAGATTGAGGCGGAAAACTATACCATACCGCCTATGCTAATCAACATGATTAGGCAGCATCAATTCGGAGGATTGCCTTCGGAGGACCCGACCGATCATATAGAAACATTCTTAGAGTTCACCGATGCAATCCGGATTCATGGAGCCTCAGTCGATGTTGTGCGTTTGAGATTGTTCCCCTCATCTCTCACTGGAAAAGCGAAGGCCTAGCTAAAGCAAATCCCCGCTAACACTTTGACTACTTGGGACCAATTGGAGCAGGCGTTCTTGGAGAAATTCTTCCCTCCATCCAAGACGGCCTACATAAGAACCCAGATCACCGGCTTCTTCCGAAAGAGACGGAGAATCGTTATCGGAAGCTTGGGATCGATACAAGGGACTGCTGGAGTCGTGCCCACATCACGGACTCGAGAGGTGGTTAATAGTGCACACCTTCTATAACGGATTAGACTACTCTTCGAAGGTGTCACTAGATTCTGCAGCCCGGTGGAGCGTTTATGAATAGGCCTCTCACCGAGGCATTCAACATCATCGAGAATGTCGCCACCAACTACCACCAATGGGGATCCGAAAGAGGTAATAACCCGAACAAGATTTCGGGGGGTAAGTTTGAAGTAAGTAGCATTGATCTGATAATGTCTAAATTTGACTCACTAAATAAACGATTAGATAAGATTGAAAGAGCTAATGTGAGTGCAATAGGTGCTACTAACACTATTTGTGAGATTTGTGGAATGCAGGGACATGACATGATGGGATGCCCACATGGATCCTAAGGCGCGGGTGAGCAAGTGAACTCTTGTAACAACTACTATGATACGAACCCGAAGCTGCCCAACTATGCTCCCCCAAATCCCTACAATCAAAGAAGAAACAACCCTTACCTCTCCTACGGCAACTACAGCAACACGCTCAACCATGAGTTCCAAGAGGGTCAAGGAAATAAGAGAGCAGCACCGGGGTATCCTCAGGTTCAAAAATCTAAGCTCGAGTCTCTCTAGGAATCCGTTTTAGATAAAAACCCCAAAAACATTTGATTTCTGTTTGTTTATCATTCAATTTCAAATTCAAAAACCAATTTCAAAACCCCCTCTAAAAAGTCCAGAACTTAATCGATTCGAAATTCATTGTGATTCGGGAACACAGTCTCTGTGGGTTCGATATCTTTTATTACTTGACGGCAGATCCGGTACACTTGCCGGAATCGCACGAGCGTCGTCGCACGTCGACTGACGCGACATCAAGTTTTTGGCGCCGTTGCCGGGGACTGTGCCATTTCGAATTTCAATTCAAATTTTGAATTGATTTTTCTGGACCTTTTCTTTTTGTTTGATTTTTATTTCTGAAATATAAAAAAAAATTCAAAAATAAAAAAAAAATCAAAAACATTCTTTTCCTTCTATTGTATCCATCTCTCTGTGTGTTATATGCAAAGATCCCTAAGTCTTGGGAGCCTTAGTGAGATTGATCCGGAGATCGAGAGGACCTTCCACAGACGTAGAAGACTACAAAGAGAGGGAGAAAGGTTGAGTCCCGTTCCACTCATGGCGAATCAACAGGATGCAAAGCCTTTGAAGGACTACGCAGCCCCAAATGCGAGAGGCTTGCGAACTGGGATTGCAAGGCCAGAGATTGAGGCGGAAAACTATACCATACCGCCTATGCTAATCAACATGATTAGGCAACATCAATTCGGAGGATTGCCTTCGGAGGACCCGACCGATCATATAGAAACATTCTTAGAGTTCACCGATGCAATCCGGATTCATGGAGCCTCAGTCGATGTTGTGCGTTTGAGATTGTTCCCCTCATCTCTCACTGGAAAAGCGAAGGCCTGGCTAAAGCAAATCCCCGCTAACACTTTGACTACTTGGGACCAATTGGAGCAGGCGTTCTTGGAGAAATTCTTCCCTCCATCCAAGACGGCCTACATAAGAACCCAGATCACCGCTTCTTCCGGAAAAGACGGAGAATCATTATCGGAAGCTTGGGATCGATACAAGGGACTCTTTGAGTCGTGCCCACATCACGGACTCGAGAGGTGGTTAATAGTGCACACCTTCTATAACGGATTAGACTACTCTTCGAAGGTGTCACTAGATTCTGCAGCCGGTGGAGCGTTTATGAATAGGCCTCTCACTTGAGGCATTCAACATCATCGAGAATGTCGCCACCAACTACCACCAATGGGGATCCGAAAGAGGTAATAACCCGAACAAGATTTCGGGGGGTAAGTTTGAAGTAAGTAGCATTGATCTGATAATGTCTAAATTTGACTCACTAAATAAACGATTAGATAAGATTGAAAGAGCTAATGTGAGTGCAATAGGTGCTACTAACACTATTTGTGAGATTTGTGGAATGCAGGGACATGACATGATGGGATGCCCACATGGATCCGGCGCTTCGGGTGAGCAAGTGAACTCTTGTAACAACTACTATGATACGAACCCGAAGCTGCCCAACTATGCTCCCCCAAATCCCTACAATCAAAGAAGAAACAACCCTTACCTCTCCTACGGCAACTACAAAGAACACGCTCAACCATGAGTTCCAAGAGGGTCAAGGAAATAAGAGAGCAAAGACCGGGTATCCTCGGGTTCAAAAATCTAAGCTCGAGTCTCTCATGGAAAACTTTGTTGCCACTCAAGCTCAAGAGAATGAGGCAATAAAGGAGCTAGCATCTAAGGTAGACCACTTAGCCACTCATAGCAAGATGCTAGAAACCCAGATTGCCCAACAAGCCTAAGACGTACTCGAGACCTAAGGGTACATTCCTGGGCAACCCGAAGCAAATCCCAATGAGCATTGCAATGTCATACACTTGAGGGATGATAAGCTTGGGGTGGGGGTAGCTGAAATGGACGTGGAACCGGAGGAGGACACGAACGAAAAGAAGAGCCAGAACCAAAATATGTCCCTCCACCACCGTACCAACCCCGATACCTTTCCCACGAGGTTGGTCGGGAAAAAGCAAGTAGATGTAGAGACTAAAATGCCTACTAAACTGAAAGACCCAGGTAGTTTCTCCATCGCTTGCTCGATTGAACAAGTGCAAATTGACCAAGCCTTATGTGACCTAGGGGCTAGTGCGAGCTTGATGTCCCTCACTATCATGGAAAGGTTGGGAAGCAAAGAGTTGAGACCATTCAAATTCCCCTTACAAATTGCGGATGGCTCAACTAGGACTCCTCTAGGCATACTAGAGAATGTTCTGTAAAGGTAGGGAAAATTCTCATCCCTACCGACTTCCCCGGTATTGGACATGAAAGGGAATTCTAAATTCCCCATCATTTTAGGAAGGCCATTCTTGGCAACTCATTGAGCATTAATAGATGTAAGGAATGGCAAACTCTCTCTAAATGTAGAGGAAGGTAGGGTAAATTTTCAGTTGATTAACTCTTGTAACAACCCTCCTTTTGAGAGCCATGTGTGCAGAATTGATGTAAAGACTCCAGCGGTAGAGAAGGAACTTAGCATGGAAGCAACCCCAAAGATTTGCAGGGCTAATGATGCACCCAGCAGTGGTGAAGTTGGAGTTGTTGTCCATGCGGAAACAAAACTTCCGCCGGAAGAAAGGAAGGCTAGGAAGCTCCGAAAGAAAAGAGCAAAGCGGAAGCGTTACTGGCCGTATGAGCAGAAACGGCTATTTGAAGGAGCTCCATGGAAAAGAAGTGTTCCTGCACTTCTACGCCCAGCCGACCCTGGTTGACTGAAGGAAGTTTGGTCGAGCTTAAGACCATAAATAAGCGCTTCTTGGGAGGCAACCCAAGTTTTCTTTCCCTTTTTCCTTTTGTTTTTGATTTAACCTCTTGAATAATTTGAGAAGATCAAGAGGCAAAAATATCATTAATAAGTTTGTCTAGTGATTTCAGGTTGAGAAAGAGAAGAAGAGCATAAAAAATGAAGTCAGAGGCCATCACGCCCTGTCCGTGACAGTGGTCACGGCCGTGATGAACTAAACAAGAGCACAGAAAGGATCACGGCCTAGCCGTGACAACCATCACGGGCGTGATGAGTAGGATGCCAAAGCCAGAGAGCATCACGGCCTAGCCGTGATGTAGATCACGGCCGTGACAGGGCAACTCCTGAGGACCAGAAACGATCACGGCCTAGTCGTGATGAGCCTCACGGCCGTGATAAAATTTCTACCCAAATTTTGACTGGAATGTGAAGCCAACACCCGCTACCGACTCGGTAAGTTGTTCCAATTTTTCTCTTCTCTCCGACTTGATTATTTACATTGGAGACAATGTAAGTAATCAAGCTTGGGGTGGGGGTATTTATTTTTGCATTTGCATTGTTGCATTCATATTGCATTCACATAGGCTTAGATTGGTATGATCACATTCTCTAGGTTTCCCCTCACTTAGAACATGCATCCGATTGTGAGAACTTGGAGCCAAATGAATTGAGATAGTGAATTTTGAACCCAATTTTTCATTATTCTTGTGATATGGCTAAAAATAAAAATTCTTGAGATAATCATTTGATAGTTGATAATTAGCATGTGGTTCCTTAAACTTGTGTACCTCACTGATTTTTGAACTACTAAATGTAAGATTTTGAGCCAAAAGGGGTATTCACTAAATCTACCCCATTTCTTGTGCTAGAGTGATTTAATTCCTCATGGACTGTATTTTCTAGAACTTGACTTGAAACCATTTCAAAACTTAAAAATTTCTGAAAACATTTTTGGAAATGATTGAGGCACTAGGTATTTTTCCGGCCTCCCGAGCTTTGAATGATAAATGCTACCCCTTAGTTGCCCAATTTTGAGCCTAAAGAAAAAAAATACTTTTCTTGGTACCATGAATTAATTTGATAAATAATGCTTGGTATGGCACCTTTTAAAGTATTACAAAAAGGGTAATTGGTAGTTGGAAAAAGAATGGGATGAAAATATTTCTCTTGAGCTATAAATCTCCCCTTCTCCAAACAAATAAAAATGAAATAAACAGAAAAAAAAATGGAGAAGGGGATGACAAAGAAAGTGAGAAATGAAAATAAAAAAAAAATTAAATGAAGGAAGAAAGGTGGAAAAGTAAACCAAAGCCCTTAAAAGGTATTTTAGAAGGTGTCATACCTTGTAATGTTAGATAATCTATCTAGCCTTCTTGAAAATTCCCTTTCTTTGATTTTCCCACCTAACAATAAATCCCATGGCCACATTACAACCAAAGGAAAAGACCTCTTGATTCTTAAGTGTTTTCATAAATAAAGTAGAGATTTGGTTAATAGTCAAGCCTATGGTAAAATACTTTCCTTGAGGAAATGGAGTGAATTGCAATAAACCCTAAAACACTTGAGTGAGGTGAGATGAGTGCCCAAATCAGTGAGGACATAAACTTGAAGAACCTAAGCTTCTAATTGGACTTGAACTTGATTATCTCTTGAGTGCTTATTAAATAAGCCTATCACTTGGATTAGCTTCTAGGGTTCTTGGTTCACTATCCATGTTTTGATTGATATATCTTATGGCCTGAGTAATTGCTTGAGGACAAGCAAAGTTTTAAGCTTGGGGTGATTTGATGAATGTGATTCCACCTCATCTTTGTCCATCATTTTGCATGCATTTTCATGTAGTTTAGGCATATTTTTATTAGATTTTAGGTTAATTTTCCTTTGGAACGGGTAAGCCGGTTTTCGTGTGTTGTTTTGCAGATATAAAGGGTAAATTGCTCAAGATCAACCATGATGAAGTTTGGATGAAGATGGAGCTTTAAAACTGAAGAAAATGAGCCAAACAGAGCCCATCACGGCCTAGCCGTGATGCCCATCACGGCCATGATCGAGCAAAACTGAAAAAGAAGAAAGGCTTAAGTCAGAGACTGTCACGGCCTGGCCGTGATAGACATCACGGTCGTGACCCAAAACCACCACAAGTCAGAGCACATCACGGCCCAGCCGTAAAATTCTTCACGGCCATAACAGAGGGCTCGCGTCGCGAGCATCATTCTCGCCCCGCGAGAAACCGGATTTTCCAAAAGTGCCAGAGGCAGAGACCGTCACGGCCTGGCCGTGATGGCCATCACGGCCGTGACGCGTATTACTTGGCTCAGAAGTAACAGAATTGGATCTAATTTGAGTTGGATTAGGACTCTAACTGCCCAATTCTATAAATAAGGGACCAGGCAGAGGGATGATCAAAACATTAGGGGCTACTACTCTAGGCATAGATTTAGGATCTCTTCTCCTCTTCTCCTCTCTTCTCTTTTCTGATTTTCATTATGTTGTCAACCCAGCTTGTCATCTCCATGGCAAGACTGGAGTAGTAGCTTAGTTTCTAGGGACTAGGGCTCTGCCCGAGGTTTGTAAATAATGTTAATTTGATGTAAAATCTTTGTTAATTACGAATTGTTTTAGATCTGATTTCTAGTGTGTTTATCACTCATAAATTTAGGCAACCGTTTATTTACGTGACATAGACGTTCTAAGGAGGAACCTAGCGGTGAACTTAGGATTTCTAGGGTGTTTCACACGTAAAGCCCGGCAGCCACTGGTTTGTGAGATGTGAATGATCCAAGGAGGAACCTAGCGGTGAACTTAGGTTATTTGCATAACTGAGACATTATAGGGAGGAACCTAGCGGTGAACCTAGGTGTCGGACCTATAGAAGTCAGACTTGGGACTGAAATCATGAGAGTTAGAAGCCGTCCCTCGAGGAGCAACGAGTTGTCACGGAACGCAAAGGGTCCAATCTGGGATCGACTACCACGAGAGTAGGGGTCGGGTCAATTGGGCACGGCTTTTGTAACCCGAGAGGGAGCTTAAGCTATCAGAGGATAAACTCGCCTTCAAGGCAATTTCGGTAATCAACAAAGGTAAATCTGTTAGCAACATAAACAGCCTCAAAGGTAACCCAAATCCCTAGGAATCCGTTTTAGATAAAAACCCCAAAAACATTTGATTTCTGTTTGTTTATCATTCAATTTCAAATTCAAAAACCAATTTCAAAACCCCCTCTAAAAAGTCCAGAACTTAATCGATTCGAAATTCATTGTGATTCGGGAACACAGTCTCTGTGGGTTCGATATCTTTTATTACTTGACGGCAGATCCGGTACACTTGCCGGAATCGCACGAGCGTCGTCGCACGTCGACTGACGCGACATCAGTTTCTCACTCTTACAACATATCCAGATGAATCCGGACGTACCGTTGGTGCAGTCGAGGATTCGTACAATCACTTTTGATCGGGCGCAGTATGGTGGTGCCTGGGAGATAAATATTGGGGCACTTAGCGCCACCTATCATGGCCCTAGTACTGAAGTGATTGGAACAATAGAAGAAGGACCCCATCAGAGAACTCATGTAGTGGAAACAGTCGAGGTATCGCTACCACCAGTTTGGCTATATCTTTAATACCTGGAAGAGCATGGAATGATGGATCCTTTACCTCAACCACAACCTCTTCAGATATTAGGACCCGAGGGACTTCCTGCGGATGAGGAGTTAGTTGAAGGTGAGGAAGATCCAGAGGAGTATATGGAAGATGATCCTGAGTTTCAACCTCCTGCGGTTGATGATGAAGATTCTTCAGATGATGCAGCAGAAATGGAGGCATCATCATCAGATTCATCAGTTGTAGGTGGGATTGATCCTTATGGTCTTCCCAATGGGTTTCACTAGCTTGACCAGCTTTAGGTATAGTTTCCGGGGGTAGTGAGTCTTGATAGTTTTATTTTGGCTTCTTAGAGCCATTAGTTTTTGAGGTGGTTCTGAACTAGTTGTTGTTGATATGTATATATCTTTATCTCCTTTGTTTAGTTTGATGGAGAATAGACTATGCTTCTAAAGGCCTTTTTGATATCTCCTAATATAGGTGTTGTGTATGTAAACAATGAAGTATATATATATATATATATATATATATATATATATATATATATATATATATATGTACATATATGTTGTTTATGTTTATAATAGTTTTATGTTGTATGTTTAATAAAAAAAAATTTCAGCACTATTTTCATATAAGGTTAGTCACTCTAAATTATATTTTCCGAAAGTAACCAGCGTTATATAATTATATTTTTAAGTTTGGGTATTAATGGGATGACCCTAGAGTAGGGTGTCTCATTTGACCCAAAACACAAATTTTAACCCAAAGCCCTAATTTTGACCTAAAAGCCTAATTCTACCCCTGTTTTTGACCCAAAAACCTAATTTAAACCATAAACCCTAATTTTGACCCCGAACCCTAATTTTGACGCGAAACCCTAATTCTAACCCAAATTCTAACCCTAAGCCCTAGTTTTGACACAACCCTAATTTTTACCCAAAACCCTAATTCTAACCCTATTTTTGACCCAAAAACATATCTTAACTCAACCCTAATTCAAACCCCAAACCCTAATTTTGACCCATAACCCTAATTTGGATCCAAAACCCAAACTTTGACCCCAAACCCTAATTTTATCCCAAATCCCTAATTTTGACCCAAAACCCTAATTCTAACCCTATTTTTGACCCAAAACCCTATCTTAAACTTAAAACCCTATTTCAAACCCTAAACCCTAATTTTGACCCTAAACCCTAAATTTGACCCCGAACCCTACTTTTGACCCGAAACCCTAATTTTACCCAACACCCTAATTCTAACCATAAGCCCAAATTTTGACCTAGAACTCTAATTTTAACCCAAAACCCTTTATCAACAAGGAAAAATCTACCTATTATACTGGCTTTTCATGGTCATCTAGGCTGGTTGTCTTGTTTAGCAATTGGGGGTTTAAAGCTGGCCATCTTCCTTTTATTTATTTAGGTGTTCCCGTTTTCAAAGGGAAACCTAAGAAAGCCTACTTCATGCCTTTGGTGGACAGGATTAAAACAAAGCTCTCATCTTGGAAGGGTAGTATGCTCTCTATCATGGGTCATGTTGAATTGGTAAAGTCTGTTGTCCAAAGCTCTTTGATTTACTCTTTCCAGGTGTATTATTGGCCCCTTGCCCTCCTCAAGCTTCTAGACCAGTACATTAGAAACTTTATTTGGGCTGGTAACATTTAGACTAGGAAAATTTGCACGGTTGCTTGGAAAAAGGTTTGCTGTCCCATTGCTGAAGGTGGCCTTGGACTGAGGTCCTTTAGATCTATTAATGAAGCCTTCATGCTTAAGCGATGCTGGGAATTGATTTCCTCAGACTTGGATTGGTCTATCCTTCTTCGGTCTAGAGTGCTCAAGAACGCATCCTTCATTAGCTACAGCATTTCCTCCTCACTTTGGTCTGGTTTAAAAGGGTTCCTCTCCACGGTTCTTGATAATGTCTCTTGGCTTTTAGGAGATGGAAGAAGCATTAACTTTTGGTGTGACTCTTGGCTATCTAAACCAATTGTTGACATGATGAATATTCCTGCCTTCCTGCATAATTCCCTTTCTGCCTCTGTTAGTGATTTCATCAGGGATGGGAAATGGTGTATCCCCCAAGAGCTTACTCTCAGGTTTCCTGCTGTTATAGATGAAATTGGAAAAGTGGTTATTCCTTGTTCTGAGTCTCCTGATCTTTTGGTTTGGAAGCACTCGACTCGCATGCCTTTCTGCAAGGGAAGCTTATAGTTTTTTAAATCCGGATAGGTCCTCTTGTCCCTAGGGGAAGTTGATCTGGTCAAAGGCAATTCCCCCTTCAAAATCCTTTCTCCTCTGGAGGTTGCTCCACAACAAAGTCCCAACTGATGATCATCTCTGGTCTAGAGGATGCATTGTTGTCTCCATGTGTTCCCTTTGTGGCTGTAGTTATGAGACTTCGTACCATCTATTTCTTTCCCCTTGCCCCTTTGCTTGGTAGAGTTTGGATGTGGTTGAGTTCTTTGCCTTGGTTGCCACCTTGACACTATTTCAATCCATTCTCTCCTCTCAATTTTAAACCAAGGATGGTGCCCTCAGGTTAAAGAGGTAATTTTATCTGCCATCTGCTACTCTCTTTGGGGCATTTGGTATTGTAGGAACAGCATCAGATTTGATTCTAAGTCAATCTCAGTGGCTGCCATTTGCAATGCAATTGCTGCCAATGTCTCCTTTGCTGGGAGGTTTTGTAAGGGATCCTTTTCCTCTAATGTTCATCAGTTGATGATCCTTAAGAAATTTAACATCCAGGTTAACCTTTCGAAGGCCCCATCCATTAAAGCAGTTATGTGGCTGCCCCCTAGATTCAATTGGATTAAAGTAAATACTGATGGGGCTGCTAAGGGAGCTCCAGGTGTGGCAGGTTGTGGTGGTATTTTCAGAGGGGTAAATGCTTCTTTTCTTGGCTGCTTTGCTCTCAATGTTGGTGTCTCGTTTGCTTTCCATGCTGAATTACTTGGAGCTATTATTGCCATTGAACTGGCTCACAAGAATGGTTGGAAGAAGCTTTGGTTAGAATGTGACTCCTCTTTAGTAGTCAATGCCTTCAACTCTAATGGTTTGGTCCCTTGGCATCTTAGGAATAGGTGGCTAAACTGTATTGCTCTTACTAGGGATATGTCCTTTTTTTGCTCTCATTTGTATAGGGAGGGTAATGCTTGTGCTGACAAGCTAGCCAATTTTGGTTTGCGTCTTGATGGTTTTTGTTGGTGGAGCTCATTGCCCTCCTTCTTATTAGAGGATTTTGGCAGAAATAGGATGAGTCTTCCTACTTTTAGATTTGCTTAGCTTTGTGGGTCAGGTTGATGCCCCCCCACGTTTCTGTTCTCCTTGTTTCCTTTTTTTTTTTATCAATAAATTGGGTGTGCTGCAAATGATTGGCTTTGCTTGAGGTGCCAGCCTAGCTGGGATGTCTTGCTTGGCAGTGATGCTTTTGCACACTTCTTTATTTAAAAAAAAAAACCCAAAACCCTAATTCTAACCCTATTTTTGACCCAAAAATATATTTTTAACACAAAACCCTAATTCTAACACTAAACCCTAATTTGTACCAAAAAACCTAATTTTGACACAAAACCCTATTTTAGACCCTAAACCCTAATTTTGACCCCGAACCCTAATTTTGACCCGAAACCCTAATTCTAACCCAAATTCTACCCCTAAGCCCTAGTTTTGAGACAACCCTAATTTTTACCCAAAACCTAATTCTAACCCTATTTTTGACCCAAAAACATATCTTAACTCACAACCCTAATTCAAACCCTAAACTCTAATTTTAACCCATAATCCTAATTTGGATCCAAAACCCAAATTTTGACCCCAAACCCTAATTTTAACCCATATCCCTAATTTTGACCAAAAACCCTAATTCTAACCCTATTTTTGACCCAAAACCCTATCTTAAACTCAAAACCCTATTTCAAACCCTAAACCCTAATTTTAACCCAAAGCCCTAATTTTGACCTAAAACCCTAATTCTAACCCTATTTTTGACCCAAAACCCTATGTCAAACCCTAAACCCTAATTTTGACACTAAACCCTAAATTTGACCCCGAACCCTAATTTTGACCTGAAACCCTAATTTTACCCAAAACCCTAATTCTAACCCTAAGCCCAAATTTTGACCTAGAACTCTAATTTTAAACCAAAACCCTAATTCTAACCCTATTTTTGACCCAAAAATATATATTTAACACAAAACCCTAATTCAAACCCTAAACCCTAATTTGTACCAAAAACCCAAAATTTGACCCTAAACCCAAAATTTGACCCAAAAACCTAATTTTGACTCGAAACCCTAATTTTAACCCAAAACCCTAATTCTAACCTTATTTTTGACCCAAAACCCTATTTTTAACTCAAAACATTAATTTAAACCCAAAACCCTAATTTTGAACCTAAACCATAAATTTTACCCATAACCCTAATTTTTCCCAAAACCCAAATTTTAACCCAAAACCCTAATTCTAACACTATTTTTGACCCAAGATCCTATTTTAAACATAAAACCAAATTCAAACCCTAAACCCTAATTTGGACCCTAAACCTTAAATTTGACCCAGAACCCTATTTTTGACCCAAAAACATATCTTTAACTCAAAACCCTAATTCAAACCCTACACAATAATTTGTACCAAAACCCCTAATTTTGACCCAAAACCTTAATTTTAACACAGAGCCCAAATTTTGACCCAAAACCCTAATACCAACCCTATTTTTGAACCAAACCCTATTTTAAACTCAAAACCTTATTTCAAACCCTAAACACTAACTTTGACCATAAACCCAGAATTTGACCCACAAACCTATTTTTAACTCAAAACCCTAATTCAAACCCTAGACCCTATGTTTGACCCAAAACCCTAATTTTAACCCAAAGCCCTAATTTTGACCTAAAACCCTAATTCTAACCCTATTTTTGACCTAAGACCTTATGTCAAACCATAAACCCTAATTTTGACCATAAACCCTAAATTTGATCCCGAACCCTAATTTTGAACCGAAACCCTAATTTTACCCAAAACCCTAATTCTAACCCTAATCCAAAATTTACCAAAAACCCTAATTCTAACCGTATTTTGACCCAAAAATATATTTTTAACTCAAAACTCTAATTCAAACCCTAAACCCTATTATGTACCAAAAACCCTAATTTTGACCCTAAACCCAAAATTTGACCCAAAAACCTAATTTTCACTCGAAACCCTAATTTTAACCCAAAACCCTAATTCTAACCTTATTTTTGACCCAAAACCCTATTTTTAACTCAAAACATTAATTCAAACCCTAAACCCTAATTTTGAACCTAAACCATAAATTTTACCCATAACCCTAATTTTTCCCAAAAACCCTAATTCTAACACTATTTTTGACTCAAAATCCTATTTTAAACACAAAACCTAATTCAAGCCCTAAACCCTAATTTGGACCCTAAACCCTAAATTTCACCTAGAAACCTAACTTTACCCAAACCCTATTTTTAACTCAAAACATTAATTCAAACCCTAAACCCTAATTTTGACCCAAAACCCAAATTTGGACCCAAAACCCAAGTTAAGACCCAAAACCCTAATTCTAACCCATTTTTGACCCAAAACCCTATTTTAAACTCAAAACCCTAATTTTGAACCTAAACCATAAATTTTACCTAAAACCCTAATTTTTCCCAAAACCCTAATTTTAAACCAAAACCCTAATTCTAACACTATTTTTGACCCAAAATCCTATTTTAAACACAAAACCTTATTGAAACCCTATACCCTAAATTTGGACCCTATACCCTAAATTTGACCCAAAACCTAATTTTGACCCGAAACTCTAAATTTTAACCCAAAACCGTAATTTTAACCCTTATTTGGACCCAAAACCCGATATTTAACACAAAACTCTAATTCAAAACTTGACCGAAAACCCTAATTTAACACCAAATCGAAAATTTTGACCCAAACCCTATTAAACTCAAAACCCTAATTCAAACCCTAAACCATAATTTTGATCCTAAAACCTAATTTTAACCCAAAACCCTAATTGTAACCCAAAGCCCTAATTTTGACCCAAAACCCTAATTCTAACCCTATTTTTGACCCAAAACACTATTTTAAACTCAAAACCTAATTCGAACCCTAATTTAACATCAAATCCCAAAATTTGACCCAACACCCTATTTTTAACCCCAAGCCCTAATTTTGACCCAAAACCCTAATTTTAACCCTATTTTTGACCCAAAATCATATTTTTAACTCAACACCCTAATTCAAACCCTATACCCTAATTTTGACCCTAAACCCAAAATTTGACTCGAAACCCTATTTTAAAACCGAAACCCTAATTCGAACCCTATTTCTGACCCAAAAACCTATTTTTAACTCAAAACCTTAATTCAAACCCTAAACCCTATGTTTGAACCTAAACCCAAATTTTAACCCAAAGCCCTAATTTTGACCTAAAAGCCTAATTCTCCCCCTGTTTTTTACCCAAAACCCTATTTTAAACCCTAAACCCTAATTTTGACCCCGAACCCTAATTTTGACCCGAAACCCTAATTTTACCCAAAATCCTAATTCTAACCCAAATTCTAACCCTAAGTCATAGTTTTGACACAACCCTAATTTTAACCCAGAACCCTAATTCTAACCCTATTTTTGACCCAAAAACATATCTTTAACTCATAACCCTAATTCAAACCCTAAACCCTAATTTTGACCCATAACCCTAATTTGGATCCAAAACCCAAATTTTGACCCCAAACCCTAATTTTAACCCAAAGCCCTAATTTTGACCCAAAACCCTAATTCTAACCCTATTTTTTACCCAAAACCCAATCTTAAACTCAAAACCCTATGTCAAACCCTAAACCCTAATTTTGACCCTAAACCCTAAATTTGACCCCGAACCCTAATTTTGACCCGAAACCCTAATTTTACCCAAAACCCTAACTCTAACCCTAATACCAAATTTTGACCTAAAACTCTAATTTTAACCCAAAACCCTAATTCTAACCTTATTTTTGACTCAAAACCCTATATTTAACTCAACATTAATTCAAAACCTAAACCCTAATTTTGAAACTAAACCATAAATTTTACCCATAACCCTAATTTTTCCCAAAATCCCTAATTTTAACCCAAAACCCTAATTCTAACACTATTTTTGACCCAAAATCCTATTTTAAACTCAAAACCTAATTCAAACCCTAAACCCTAATTTGGAACCTAAATTTTGACCCAGAACCCTAATTTTGAGCCAAAACCCAAATTTGGACCCAAAACCCAAGTTAAGACCCAAAACCCTAATTCTAACCCTATTTTGACACAACACTATTTTAAACTCAAACCCCTAATTCAAACCCTAAACCCTAATTTTGAAGCTAAACCATAAATTTTACCTAGAACCCTAATTTTTCCCAAAACCCTAATTTTAACCCAAAACCCTAATTCTAACACTATTTTTGACCCAAAATCCTATTTTAAACACAAAACCTTATTCAAACCCTAAACCCTAATTTTGGATCCTAAACCATAAATTTGACCCAGAACCTAATTTTGACCCGAAACCCTAAATTTTAACACAAAACCGTAATTTTAGCCTTTATTTGGACCCAAAACCCGATTTTTAACACAAAACTCTAATTCAAAACTTGACCCAAAGCCCTAATTTAACACCAAATCCATAATTTTGACCCAAAACCCTATTAAACTCAAAACCCTAATTCAAACCCTAAACCATAATTTAGATCCTAAACCCTAATTTTAACCCAAAACCCTAATTGTAACCCAAAGCCCTAATTTTGACCAAAAACCCTAATTCTAACCATATTTTTGACCCAAATCCCTATTTCAAACTCAAAACCTAATTTAACATCAAATCCCAAAAATTTACCCAAAACCCTATTTTTAACCCCAAGCCCTAATTTTGACCCAAAATCATATTTTTAACTCAACACCCTAATTTAAACCCTATACCCTAATTTTGACCCTAAACCCAAAATTTGACTCGAAACCCTAATTTAAAAACGAAACCCTAATTCGAACCCTATTTCTGACCCAAAAACCTATTTTTAACTCAAAACCCTAATTCAAACCCTAAACCCTATGTTTGACCCTAAACCCAAATTTTAACCCAAATCCCTAATTTTGACCTAAAAGCCTAATTATACCCCTGTTTTTGACCCAAAACCCTATTTTAAACACTAATTTTGAATCCGAACCCTAATTTTGACCCGAAACCCTAATTTTACCCAAAATCCTAATTCTAACCCTAAGCCCTAGTTTTGGCACAACCCTAATTATTACCCAAAACCCTAATTCTAACCCTATTTTTGACCCAAAAACAAATCTTTAACTCATAACCCTAATTCAAACCATAAACCCTAATTTTGACCCATAACCCTAATTTGGATCCAAAACCCAAATTTTGACCCCAAACCCTAATTTTAACCCAAATCCCTATTTTTGACCCAAAACCCTATCTTAAACTGAAAACCCTATTTCAAACCCTGAACCCGAATTTTGACCCTAAACCCTAAATTTGACCCCGAACCCTAATTTTGACCCGAAACCCTAATTTTACCCAAAACCCTAACTCTAACCCAAATTCTAACCCTAAGCTCTAATTTTGACACAACCCTAATTTTAACCCAAAATCCTAATTCTAACCCTATTTTTGACCCAGAAACATATCTTTAACTCAAAACCCTAATTCTAACCCTAAACACTAATTTGTACCAAAACCCCTAATTTTGACCCAAAGCCTTAATTTTAACCCAGAGCCCAAATTTTGACCCAAAACCCCGATTTTAACCCAAAGCCCTAATTTTGACCTAAATCCCTAATTCTAACCGTATTTTTGACCCAAAACCCTATTTCAAACCCTAAACCCTAATTTTGACCCTAAACCCTAAATTTGACCCCGAACCCTAATTTTGACCCGAAACCCTAATTTTACCCAAAACCCTAATTCTAACCCTAATCCCAAGTTTTGACCAAAAACTCTAATTTTAACCCAAAACCCTACTTCTAACCCTATTTTTGTCCCAAAAATATATTTTTAACACAAAACCTTAATTCAAACCCTAAACCCTAATTTGTACCAAAAACCCTAAATTTGACCCTAAACCCTAAATTTGACCCAAATACCTAATTTTGACTCGAAACCCTAATTTTAACCCAAAACCCTAATTCTAACCTTATTTTTGACCCAAAACTCCATTTTTAACTCAAAACATTAATTCAAACCCTAAACCCTAATTTTGAACCTAAACCATAAATTTTACCCAGAACCCTAAATTTTCCCTAAACCCTAATTTTAACCCAAAACCCTAATTCTAACACTATTTTTGACCCAAGATCCTATTTTAAACACAAAACCAAATTCAAACCCTAAACCCTAATTTGGACCCTAAACCCTAAATTTGACCCAGAACCCTAATTTTGACCCAAAACCCTAACTTTACCCAAAAGCCTAATTCTAACCCTAAACCCTAATTATGATCCAACCCTAATTTTGACCCGAAACCCTAAATTTTAACCCAAACCCATTATTTTAACCCTAATTTTAACCCAAAGCCCTAATTTTGACCCCAAAACCCTAATTCTAACGCTATTTTGACCCAAAACCCTATTTTAAACTCAACCCTATTTCAAACCCTAAACCCTAATTTTGATCCTAGACCCAAAATTTGACCCAAAACCTTAATTTTTCCCAAAACCCTAATTTTAACCCAACACCCTAATTTTAACTCAAAACCCTAATTTTGACCCAACAGCTTAATTCAAACCCTATACCCTAATTTTGACACTAAACCCAAAATTTGACTCAAAACCCTAATTTAAACCCGAAACCCTAATTCGAACCCTATTTCTGACCCAAAAACCTATTTTTAACTCAAAACCCTAATTCAAACCCTAAACCCTATGTTTGACCCTAAACCCAAATTTTAACCCAAAGCCATAATTTTGACCTAAAAGCCTAATTCTACCCCTCTTTTTGACCCAAAAACCTATTTTAAACCCTAAAACCTAATTTTGATCCTAAACCCTAAATTTGACCCCGAACCCTAATTTTGACCAAAAATCAAAATTCTAACCCAAATTCTACCCTAAGCCCTTGTTTTACCACAACCCTAATTTTAACCCAAAACCCTAATTCTAACCCTATTTTTGACCCAAAAACATATCTTTAACTCATAACCCAAATTCAAACCCTTAACCTTAATTTTGACCCATAACCCTAATTTGGATCCAAAACCCAAATTTTGACCCCAAACCCCAATTTTAACCCGAAGCCCTAAATTTGACCAAAAACCCTAATTCTAACCCTATGTTTGACCCAAAACCCTAATTCTAACCCTATTTTTGACCCGAAACCCTAATTTTACCAGAAATCCAAATTCTAACCCTAAGCCCTAATTTTTAAACAGAACCCTAATTTTAACCCAAAATCCTAATTCTAACCCAATTTTTGACGCAAAACATATCTTTAACCCAATTTTGACCCTAATTTTGTACCAAAAACCCTAATTTTGACCCAAAACCTAAATTTTAACCCAGAGCCCTAATTTTGACCCAAAACCCTAATACTAACCCTATTTTTGACCCAAAACCGTATTTTAAACCCAAAACCCAAATTTGGACGCAAAACCCAAGTTTTGACTCAAAACCCTAGTTCTAACCCTATTTTGACCCAAAACCCTATTTTAAACTCAAAACCCTAATTCAAACCTTAAACCCTAATTTTGATCCTAAACCTTAAATTTGACCAAGAACCCTAATTTTCCCCCAAAACCCTAATTCTAACCCTATTTTTGACCAAAACCCTACTTTAAACTCAACCTAATTCAAACCCTAAACCCTAATTCGGACGGTAAACCCTAAATTTGACCCCGAACCCTAATTTGGACACAAAACCCAAATTTTACCCAAAAGCCTAATTCTAACCCTAATTTTGACCCAAAACCCTAATTTTGACCCAAAACCCTAATTTTAACCCAAAGCCCTAATTTTGACCTAAAAGCCTAATTCTACCGCTATTTTTGACCCAAAACCCTATATTAAACTCAAAACCCTATTTTAATCCCTAAACCCTAATTTTGACCCTAAACCCTAAATTTGTCCCCGAACCCTAATTTTGACCGGAAACATTAATTTTACCCAAAATCCTAATTCTAACCCAAATTCTAACCCTAAGCCCTAGTTTTGACACAACCCTAATTGTAACACAAAATCCTAATTCTAACCCTATTTTTGACCCAAAAACATATCTTTAACTCAAAACCCTAATTCAAACCCTAAACACTAATTTGTACGAAAAACCCTAATTTTGAGCCAAAACCTAATACGAACCTTAATTCAAACCCTAAGCCCTAGTTTTGACCCAAAACCTTAATACGAACCCTATTTTTGACCCAAAACCCTATTTTAAACTCAAAACCCTATTGAAAAACCTAAACCCTAACTTTGACCATAAACACAAAATTTGACCCAAAAACCTAATTTTGACTCGAAACCCTAAATCTAACCTTATTTTTGACCCAAATCCCTATTTTTAACTTAAAACCTTAATTCAAACCATAAACCCTAATTCTGACCCAAAACCCAAATTTGGAACCAAAACCCAAGTTTTGACTAAAAACCCTAATTCTGACCCTATTTTGACCCAAAACCCTATTTTAAACACAAAACCCTAATTCAAACCCTAAACCCTAATTCGGACCATAAACCCTAAATTTGACCCAGAACCCTAATTTTGACCCAAAACCCTAATTTTACCCAAAAGCCTAATTCTAACCCTAATTCAAACCCTAATTTTGAACCACAACCCTAATTTTAACCCAGAGCCCTAATTTTGACGTAAAAGCCTATTTCTACCCCTGTTTTTGACCCAAAACAATATTTTAAACCCTAAACCCTAATTTTGACCCTGAACCCTAATTTTGACCCGAAACCCTAATTTAACCCAAAATCCTAATTCTAACCCAAATTCTAACCCTAAGCCCTAGTTTTGACACAACCCTAATTTTTACCCCAAACCATAATTCTAACCCTATTTTGACACAAAAACATATCTTTAACACATAAACGTAATTCAAACCCTAAACCCTAATTTTGACCCATAACCCTAATTTGGATCCAAAATCCAAATTTTGACCCCAACCCCTAATTTTAACCCAAATCCCTAATTTTGACCCAAAACCCTAATTCTAACCCTATTTTTTGACCCAAAACCCTATCTTAAACTCAAAACCCTATTTCAAACTCTAAACCCTAATTTTGACCCTAAACCCTAAATTTGACCCCGAACCCTAATTTTGACCCGAAACCCTAATTTTACCCATAATCCTAATTCTAACCCCAAGCCCTAATTTTGACACACAACCCTAATTTTAACCCAAAATCCTAATTCTAACCCTATTTTTGACCCACAAACATATATTTAACTCAAAACCTTAATTCAAACCCTAAACACTAATTTGTACCAAAACCCCTAATTTTGACGCAAAACCTTAATTTTAACCCAGAGGCCTAATTTTGACCCAAAACCCTAATACTAACCCTATTTTTGAACCAAAACCCTATTTTACACTCAAAACCCTAGTTCAAACCCTAAACCCTAACTTTAACCAAAAACCCTAATTCTAACCTTATTTTTGACTCAAAACCCTATTTTTAAATCAACATTAATTCAAACCCTAAACCCTAATTTTGAACATACACCATAAATTTTACCCATGACCCTAATTTTCCCCAAAAAACCCTAATTTTAACCCAAAACCCTAATTCTAACACTATTTTTGACCCAAAATCCTATTTTAAACACAAAACCTAATTCAAACCCTAAACCCTAAATTTGACCCAAAACCCTAATTTTGACCCAAAACCCTAACTTTACCCAAAACCCTATTTTTAACTCAACATTAATTCAAACCCTAAACCCTAATTTTGACCCAAAACCCAAATTTGGACCCAAAACCCAAGTTAAGACCCAAAACCCTAATTCTAACCCTATTTTGACCCAAAACCCTATTTTAAACTCAAAACCCTAATTCAAACCCTAAACCCTAATTTGTCCCAAAACCCTAATTTTAACCAAAACCCTAATTCTAACACTATTTTTGATCGAAAATCCTATTTTAAACACAAAACCTTATTCAAACCCTATACCCTAAATTTGGACCCTAAACCCTAAATTTGACCTAGAACCTAATTTTGACCCGAAACCCTAAATTTTAACCCAAAACCGTAATTTTAACCCTTATTTGGACCCAAAACTCGATTTTTAACACAAAACTCTAATTCTAAACTTGACCGAAAACCCTAATTTAACACCAAATCCATAATTTTAACACAAAACCCTATTAAACTCAAAACCCTATTTCAAACCCTAAACCATTATTTTCATCCTAGACCCTAATTTTAACCCAAAACCCTAATTGTAACCCAAAGCCCTAATTTTGACCCAAAACCCTAATTCTAACCATATTTTTGACCCAAAACCCTATTTTAAACTCAAAACCTAATTCAAACCCTAATTTAACATCAAATCCCAAAATTTGACCCAAAACCCTATTTTTAACCCCAAGCCCTAATTTTGACCCAAAACCCTAATTCTAACCCTATTTTTGACCAAAAATCATATTTTTAACTCAACACCCTAATTCAAACCCTATACCCTAATTTTGACCCTAAACCCAAAATTTGACTCGAAACCCTAATGTAAAACCGAAACCCTAATTCGAACCCTATTTCTGACCCAAAAACCTATTTTTAACTCAAAACCCTAATTCAAACCCTAAACTCTATGTTTGACCCTAAACACAAATTTTAACCCAAAGCCCTAATTTTGACCCAAAACCCTATTTTAAACCCTAATTTTGACCCCGAACCCTAATTTTGCCCCCAAAGCCGAATTTTACCCAAAATCCAAATTCTAGCCTTAAGCCGTAGTTTTGGCACAACCCTAATTTTTACCCAAAACCCTAATTCTAACCCTATTTTGACCCAAAAACATATCTTTAACTCATATCCCTAATTCAAACCCTAAACCCTAATTTTGACCCATAACCCTAATTTGGATCCAAAACCCAAATTTTGACCCAAAACCCTAATTTTAACCCAAATCCCTAATTTTCACCCAAAACCCTAATTGTAACCCTATTTTTGGCCCAAAACCCTATCTTAAACTCAAAACCCTATTTCAAACCCTAAACCCTAATTTTGACCCTAAACCCTAATTTTAACCCAAAACCCTAATTCTAACACAATTTTTGACCCAAAATCATATTTTAAACACAAAACCTTATTCAAACCCTAAACCCTAAATTTGGACCCTAAACCCTAAATTTGACCCAGAACCTAATTTTGACCCGAAACCGTAAATTTTAACCCAAAACCGTAATTTTAACCCTTATTTGGACCCAAAACCCATTTTTAAAACAAAACTCTAATTCTAAACTTGACCGAAAACCCTAATTTAACACCAAATCCATAATTTTGACCCAAAACCCTATTAAACTCAAAACCCTATTTCAAACCCTAAACCATAATTTTGATCCTAGACCCTAATTTTAACCCAAAACCCTAATTGTAACCCAAAGCCCTAATTTTGACCCAAAACCCTAATTCTAACCATATTTTTGACCCAAAACCCTATTTTAAACTCAAAACCTAATTCAAACCCTAATTTAACATTAAATCCCAAAATTTGACCCAAAACCCTATTTTTAACCCCAAGCCCTAATTTTGACCCAAAACCCTAATTCTAACCCTATTTTGACCCAAAATCATATTTTTAACTCAACGCCATAATTCAAACCCTATACCCTAATTTTGACCGTAAACCCAAAATTTGACTCGAAACCCTAATGTAAAACCGAAACCCTAATTCGAACCCTATTTCTGACCCAAAAACCTATTTTTAACTCAAAACCCTAATTCAAACCCTAAACCCTATGTTTGACCCTAAACACAAATTTTAACCCAAAGCCCTAATTTTGACCTAAAAGCCTAATTCTACCCCTGTTTTTGACCCAAAACCCTATTTTACACCCTAATTTTGACACCGAACCCTAATTTTGCCCCGAAACCATAATTTTACCCAAAATCCAAATTCTAACCCTAAGCCGTAGTTTTGGCACAACCCTAATTTTTACCCAAAACCCTAATTCTAACCCTATTTTGACCCAAAAACATATCTTTAACTCATAACCCTAATTCAAACCCTAAACCCTAATTTTGACCCATAACCCTAATTTGGATCCAAAACCCAAATTTTGACCCCAAACCCTAATTTTAACCCAAATCCCTAATTTTCACCCAAAACCCTAATTCTAACCCTATTTTTGACCCAAAACCCTATCTTAAACTCAAAACCCTATTTCAAACCCTAAACCCTAATTTTGACCCTAAACCCTAAATTTCACCCCGAACCCTAATTTGGACTTGAAACCCTAATTTTCCCCAAAATCCTAATTCTAACCCAAATTCTAACCCTAAGCCCTAATTTTGACACACAACCCTAATTTTAACCCAAAATCCTAATTCTAACCCTATTTTTGACCCAAAAACATATCTTTAACTGAAAACCCTAATTCAAACCCTAAACACTAATTTGTACCATAACCCCTAATTTTGACCCAAAGCCTTAATTTTAACCCAGAGCCCAAATTTTGACCCAAAACCCCAATTTTAACCCAAAGCCATAATTTTGACCTAAAACCCTAATTCTAACCCTAATTTTGACGCAAAACCCTATGTCAAACCCTAAACCCTAATTTTGATCCTAAACCCTAAATTTAACCCCGAACCCTAATTTTGACTCGAAACCCTAATTTTAACCAAAACCCTAATTCTAACCCTAAGCCAAAATTTTGACCTAAAACTCTAATTTTAACCCAAAACCCTACTTCTAACCCTATTTTTGACCCAAAAATATATTTTTAACACAAAACCCTAATTCAAACCCGAAACCCTAATTTGTACCAAAAACCCTAATTTTGACCCTAAACCCTAAATTTGACCCAAAATCCTACTTTTAACTCAACATTAATTCAAACCCTAAACCCTAATTTTGAACCTAAACCATAAATTTTACCCAGAACCCTAATTTTTCCCAAAACCCTAATTCTAACACTATTTTTGACCCAAGATCCTATTTTAAACACAAAACCAAATTCAAACCATAAACCCTAATTTGGACCCTAAACCCTAAATTTGACCCAGAACCCTAATTTTGACCCTAAACCCTAACTTTACCCAAAAGCCTAATTCTAACCCTAATTCAAACGCTCAACCCTAATTTTGACTCAACCCTAATTTTGACCCGAAACCCTAAATTTTAACCCAAACCCATTATTTTAACCCTAATTTTAACCCAAAGCCCTAATTTTGACCCCAAAACCCTAATTCTAACGCTATTTTGACCCAAAACCTTAATTTTTCCCAAAACCCTAATTTTAACTCAAAACCCTAATTTTGACCCAACACCCTATTTTTAACCCAAAGCCCTAATTTTGACCCACCACCCTATTTCTATCCTATTTTTGACACAAAATCATATTTTTAACTCAACAGCCTAATTCAAACCCTATACCCTAATTTTGACCCTAAACCCAAAATTTGACTCAAAACCCTAATTTAAACCCGAAACCCTAATTCGAACCGTATTTCTGACCCAAAAACCTATTTTTAACTCAAAACCCTAATTCAAACCCTAAACCCTATGTTTGACCCTCAACCCAAATTTTAACCAAAAGCCCTAATTTGACCTAAAAGCCTAATTCTACCCCTATTTTTGACCCAAAACCCTTTTTAAACCCTAAAACCTAATTTTGATCCTAAACCCTATAGTTGACCCCGAACCCTAATTTTGACCCGGAATCAAAATTCTAACCCAAATTCTAACCCTAAGCCCTAGTATTGACAACTCTAATTTTAACCCAAACCCCTAATTCTAACCCAATTTTTGACCCAAAAACATATCTTTAACCCATAACCCAAATTCAAACCCTAAACCCTAATTTTGACCCATAACCCTAATTTGGATCCAAAACCCAAATTTTGACCCCAAACCCTAATTTTAACCCGAAGCCCTAATTTTGACCCAAAACCCTAATTCTAACCCTATTTTGACCCGAAACCCTAATTTTACCCGAAATCCAAATTCTAACCCTAAGCCTTAATTTTGGCACAAAACCCTAATTTTAACCCAAAATCCTAATTCTAACCCTATTTTTGACGCAAAACATATCTTTAACTCAAAACCCTAATTCAAACCCTATACATTAATTTGTACCAAAAACCCTAATTTTGACACAAAACCTTAATTTTAACCCAGAGCCCTAATTTAAACTCAAAACCTAATTCAAACCCTAAACCTTAATTTAACACCAAATCCCAAATTTTGATCCAAAACCTTATTTTTAACCCAAAACCCTAATTTTGACCCAAAACCCTAATTCTAACCCTATTTTTGACCCAAAATCATATTTTTAACTCAACACCCTAATTCAAACCCTATACCCTAATTTTGACTCTAAACCCAAAATTTGACTCGAAACCCTATTTTAAACCCAAAACCCTAATTCGAACCCTATTTCTGACCCAAAAACCTATTTTTAACTCAAAACCCTAATTCAAACCCTAAACCCTATGTTTGACCCTGAACCGAAATTTTAACCCAAAGCCCTAATTTTGACCTAAAAGCCTAATTCTACCCCTATTTTTGACCTAAAACCCTATTTTAAACCCTAAACCCTAATTTTGATCCTAAACCCTAAATTTGACCCCGAACCCTAATTTGGACCCAAAATCATAATTCTAAAAGAAATTCTAACCCTACGCCCTAGTTTTAACATAACCCTAATTTTAACCCAAAACCCTAATTCTAACCCTATTTTTGACCCAAAAACATATCTTTAACGCATAACCCTAATTCAAACCCTAAACCCTAATTTTGACCCATAACCCTAATTTGGATCCAAAACTCAAATTTTGACCCCAAACCCTAATTTTAACCCAAAGCCCTAATTTTGACCCAAAACCCTAATTCTAACCCTATTTTGACCCAAAACTCTATCTTAAACTCAAAACCCTATTTCAAACCCTAAACCCTAATTTTGACCCTAAACCCTAATTTGACCCCGGACCCTAATTTTGACCCGAAACCCAAATTTTACCCAAAATCCTAATTCTAACCCTAATTCTAACCCTAAGCCCTAATTTTGACACAGAACCCTAATTCTAACCCTATTTTTGTCCCAAAAACATATCTTTAACTCAAAACCCTAATTCAAACCCTAAACACTAATTTGTACCAAAAACCCTAATTTTGACCCAAAACCTAAATTTTAACCCAGAGCCCTAATTTTGACCCAAAACCCTAATACTAACCCTATTTTTGACCCAAGACCCTATTTTAAACTCAAAACCCTAACTTTGACCATAAACACAAAATTTGACCCAAAAACCCTAAACCCTAATACTAACCTTATTTTTGACCCAAAACCCTATTTTTAACTCAAAACCTTGATTCAAACCCTAAACCCTAATTTTGACCCAAAACCCAAAATTGGACCCAAAACCCAAGTTTTGACTCAAACCAGAATTCTAACCCTATTTTGACCCACAACCCTATTTTTAACTCAAAACCCTAATTCCAACCCTATACCCTAATTTTGATCCTAAACCTTAAATTTGACCCTGAACCCTAATTTTTCCCAAAACCCTAATTTTAACCCAAAACTATAATTCAAACCCTATTTTTGACCGAAACCCTACTTTAAACTCAACCTAATTCAAACCCTAAACCCTAATTCGGACCATAAACCCTAAATTTGACCCAGAACCCTAATTTTGACCCAAAACCCTAATTTAACCCAAAAGCCTAATTCTAACCCTAATTCAAACCCTAATTTTGAACCAGAACCCTAATTTTAACCCAAAGCCCTAATTTTCACCTAAAAGCCTATTCTACCCCTATTTTTGACCCAAAAACCCTATATTAAACCCTAAACCCTAATTTTGACCCTAAACCCTAAATTTGACCCCGAACCCAAATTTTGACCTGAAACCCAAATTTTACCCAAAATCCTATTTCTAACCCCAAACCCTAGTTTTGACACAACCCTAATTCTAACCCTATTTTGACCCAAAAACATATCTTTACCTCATAACCCTAATTCAAACCCTGAACCCTAATTTTGACCCATAAGCCTAATTTGGATCCAAAACCCAAATTTTGACCCCATACCCTAATTTTAACCCAAAGCCCTAATTTTGATCCAAAACCCTATTTTAAACTCAAAACCCTATTTCAAACCCTAAACCCTAATTTTACCCAAAATCCTAATTCTAACCCAAATTCTTACCCTAAGCCTTAATTTTGACACAACCCTAATTTTAACCCAAAATCCTAATTCTAACCCTATTTTTGACCGAAAAACATGTCTTTAACTCAAAACCCTAATTCAAACCCTAAACACTAATTTGTACCAAAACCCCTAATTTTGACCCAAAACCTTAATTTTAACCCAGAGACCTAATTTAAACTCAAAACCTAATTCAAACCCTAAACCCTAATTTAACACCAAATCCCAAATTTTGATCCAAAACCCTATTTTTAACCCAAAGCCCTAATTTTGACCCAAAACCCTAATTCTAACCCTATTTTTGACCAAAATCATATTTTTAACTCAACACCCTAATTCAAACCCTATACCCTAATTTTGACTCTAAACCCAAAATTTGACTCGAAACCCTATTTTAAACCCGAAACCCTAATTCGAATCCTATTTCTGACCCAAAAACCTATTTTTAACTCAAAACCCTAATTCAAACCCTAAACCCTATGTTTGACCCTGAACCGAAATTTTAACCCAAAGCCCTAATTTTGACCTAAAAGCCTAATTCTACCCCTATTTTTGACCCAAAACCCAAAACCCTAATTTTGATCCTAAACCCAAAATTTTGACCCGAAACCCTAATTTTACCCAAAATCCTAATTCTAACCCAAATTCTAACCCTACGCCCTATTTTTGACATAACCCTAATTTTAACCCAAATCCCTAATTCTAACCCTATTTTTGACCCAAAAACATATCTTTAACGCATAACCTTAATTCAAACCCTATACCCTAATTTTGACCCATAACCCTATTTTGGATCCAAAACTCAAATTTTGACCCCAAACCCTAATTTTAACCCAAAGCCCTAATTTTGACCCAAAACCCTAATTCTAACCCTATTTTGACCCAAAACTCTATCTTAAACTCAAAACCCTATTTCAAACCCTAAACCCTAATTTTGACCCTAAACCCTAATTTGACCCCGGACCCTAATTTTGACCCGAAACCCAAATTTTACCCAAAATCCTAATTCTAACCCAAATTCTAACCCGAAGGCCTAATTTTGACACAGAACCCTAATTCTAACCCTATTTTTGTCCCAAAAACATATCTTTAACTCAAAACCCTAATTCAAACCCTAAACACTAATTTGTACCAAAAACCCTAATTTTGACCCAAAACCTAAATTTTAACCCAGAGCCCTAATTTTGACCCAAAACCCTAATACTAACCCTATTTTTGACCTAAGACCTTATTTTAAACTCAAAACCCTAACTTTGACCATAAACACAAAATTTGACCCAAAAACCTAATTTTGACTCGAAACCCTAAATCTAACCTTATTTTTGACCCAAAACCCTATTTTTAACTCAAAACCTTGATTCAAACCCTAAACCCTAATTTTGACCCAAAACCCAAATTTGGACCCAAAACCCAAGTTTTGACTCAAACCCTAATTCTAACCCTATTTTGACCCACAACCCTATTTTTAACTCAAAACCCTAATTCAAACCCTATACCCTAATTTTAATCCTAAACCTTAAATTTGACCCTGAACCCTAATTTTTTTCCAAACCCCTAATTTTAACCCAAAACCCTAGTTCAAACCCTATTTTTGACCCAAACCCTACTTTAAACTCAATCTAATTCAAACCCTAAACCCTAATTCGGACCATAAACCCTAAATTTGACCCAGAACCCTAATTTTGACCTAAAACCCTAATTTAACCCAAAATCCTAATTCAAACCCTAAACCCTAATTTTGACCCAGATCCCTAATTTTAACCCAAAAGCCCAAATTTTGACCTAAAAGCCTAATTCTACCCCTATTTTTGACCCAAAACCCTATTTTAAACTCAAAACCTATTTTAAACCCTAAACCCTAATTTTGACCCTAAACCCTAAATTTTACCCCGAACCCAAATATTGACTCGAAACCCTAATTTTACCCAAAATCCTAATTATAACCCTAAGCCCTAGTTT
>JAUPTC010000028.1:243290-263839 GCA_030762895.1 Sophora flavescens
ACCAATTTTAAATCAAAACCCTAATTCAAACCCCTACACCCTAATTTTGACCCAAACCCAAATTTAGACCCAAAACCCAAGTTTTGACCCGGAAACCATAATTTTGACCGTAACCCTAATTTTAATGCAAAACACTAATTCTAACCCAATTTTTGACCCAAACCCAATTTTAAACTCAAAACCCTATTTCAAATCCTAAACCCTAAATCGACACGGAACCCTAATTTTGACCCGAAACCCTAATTTTAAAACAAAACCCTAATTCTAACCCTATTTTTGACCCAAAACTGTATTTTTAACTCAACCTTAATTCAAACCCTAAACTCTAATTTTGAACCAAAACCCTAATTTGGAGCCAATACCTCAATTTTAACAGGAAACCCTAATTTAACCTTATTTTTGACCCAAAACCATAATTTTGACCGTAACCCTAATTTTAATGCAAAACACTAATTCTAACCCCATTTTGACCCAAACCCCAATTTTAAACTTAAAACCCTATTTCAAATCCTAAACCCTAAATCTGACACAGAACCCTAATTTTGGCTCGAAACACTAATTTTAAACCAAAACCCTAATTCTAACCCTATTTTTGACCCAAAACCCTATTTTTAACTCAACCTTAAGTCAAACCCTAAACTCTAATTTTGACATAAATCCCTAATTTTGACCCAAAACCCTAATTCTAACCCTATTTTTGACCCAAAACTAATTTTTAACTCAAAACCTAATTCAAACCCTAAACCCTAATTTTGACCCTAAACCCATAATTTGACCCCAAAACCTAATTTTGACCCGTAACCCTAATTTTAATGCAAAACCCAAATTCTAACCGTATTTTTGACCCAAAACCCTATTTTAAACTCAAAGCCTAATTCAAACCCTAAGCCCTAATTCGGACCATAAACCCTAAATTTGACCCAGAACCCTAATTTTGACCCAAAAGCTTAATTCTAACCCTAATTCAAACCCTAAACCCTAATTTTGACCCAGAACCCTAATTTTAACTAAAAGCCCTAATTTTGACCAAAAAGCCTAATTCTACCCCTATTTTTGACCCAAAACCCTATTTTAAACCCAAACCCTAATTTTGACCCCCAAACCCAAAATTTGACCCCCAACCCTAATTTTAATGCAAAACCTAATTCAAACCCAAAACCCTAATTTTGATGCTAAACCTTAAATTTGACCCAGAACCCTAATTTTTCCCAAAACCCTAATTTTAAATCAAAAACCCTAATTCTAAACCTATTTTTGACCCAAACCCTACTTTAAACTCAAACCTAGACCTTAAACCCTAATTCGGACCATGAACCCTAAATTTGACACAACTCTAATTTTGATCCAAAACCCTAATTTAACCCAAAAGCCTAATTCTAACCCTAATTCAAACCCTAAACCCTAATTTTGACCCAGAACCCTAATTTTAACCCAAAGCCCTACTTTTGACCTAAAAGCCTAATTCTACCCCTATATTTGACCCAAAACCCTATTTTAAACTCAAAACCCTATTTTAAACCCTAAACCCTAATTTTGACCCTAAACCCTAAATTTGACCCCGAACCCTAATATTGACTCAAAACCCTAATTTTACCCAAAATCCTAATTCTAACCCTAAGCCCTAGTTTTGACACAACCCTAATTTTAACCCAAAACCCTAATTCTAACCCTATTTTGACCCAAAAACATATCTTTAACTCATAACCCTAATTCAAACCCTAAACCCTAATTTTGACCCATAACCCTAATTTGGATCCAAAACCCAAATTTTGACCCCAAACCCTAATTTTAGATCAAAGCCCTAATTTTGACCCAAAACCCTATTTCTAACCCTAATTTTGACCCAAAACCCTATCTTAAACTCAAAACCCTATTTCAAACCCTAAACCCTAATTTCGACCCTAAACCCTTAGTTTGACCCCGAACCCTAATTTTGACCCGAAACCCTAATTTTAACCCAAAATCCTAATTCTAACCCTAATTTTGACCCAAAAACATATCTTCAACTCAAAACCTTAATTCAAATCCTAAACACTAATTTGTACCAAAACCCTAATTTTGACCCAAAACCTTAATTTTAAGCCGCAGCCCTAATTTTGACCCAAAACCCTAATACTAACCCTATTTTTGAACCAAAACCCTATTTTAAACTCAAAAACATATTTCAAACCCTAAACCCTAACTTTGACCATAAACCCAAAATTTGAACCAATAACCTAATTTTGACTCGAAACCCTAATTTTAACCCCCGAAACCCCTAATATAACCTTATTTTTGACCCAAAACCCTATTTTTAACTCAAAACCATAATTTAAACCCCTAAACCCTAATTTTGACCCAAAACCCAAATTTGGACACAAAACCCAAGTTTTGACTCAAAACCATAATTCTAACCCTAGTTTGACCCAAACCCCTATTTTAAACTCAACCCCAATTCAAACCCTAAACCCTAATTTTGATCCTAAAACTTAAATTTGACCCAGAACCCTAATTTTTCCCAAAACCCTAATTCTAACCCTATTTTTGACCCAAAAACCCTACTTTAAACTCAAAACCTAATTCAAACCCTAAACCCTAATTCGACCATAAACCCTAAATTTGACCCAGATCCCTAATTTTGACCCGAAACCCTAATTTTACCCAAAAGCCTAATTCTAACCCTAATTCAAACACTAAACCCTAATTTTGACCCAGAACCCAAATTTTGACTCGAAACCCTACATTTTAACCAAAAACCCTAATTTTAACACTATTTTTGACCCAAAACCTTACTTTAAACTCAAAACCTAATTCAAACCCTAAACCTTAATTTGGACCCTAAACCCCAAATTTGACCTAACCCTAATTTTGACCCGAAACCCTAATTTTACCCAAAAGCCTAATTTTGACCATAAACCCAAAATTTGACCCAAAAACCTAATTTTGACTCAAACCCTAATTTTAACCCCGAAACCCTAATTCTAACCTTTTCTTGACCCAAAACCTTAATTCAAACCCCTAAACCCTAATTTCAACCCAAAACCCAAATTTTGACCCAAAACTGAAGTTTTGACCCGAAACCCTAATTCTAACCCTATTTTGATACAAAACCCTATTTTAAACTCAAAACCATAATTCAAACCCTAAACCCTAATTTTGATCCTAAACCTTAAATTTGACCCATAACCCTAATTTTTCCCAAAACCATGTTAAGTCTCTAAAATGTCTGATGTGCATTTTCCTAAGTTTTGATGAGAACTAAACATTGGTTAATGATTTAATTAACCTTCATATTGGTTGCTAACCTGTCTATCGAGTGTGCAGATTAAATAAGAGAATCATTCGTCCAACGCAAGTGATTGAAATGCACGTCCAACACTAAAGTAATAGAAGCTCACGTCCAACAGTGTGGTGATATAAGCTCACGTCCAACACACAAGTGATTGAAACAAACGTCTAGAAATGTAGTGATTGAAGCGCACGCCCAAAATGCAATAGATAGAAACTTATGTCCACTAAAGTGATGAAAGCTAGTGTCCACTAAAGAGATGAAAGCCAGCGCCTGCTAAAAGTAGCAGAAGCGCTCGTCCAATGATGTGGTAGATGGAGCTCGTCCATTAAGGAATCAGAATGGCTCGTCCAATGATGTGGCAGATGGAGCTCGTCCATTTAGGAATTAGAATGGCTCGTACAATGACGTGGCATATGGAGCTCGTCTACTAAAGTAACAGAGGCTCTCATCTACTAAAGTAACAGAGGCTCTCGTCCACTAAAGTAAAAAAAGGCTTTCGTCCACTAAAGTAACAGAGGCTCTCATCCACTAAAGTAATAGAGGCTCTCGCCCACTAAAGAAAAGAAGTGCTCGCCCACTAAAGATGTGAAAGCGCTCGTCCACACTAGTCTTTGGACTTGCTGATTCCTTAATATGGAGCTCGTCTACTAGCCCGAATGAAAACTCAAATGGCTAGATAGACGTGGTTATTTTCAAGATGGAAGCACTTATCTTATAGACGTGAATTCTATAAGGATTATCAGAATCGTATTTCAAGAACCAGAAAGAGACTTGAAGCCTTCTCTCCTACTCAGTTTCATGCTTATCAAGAAAAGTCAGAAGTTACTCTCTCAAGCAACCTTTGATAATCAGAACCAAATACCAGTTAAAGAATGCTTCCAACATGCTTTATTCCCTAGTACCTCTGGTCCTTACACGAAAAGGGAAGTGTACTCAACAAAGTACAAAAAGCTCTCTGCATAACTCTGATATGGCTGTATCACGATGCATAAAGCCATGATCCTTCATGTTAGAGTACAACCAACGACTCTATTGCATTAATGGCTGCCCATAATGACTCTATTGCATTTAATGAAGTTCTGCTTGAAGCCAACATCTGAGGGAATGTCTCTAATGGATCTTAAATGCTTGAAGACCATAAATACATAAGTCATTGAAGATGAAGAAACAGAGAATACACATTGCATTAAAAAGTCATTACTCTGCACATTAATTTCTTCATTCTTTCATTATGTATTCTTCAATCATTCGAAGTTATTACACAGACTTTCCTAAGCTTTGCATTTAAACAACTCTCTGAGTGTTAGTGAAAGTTCTGTCTGTCTAAGTTGTATTCATTACAAACCAAATCTCTCAAACAAACCTAAGTGAGCCTGAAGAGGCTAAGTGTGCAAAGAATACTTGTCTTGAGCCTGAAGAGGCTAGGTGTGCAAACAATACTTGTCTTTGAGCCTGAAGAGACTAGGTGTGCAAATAATACTTGAGTCTGTAACCAGATCAGTTATAGTGGATAAATCTTGATGCTGCCAAGGACTGGACGTAGCTCTTTGCTTTGAAGAGTGAACCAGGATAAATAACTGTGTCAATCTCTCTTTCATTAAACTCTTTAATTGCTTTAGTTTTCTTGCGTCTATCAAGTGGTGTGTTCATAAAAGTCACCCGTCCATCCTGTATTCTTCCACTCATCCATATTTAGCTTCTGTTTACGAAAAGATTTCAACTTTGCTTAAATTCTGATAAACACAATTCAACCCCCCTTGTCGTGTTTATACTTGTCTATTTCAGTGTAGAGGTAAAAGGTCCTGAAGAATAGACATGACTGCTGGAGCTAGTTCAAGTGGAAGTCACCAAAATGAAGGAGCTTCCCTAACCATACCTCCTTACTTCAATGGAGAAAACTACAACTATTGGAAAGATAGATTTCAATGGTTCATTCTATCTACAAACTCTGATCTTTGGGATGTCTTTATAGATGGTCCATTCATTCCCAAGAATGATGATAACACTGACAAACCAAAAGCTCAGTGGACTACTGCAGAAAAGACAAAATCGGAGCTGAACCACAAAGCTAGATATAACATCATTTGTGCTCTCAGTCTGGAGGGGTTTGAGAAGGTATGTGCCTGTGACTCTGCCAAAGAAATATGGGACACTTTACCTGTCACACATGAAGGAACAGCCAAAGTCAAAGAGTCAAAGATTGCCATACTTGTCAGAAAGTATGAACTGTTCGTCATGGAGGAAGGAGAATATGTTACTCAAATGATAGGAAGATTTCAAACTGTAATCAACAGTTTAAAATCTCTTGGCAAAGTCTATACCAATACCGAGAAGGTTGGAAAGATTCTCGAGAAGTCTACCCAAATAGTGGAGACCTTTGGTCACCTGCTATCTCTCGCCAAGGATCTCACTACCTTGACTATGGATTAACTTCTTGGAACACTCACTGTTCATGACCAAGAACTTGGAGATGAAGTTGTACCAAAGAAGGTCAAGTCAATCGCTCTGAAAGCTGATCAAAAGTCAGCAAAAGTTTCCAAGGCTCTGAAGGCAGATGAGTCATCCAGCGATGCTGACCTATCAAAACTCGAGGATTCTGAGAGTGATGAAGAATTGTCTCTCCTGACCAGGAAGATCAAGCTTCTCCTACAGAAAAAGAAGTTCAAGAGGGATAGGCCATTCAGAAGGTTCAACAAGGACAAGAACTTCAAAGAATCCACCTCAACAGGCAAAAGTCCAATTTTTTGCTATGAGTGCAAGAAGCCTGGTCACTTCAAGGCTGAATGTCCTCAACTTAAGAAGGCCCCTTTTAAGAAATCCTAACTATGAGGAATTACTTGATGACTATGAGGAGTTGATGGAGGAATCCAACCGCTTATCTAAAGCCTTCAAATCCCTCAAGAGAGAGTATCTAAAGCTCACGGTGAGCATAAAAAGAAATCTCAAGAGTGCGAGAAGTCGCTAAAGAGAACAAATGAGTCAAGACTGAAAAGTCTAATGAAGCTAAGATCTCAAGTGAAACATCACCATCTGAAGAAGTTGAAAAACTTCAACATAAAGTGGAAGAGCTCACTTCTGACCTTGCCAAATTTGTTAATGGTAGAGACAATTTGACTAAGCTACTTGGCAATCAGAGGCACTCTCTTAACAAAGAAGGTATTGGATATGTCCATCAGACACATCATAAAGTATCAACTAAAGCTTCTACAGTATCTGTTAAGTCAACTGTAACCAATCAACACCTATTTGTATCTTCTATGGAAAAACTGGGCATGTTATGTCTAAGTGTATCCGTAAGAAGAGAAGGAAGTCTTCACAGACTCCTAGAACTAACAGAAAAGGACCCAGAAAAATATGGGTACCTAAAGATCAAATAATTTTCATTGAAGATGTCCTCAACAGGACAAAGAAAACACCACTGCTGGTACCTGGACAGTGGCTGCTGGCGTCATATGACAGGAGAAAGGTCTATGTTCCTAGACCTCCAACTTAAGAAAGGAGGACACGTTGCCTTCAGAGGGAATCAGAAAGGGAAAGTTATAGGAATTGGTACTATTGGTGGTAAACCCCCTCTTCCCACTATATCTAATGTTCTTGCGGTTAAAGGATTAAGACACAATTTGCTTAGCATAAGTCAATTATGTGATAGTGGTTTTGATGTTTCCTTTTCCAAGGATGTATTCATAGTTAAAGACTGTTGTGGCAAAACCCTCTTTTCAGCTAAAAGGCAACAAAATCTTTATAAGATTGAACTGTCTGATCTCTCAGATCAAAGTGTAACCTGTCTGATGTCTAAAGAGGATGAGAAATGGTTATGGCATAAGAAACTAGGACATGCTAGTATGAACCTAATTTATGAATTAAAAAGGAATAATCTCGTGAGAGGATTGTCTGATATTAGCTTTAAGAAAAATGTCCTGTGTGATGCATGTCAGAGAGGTAAACAGATAAAATCAAGTTTCAAATCTAAAAACCAAGTATCAACCTCTAGACCTCTTCAGTTGTTACACATGGATCTGTTTGGACCAGTTAGTGTTGCCAGCCTGACTGGAAGAAAATATGGATTTGTCATAGTTGATAACTTTTCTAGATACACATGGGTACTCTTCCTAACACACAATGATAAGTCTTTTAAGGCTTTTCGTTATTCTACAAAAGAGTACAAAATGAGCAGGGTTTCGTATTTCTACCCTTAGAAGTGATCATGGGGGAGAATTTGAAAATGAGTAGTTTAGACAGCCTCGTGAGGAGAATGGAATCTCTCACAATTTCTCTGCACCTAGAACTCCACAAAGAAAATGGAGTGGTTGAGAGAAAGAACAGATCTCCCGCAAGAGATGGCTAGATCTATGCTCAATGAAAATAATCTACCTAAGTACTTCAGGCGTGTTCGTAAACACTGCTTGTTATGTACAAAACAGAATACTTATTAGGCCTTTTCTAAAAAGGACTCCTTATGAATTATGGAAAGGAAAAAGCCCCAACATATCTTATTTTCATGCTTTTGGATGTGAATGTTTTATTCTAAATACCAGAGATAATCTTGGAAAGTTTGATTCTAAGGTAGATAAAGGTATTTTCGTAGGATATTCTGAAAAGTCTAAGGCTTTTAGAGTATACAATTCAAGAACTTGTATTATTGAAGAATTTGTTCATGTTAAATTCAATGATGGTTTAAAGACTGATAAAGAACTATCGGATCTAGAAGATGATATTGCAGGTCTTGATATAAACATGCCATAAAGTCAACAACCCGATCTAACCAAAACAGAACCTGTGCCTGAGGCTGAAAGGCAAGTGGAACAGACGAGTCAGCAGACAAGTCAAGATCTTCATGATGATCTGAAAAGGGATTGGAAGTTCAACACTCATCATCCTAAGGATCTTATTATTGGAAATCCTTCTGAAGGAGTAAGAACCAGATCCACATTAAGAGAATTGATAAGCCTCTGGCTCATCTAGTTTTATGGCTAGTATGACCGGGGTTTTGTGCAAATTATATCCTATTTTCACCCAACTTAGATTAGATTGTCCTCAAGCAAGGTTTTGAGTCTCTAGAGTAGTTTTAAGTGCAATTTAGCTAGTTTTGAGTCAAAATAATACACTTATGGTTATTTCCTTGTTTTCAGGTTAAGTAGGAGTTGAGAAAATAAAGAGCAGGGGATTCACCCGCAAAGGACAGGCTCGCCACACGACCCCGAAGCCTGACTGTTCCAAGAAAATGCTAAGTCTCTGGTTCGCCTCGCGAAGAAGGTCTCGCCCCGCGAGTCTTGCAAACCTGAAAAAGTCAGAGACGATCACGGCTTGCCCGTGTTGAAGGTCATAGCCGTGGCAGTTTTGAAGTTGAAGAGTCTCGCCTCGCGAGCATCCATTCGCCTCGCGAGTCCGGAAGTCGAGAGCATCACTGGTTAGGCCTTGATGGCCATAACGGGCGAAGTTGAAAACTCTTCAGATCCTCGCCTCGCGAGCAAGCACTTCGCCTCGCGAGAATGCCAAAGGTTGCTGACTCTTCATGAAATTTGCCTTGCGAATGTGTGCTCGCCATGAGCCATCCGAATTCGAGAATTTGTATAAAAGGCTGTTTCGAACAATTTGTAAAGACTTTTGCTTCTCCATTTTTCTGTTTTACATTTTTATCCCGTGGTGATTTCGTTTGTGTTATGGAGACCTAAGTTTCTAGGATTGATCTATTGTAATTGATTTCCATACACTTGAGGTTCTTGTATTTTCCTGTTTTGTATGCTTGTCCCTCTTCAATGCCATGCTTTGTATTTCTGCTTTGCTTAATTCGGGAGTATATTGTATTGTGTTGATTTAGTTCCGGTGATATCATGTTCCTATAATTAATCGCATCTCGCTTAATTTGCGTGTGTACATTTCGTGGTTCGCTTAGTTCACGAAGGGCTTAACCCCGCTTTGCTTAATTCGGGAATAGGGACATGTATATGTAGTAGTGGTTTCGCTTGTGAATTGCTACTACAACCGGGAGGGGATTAGAATCGCTTAGGGCTTGGAAATTGCATGAACCTATGATAGTTAGGAAATTGAGAACAATAGATCAACTGCTTTTTGGCTATTTGATAACCTCCTTAAACCGCTTGTTTTCAATTACTCTGCTTTTACTATTCTCTTTTCTTTGATTGCATCTCAAAACAAACCCCCCAAAAAACTTATTTTTGTGGAAAATAACATTTTAAGAGTCCTTGAGAGACGACATCCGAGTTGTCGCACTAAACTACAGCTTTAAACCCGCTCGTCCTTTTTGGCGCGTCTTGCGACAAATGTCACGACAAAAATTGGCGCCTGCTGTCTGGGACTCTTGTTTTGTTATTTTCGCATTTTATTTTCTGTTTTTCTCTTTTATTTTTGTTTTTGTTTTGAATTAGTCTGGCTACTAGATCTAATTGCCCTGAACTGTGTGAATTTGATCCTGAGATAGAAAGAACATTGCATACACTCCGTAGAGAATTTCGGGCTAGTTCTAGTAGTGATTCTAATTCCAAGTCTGTTTTTGAAAACATGGGAGACCAAAGAACATTGAGGCAGCTTGCTGCCCCTGATGTGAATTACAATGGTTTGTACATTGCTTATCCTGGTGCTGACACCCCTTTTGAGTTAAAATCTGGGCTAATCCATTTGTTGCCAAGATTTAATGGTCTTGCAGGTGAAGATCCACACAAGCACTTGAAGGAGTTCCAAGTTGTCTGCTCCACAACTTTGAGGCCAGAAGGAGTCACTGAGGATCATATCAAGTTAAAGGCTTTTCCGTTCTCACTCCAGGGAGCTGTAAAAGATTGGCTATTATACCTTGAGCCGAATTCCATTACCACATGGAACGACTTGAAGAAGCTCTTCCTAGAGAAATATTTTCCCCTTTCCAGAGCCGCCTCAATCGAGAAAGAAATCTACGAATTAGGCAAGGAAATGAGTCACTAGCTGAGTATTGGGAGAGGTTCAAGCAGTTGACATCTAGTTGCCCCCAAAGATCAAATTTCTCGAACAGCCTTCTCATCCAATATTTTTATGAAGGACTACTGCCAATGGATAGGAATATTTTGGATGCTGCTAGTGGGGGAGCATTGGTTGACAAGACTCCATCTACTGCCAAGCAACTCATTGAGAACATGTCACTGAATTCTCAGCAATTCACTACCAGAAGAAATTCTGTTGAGACTAGAGGTGTACATGAGATCCGCACTTCTTCTTCCAGCCATGACCGTGATGATAGAATTAATAGGCTCACTTCCTTGGTAGAGAAATTGGCAATGGATAAGGTTCAGCCTGCGGTTTTGTGTGGCATGTGCAGTTCTCCTGAGCACCCATATGAAGCATGCCCCATTTTGCAAGGAGGATCGATCATCGAATCACCTCAAGCCTTTGCAGTCCATCCGTATAATCAGTGGCAATAACCGAACAGATACAAAGACTCGGACCTTTCAACAAATAGGTATCATCCCAGCTGGAGTAATCATCCTAATCTGAGGTATGGGAACTCATCCCAACAGAGACCGATGGCACCTCAGAAACCTCAGAATCCTCCTCCAGTGGCCACTTCTGCACCTTCTGGACTTTCAGTAGATGACATGTGCAAGCAAATAACTTCATAGATGAATGCACAAATGACTACACTTTTCCAGCAGCAAATGGGACAGTTCCAGGCACAATTCCAGGCCTCACAGGCACAGTATAACCAGCAAACAAGTGCTAACATTCAAGATTTGAGGACACAGATTGGACAGATGGCCACAGATATAAATAACATAAAGCAAGCTCAGAGAACAACCCATCTGCCAGCACAGCCAGTGATAAATCCCAATGCCTCCAACCCTAATGTGAGTGCCATATCTCTGAGATCGGGAAAAGTTATTGAGGCCACTTCCGGGAAGGATGAAGAAACTATTGAGGTTACTCCTGAGCCTATGGTTGAAGTTGAAGCTGAGAAAGTGTATAGACCACCCATTCCATTCCCACATAGATTGCAGAAAAATAAGAAGGTTGGTGGTGAAAATAAGGAGAAGGAGATTCTTGATGTTTTCTAAAAGTAGCAAGAAATATTCCTCTCGCTAGATGTGATCAAGCAAGTGCCCGGGATATGCCAAGTTTTTGAAGGAACTATGCACCAACAAGAGTAAAATGAAGACTAATGAGAGGGTTGACTTAGGAATGAATGTCTCAGCACTTATCCAGTCTAAGCCAGAAAGAGTTGTTGCTTTAACCCCTACTCAGGCACTGCCACAGAAGTGCAAGGATCCAGGCACCTTCACTATTCCATGCACTATTGGGGACAAGAAGTTTGAGAACTGCATGTTGGACTTGGGAGCATCAATCAATGTCATGCCTACCTCCATCTTTAACAACCTTGATCTTGGGCCATTGCAAAGTAGCATGTGTCTTACCATCCAACTTGGCTAACAGACCGAGTGCCCGACCCATGGGAATGGTAGAGGATGTACTAGTGCAAGTTGATGATTTGATATTCCCTCAGGACTTCTATATCCTAGACATGGCGGAGAGAGACCTGGCCCAAAGAGGATCACCTATAATCTTGGGCAGACCTTTCATGATGACATCCAAGACCAAGATTGATGTTTATGATGGGACTATGTCTATGGAGTTTGGTGGTATTGTGGCCCAGTTCAAGATCTTTGATGCTATGAAACACCCAGTAGAGGAGCACTCTGTATTCCACTTAGAGTTGCTTTCAGAGCTTATTGAGGACACCCATGATGATTTTATTTCTGATTTTCCTCTTATTTCTGGTTTTGATGATGTATATACTTGTACTAACTGCACTAACACTAACCCATGTTCTGTTTGTTATGAGTTTTTGGATTCAACCTTGCAGGGTGAGGATGATAGTGATAGTGATAATGAGAGTGAGGCTGTCTTTTCAGCAGAAGTCCTTGACCCCATGGCACCATCTGTTGAGCTGCCACCTTCTTTGGAACTCAAACCACTTCCTGAGAACCTGAAGTATGCCTACTTGGGGGGAAATACAACATTGCCAGTCATCATTTCCTCCAGCCTCAACTCTGATCAGGAAGCCAAGCTTTTAGAGGTTCTGAAGAAATACAAAAAGGCTATTGGGTGGACATTGGCCGATATTCCAGGAATTAGCCCCTCCAAATGCATGCACAGAATTTTATTGGAGGATGGGGCTAAGCTACCGACTGAGCCCAAAGGCGACTTAACCCACTGATTCTGGATGTGGTAAAGAAAGAGGTGACTAAGCTTCTACAGGAAGGTATTATCTACCCCATCTCTGATAGTTCTTGGGTAAGTCCGGTGCAGGTTGTACCAAAGAAGTCTGGTCTAACAGTAGTTAGGAATGAAAATAATGAACTTGTGCCTACTAGAGTCCAGAATAGCTGGAGAGTTTGTATAGACTATAGGAAGCTAAACCAGGCCACCAGAAAGGATCATTTTCCTTTGACGTTCATAGATCGAGTCTTTGGATCTACTGGCTGGTCACCCCATTATTGTTTTCTAGATGGCTTTTCCGGTATTTCCAGATTCATATTGCCCCCGAGGATCTGAAAATACCACCTTCACGTGCCCCTTCGTGACGCTTGCTTATAGGAGGATGCCATTTGGCCTCTGTAATGCTCCTGGCACCTTTCAAAGATGCATGCTTAGTATTTTCTCTGATTTTATTGAAAATTGCATAGAGGTGTTCATGGATGATTTTACTGTGTATGGCTCCTCTTTTGATGCTTGTTTGCATAGTCTAAGTCTAGTTCTTCAAAGATGCATTGATACTGATTTGATTTTGAATTATGAGAAATGTCACTTCATGGTAGAACGGGGGATAGTTTTGGGTCATGTAATTTCCAAAGAGGGTATTTCTGTGGATCCTGCAAAAATAAATGTGATTGCTTCATTGCCTTACCTATCTTGCGTACGCGAGATCCGTTCCTTTCTTGGACATGCAGGTTTCTACAGGCGCTTTATAAAGGACTTCAGCAGGATAGCATTGCCATTGTCAAATCTGCTGAAGAATGATGCCCTGTTCCAGTTTGATGAAAAGTGCAAAGAGTCATTTGACTATCTTAAGAAAGCGTTGACTTCTACCCCTGTCATCTAGCCCCCAGACTGGACACTCCCTTTTGAACTGATGTGCGATGCTTCAAATTTTGCTGTGGGAGCAATTCTGGCACAAAGGGTGGGCAAAGTTGCCCATGTAATTCACTATGCTTCTAGGACCCTAGATGCCGCACAGGCAAATTACACAACCACTGAGAAAGAGCTGCTAGCTATTGTATTTGCACTTGACAAGTTTAGGTCTTATTTGCTAGATTCTAGGGTGACTGTTTTTACTGACCATGCAGCTTTGAACTATCTTTTGAAGAAGCCAGAAGCTAAGCCAAGACTGATCCGGTGGATGCTTTTGCTCCAAGAATTCAATGTGGAGATAAAGGATAAAAGTGGAGCTGAAAATTTGGTAGCAGATCATTTGAGCCGGATAGCAAGGGATGAGGATACTTTTCCCATCCAAGATGATTTCCCTGATGAGAGACTGTTACATATGTATGGGGTAACCCCCTGGTTTGCTGACATTGTAAATTTTTTAGTTGCTGGTGTTGTTCTTGCAGGTACAAGTAGACTTAAGTTCCACAAGCTGAAGAGCGATGCAAAGTATTATGTGTGGGATGACCCCTACCTGTGGAAGTTTTGCAGTGACCAGGTTATTCGGAGGTGTGTACCCGATCATGAGACGGAGTCCATCATGCATTTCTCACATGCCTCTCCAGTTGGAGGACACTTTGGACCTCAAAGGACAGCAAGAAAAGTCCTGGACTCCGGGTTCTACTGGCCCACAATTTTTAGGGATTCATATGAGGTATACAAGAATTGTAAAGAATGTCAAATAACAGGCCCTGCAATCACTCGTAGGAGTGAGATGCCTCAGCAGCCAATGCTTTATTGTGAGGTCTTTGATGTGTGGGGGATGGACTTCATGGGTCCTTTCCCTCCTTCTTTTGGTTTTGTATATATTTTGTTGGCTGTAGATTATGTTTCAAAGTGGGTGGAAGCAATCCCCACTAGGACTAACGATGCTCAGATTGTTTCAAAATTTGTTAGGTCCAACATTTTTTGCAGGTTTGGCATACCCAAGGCAATCATCAGTGACCAGGGCACACATTTTTGCAACAGAACCATGGAGGCCTTACTCGTAAAAATATGGGGTTGTACATAGAGTGTCTACCGCTTACCATCCCCAAACCAATGGACAGCAGAAATATCCAACAGGAGATTAAGCAAATTCTAGAGAAGATGGTGCAGCCAAACAGAAGGGAATGGAGCCGCCGTCCGGAAGACGCACTCGTGGGCCCAGGAGGATCGCTTTTAAGACAACTATAGGAATGTCCCCCTTTCGACTAGTTTTTGGCAAGGCATGTCACCTCCCGGTGGAAGTTGAGCATAGAGCATATTGGGCAGTAAAGAGTTGTAACTTGGACATGAAGAAATCTGGTGTTGAGAGAAAACTGCAGTTGCAGCAACTTGAGGAGCTTAGGCTTGAAGCCTATGAGAGCTCCAGGATGTATAAAGAGAGAACAAAACTTTTTCATGATAGAATGATTGTTAGGAAAGAATTTTTTGTGGGTCAGAAAGTCTTATTGTTTAATTCCCGCCTGAGATTGATGGCTGGGAAGCTTAGGTCTAAATGGGATGGCCCTTTTGTTGTGACTAATGTGTTTCCTTATGGTGCAGTGGAGATTCAAAGTACAGGTACCAACAAGACCTTCAAGGTTAACGGGCAAAGGTTGAAGCCATTCCATGGTGTGGATGCTGCTGACCCTGCGGATGCTAATGTTGAGGAGCTCTCTTTGGATGCTCCAACCTACACTAATACTTGATCAGGGAGTTTCTTTTCCTTTTCCCCTCACTCTGATTGTATAATTCTGTTGTTCATTGGGGACAATGCATGTTTTAAGTGTGGGGGAGGGAACTAGTTGTAGTTTTTCTTTTCTTTGAATAAAGTTTTCTTTTCTTTGAATAAAGCTCCTGAATAATTTGAGAAGCTCAGGAGCATTTGTGTGTTGAGTCTTTTGTTGGCAAGTTTGCTAGATTTTGATGGATGTTGCACAGATTGCTTGCATGATTGATATGTGATGATTCCCCCTAGGCTGAAAAATTTTTGTTTTTGAAAAGTGATTCCCATGTGAAATTGAAAACTGAACTTTGAGATTTTGTTATGATGGCATGATGAATGATAAGTTTGGGGTGATAGGGAGCACACACTAGGGATAGAATCTCTTTCAAACAATTTGCATGAATGTCCAGGTGAGGTTTTGAGCCTCCAACATGTTTTTGACTGTGTGAAAATCACTTTCAAGTTGCACTTCCCTGGATTTGATTGAATCTCTTTTTGGTTTGCATGATCATATGTGTGTAGCAAATGATTTAGGCAGTTTCTTTGTAAATAGCTACTTGGCCTGAATAAAACAATTCCTAATGCATGTTCCCTAGTTAGCCCTTTTGAGCCTATTAGCCTGTTAGTTCTTGATAACCTAATGTTATAAGCCCAAAAATCTGGAAAACCATGTTAACCCGATCTTAGGATTAGGAGAGCATGTAATCTTAGAATGGGTGCAAGAAACTAAGTTTGGGGTGGCTGCAAGGTGTAATATGTTGTTGGGATTGAGAAAAAAAAAAGAAGCGAAAAAAAAAAGTTGAAGCCAAAGGCTTGTGAAAGAAAAAGTGTACAAATGTTTACAAAAAAAAATACAAAAAATACAAAAATGCCAAAAAGAAATAAAAAGGGCTGTAGCCACCCAGAAGTGTAAAGAAAAAAAAAATAAAGAAAGGAACTTGAGTGAATTTCAAAGTGCAAATATAGTTCATGCTCTCTTAGTTCCTAGGGTCTTCAGCCTAGTTTCCTTTGTATATCCTACCCTTAGCCAGGCCCCATTACAACCCATAAATGACCTTCTGATGTTGCTTGCATGTTTTCTGTGGGAGCCATTTTGAGATGAAAAGCAAATTTTTGGGAAGTGTTCTTGAAAAGTGAAACTGAGTGCAAGTTGTTAGCCTGACACAAACTGAGTGATTGAGTGATATACTAAATGCCCTTGTGAGGAAGGCAGTTGTTTGGATTTGGTGAACTCCCTATTGTGTGTGACTTAGATCCCCTGCTTAGATTGATGATTGTTTTCATGATGAAATTCTCAAATGTTTAGAATAAATGAATGTGGGGATTGCTCTGTTTGAAAAGGGGGAAACAATGAAGAAAAACTGTTTTGATGAAGTTGCTTGAATTTGTGCAATGTTGATTGGATCTTTTAAGCTTGCCAGGTCTTGAGTCTTTTTGATTTTTGAGTCTTAGTTTGCTTGGGGACAAGCAAAGTTTAAGTTTGGGGTATTTTGATAAGCCTCTGGCTCATCTAGTTTTATGGCTAGTATGACCGGGGTTTTGTGCAAATTATATCCTATTTTCACCCAACTTAGATTAGATTGTCCTCAAGCAAGGTTTTGAGTCTCTAGAGTAGTTTTAAGTGTAATTTAGCTAGTTTTGAGTCAAAATAATACACTTATGGTTATTTCCTTGTTTTCAGGTTAAGTAGGAGTTGAGAAAATAAAGAGCAGGGGATTCGCCCCGCGAAGGACAGGCTCGCCACGCGACCCCGAAGCCTGACTGTTCCAAGAAAATGCTAAGTCTCTGGTTCGCCTCGCGAAGAAGGTCTCGCCCCGCGAGTCTTGCAAACCTGAAAAAGTCAGAGACGATCACGGCTTGCCCGTGTTGAAGGTCATGGTCGTGGCAGTTTTGAAGTTGAAAAGTCTCGCCTCGTGAGCATCCATTCGCCTCGCGAGTCTGGAAGTCAGAGAGCATCACGGTTAGGCCCTGATGGCCATAACGGGCGTAAGGAGAAAACTCTTCATATCCTCGCCTCGCGAGCAAGCACTTCGCCTCGCGAGAATGCCAAAGGTTGCTGACTCTTCATGAAATTCGCCTCGCGAATGTGTGCTCGCCTCGCGAGCCATCTGAATTCAGAATTTGTATAAAAGGTTGTTCTGAACAATTTGTAAAAACTTTTGCTTCTCCATTTTTCTGTTTTACATTTTTATCTGTGTGATTTCGTTTGTGTTATGGAGAACTAAGTTTCTAGGATTGATCTATTGTAATTGATTTCCATACACTTGAGGTTCTTGTATTTTCCTGTTTTGTATGCTTTTCCCTCTTCAATGCCATGCTTTGTATTTCTGTTTGCTTAATTCAGGAGTATACTGTATTGTGTTGATTTAGTTCTGGTGATATCATGTTCCTATAATTAATCGCATCTGCTTAATTTGCGTGTGTACATTTCGTGTTCGCTTAGTTCATGAAGGGCTTAACCCCGTTTGCTTAATTCGGGAATAGGGACATGTATCTGTAGTAGTGGTTTCGCTTGTGAATTGCTACTACAACCAGGAAGGGATTAGAATCTGCTTAGGGCTTGGAAATTGCATGAACCTATGATAGTTAGGAAATTGAGAACAATAGATCAATCTGTTTTTGGCTATTTGATAACCTCCTTAAACTGCTTGTTTTCAATTACTCTGTTTTTACTATTCTGTTTTCTTTGATTGCATCTCAAAACAAACCCCCCCAAAAAACTTATTTTTGTGGAAAATAACATTTTAAGAGTCCTTGAGAGACGACATCCGAGTTGTCGCACTAAACTACAGTTTTAAACCCGCTCGTCCTTTTTGGCGCGTGCGCGACAGCGCGACCAAGAATCAAGCAATGTGGCCTTTATTTCAAATTTGGAGCCTAAACGCATTGAAGAAGCTCTTGAGGATGAAAGCTGGATTCTTACTATGCAAGAAGAACTTAACCAGTTCACTAGAAATAATGTCTGGACTCTTATCTCTAAGCCTAAAAACAAGTCAGTTATTGGAACAAAATGAGTCTTCAGAAACAAATTGGATAAAGATGGTAAAGTTGTCAGAAATAAGGCAAGGTTAGTAGCTCAAGGCTATAACCAACAAGAAGGTATTGATTATACTGAAACCTTTGCACCTGTAGCTAGAATAGAAGCCATACGCATTTTAATGTCATATGCTGCACAACACCAAATTACCCTGTTTCAAATGGATGTTAAAAGTGCTTTTCTAAATGGCATAATTGAAGCAGAAGTGTATGTTAAACAACCCCCTGGTTTTGAGGATACTGATAAACCAGATCACATTTTCAAACTTAAAAAGGCATTATATGGTTTGAAACAAGCACCTAGGGCATTGTATGATAGACTCGGTTCTTTACTCATGCATAATGGTTTTACTAGAGGACAAGTAGACACTACTCTGTTCAAAAAATGCTCTAAAGAGAACTTTATTATAGTTCAAATATATGTTGATGATATTATTTTTGGAGCAACTAATGAAAAGTTGTGCAAGGAATTTTCAAGTCTAATGCAAGCTGAATTTGAGATGGGAATGATGGGAGAATTGAAGTTCTTCCTTGGATTACAAATCAAGCAAACAAGTGATGGAATTTACATTCATCAACAAAAATATACCAAGGAGATACTCAAGAAATACAAAATGGAAAATGTAAAGCTCATGAAAACCCCATGCAACCCAATGCAAAACTAAGCAAAGATGATGAAGGTAAAAAGGTAGATCAAACTGTCTACAGAGGTATGATTGGCTCTCTACTGTACTTAACTTCAAGCACACCTGACATTTAATTTAGTGTCTGTATGTGAGCTAGATTCCAATTTGATCCTAGAGAATCTCATCTTAAGACTGTTAAAAGAATATTTAGATATTTGCTTGGAACTACTAATCTTGGTTTGCTGTATTTAAGAACAAAAGAATACAGATTAGTGGGATATTGTGATGTTGACTTTGCTGGAGACAAAATAGGAAGAAAAAGCACCAGTGGAGGATGTCACTTCATTGGAGTAAGTTTAGTCTCATGGTCAAGCAAGAGGCAGACAACCATTACCCAGTCTATTGCTGAAGCAGAATACATCTCTGCTGCTAGTTACTGCTCTCAACTCCTTTGGGTAAAACATCAACTTGAGGATTACTCTATTTATGAACATAACATATCTGTATGGTGTGATAATTCTTGTGCTATATGCTTAACTAAAAATCCAATTCATCATTCAAAGGCTAAGCATATTGAAATCAAACATCATTTCATTAGGGATTATGTTCAGAAAGGCATCTTTGATATTAAGTTTGTTAAAATTGAAAATCAATGGGCTGATATTTTCACTAAACCCCTCGCAGAAGAAAGGTTTTTATTTATTAGAGATAGTATAAACATGCATTGCATTGCTGAATGACATGTATGAATGTTAACCTGTCTATGCTAAATATGTCATTACTCCTATATACATGTTCTTTTAACTAAGCATTAGTTCAGGGGGAGTGATAATACAATAGTTTAAGTGGAGTATGTCTAATATGATTGCTGCATTACTATGATTTTCTTAACATGTTATCTTGCCTTAACATATCTCATAAATAAAACTTGATAACCCTTTTTGATGTTGACAAAAAGGGGAGAATAGGAGAAATTGAGATTTGTGATAGAAATGTGTTATAGGAGAATGGGAGAATGAATATGATATGACTTGTTCGCTTAAGAAAATTTCAACCTATCTATATATGTTATTTTCTTTGTTGATATTTTCTAAGGTTCATTAAATCATCTCAATGTTTGTCATCATCAAAAAGGGGGAGATTGTTAAGTCTCTAAAATATCTGATGTGCATTTCCCTAAGTTTTGATGAGAACTAAACATTGGTTAATGATTTAATTAACCTTCATATTGGTTGCTAACCTGTCTATCGAGTGTTCAGATTCAATAAGAGAATCATCCGTCCAACGCAAGTGATTGAAACGCACGTCCAACACTGTAGTAACAGAAACTCACGTCCAACAGTGTAGTGATAAAAGCTCACGTCCAATACACAAGTGATTGAAACAAACGTCCAGCACTGTAGTGATTGAAGCGCACGTCCAAAACGCAAGAGATAGAAACTTGCGTCCACTAAAGTGATGAAAGCCAGCGTCCACTAAAGTGATGAAAGCCAGCATCAACTAAAAGTAACGGAAGTGCTCGTCCAATGACGTGGCAGATGGAGCTCGTCCATTAAAGTATCAGAATGGCTCACTCGTCCAATGATGTGGCAGATGAAGCCCGTCCATTAAGGAATCAGAATGGCTCGTATAATGACGTGGCATATGGAGCTCGTCTACTAAAGTAACAGAGGCTCTCATCTACTAGAGTAACAGAGGCTCTCGTCCACTAAAGTAACAGAAGTGCTCGTCCACTAAAGGT
>JAUPTC010000028.1:264339-337775 GCA_030762895.1 Sophora flavescens
ACAAACTTAATATCAAATATGCCTTTCAGAACATAATCCCTAATGAAATGATGTTTGATTTCAATATGCTTAGCCTTAGAATGCTGAATTGGATTTTTAGTTAAGCATATAGCACAAGAATTATCACACCATACAGATATGTTATGTTCATAAATAGAGTAATCCTCAAGTTGATGTTTTACCCATGAGAGTCGAGAGCAGCAACTAGCAGCAGAGATGTATTCTTCTTAAGCAGTAGACGGGACAATGGTTGTCTACCTCTTGCTTGACCATGAGACTAAACTTACTCCAATGAAGTGACATCCTCCACTGGTGCTTTTTCTTTCTATTCTGTCTCCAGCAAAGTCAGCATCACAATATCCCACTAATCTGTATTCTTTTGATCTTAAATACAGCAAACCAAGATTAGTAGTTCCAAGCAAATATCTAAATATTCATTTAACAGCCTTAAGATGAGATTCTCTAGGATCAGATTGGAATCTAGCACACATACAGACACTAAATTGAATGTCGTGTCCCTTGAAGTTAAGTACGAGAGAGCCAATCATACCTCTGTAGACAGTTTGATCTACCTTTTTACCTTCATCATCTTTGCTTAGTTTTGCATTGGGTTGCATGGGGGTTTTCATGAGCTTTGCATTTTCCATTTTGTATTTCTTGAGTATCTCCTTGGTATATTTTTGTTGATGAATGTAAATTCCATCACTTGTTTGCTTGATTTGTAATCCAAGGAAGAACTTCAATTCTCCCATCATGCTCATCTCAAATTCAGCTTGCATTAGACTTGAAAATTCCTTGCACAGCTTTTCATTAGTTGCTCCAAAAATAATATCATCAACATATATTTGAACTATAATAAAGTTCTCTTTAGAGCATTTTTTGACCAGAGTAGTGTCTACTTGTCCTCTAGTAAAACCATTATGCATGAGAAAAGAACCGAGTCTATCATACCATGCCCTAGGTGCTTGTTTCAAACCATATAATGCCTTTTTAAGTTTGAAAATGTGATCTGTTTTATCAGTATCCTCAAAACCAGGGGGTTGTTTAACATACACTTCTGCTTCAATTATGCCATTTAGAAAAGAACTTTTTACATCCATTTGAAACAGGATAATTTGGTGTTGTGCAGCATATGACATTAAAATGTGTATGGCTTCTATTCTAGCTACAGGTGCAAAGGTTTCAGTATAATCAATACCTTCTTGTTGGTTATAGCCTTGAGCTACTAACCTTGCCTTATTTCTGACAACTTTACCATCTTCATCCAATTTGTTTCTGAAGACCCATTTTGTTCCAATAACTGACTTGTTTTTAGGCTTAGAGACAAGAGTCTAGACATTATTTCTGGTGAACTGGTTAAGTTCTTCTTGCATAGCAAGAATCCAACTTTCATCCTCAAGAGCTTCTTCAATGCGTTTAGGCTCCAAATTTGAAATAAAGGCCACATTGCTTGATTCTCTTAATGTGGATCTGGTTCTTACCCTTCCGTAAGGATTTCCAATAATAAGATCCTTAGGTTGATGAGTGTTGAACTTCCAATCCCTTTTGAGATCATCATGAAGATCTTGACTTGTCTGTTGACTCGTCTGTTCCACTTGCCTTTCAGCCTCAGGCACAGGTTCTGTTTTGGTTAGATCGGGTTGTTGACTTTATGGCATGTTTATATCAAGACCTGCAAGATCATATTCTATATCTGATAGTTCTTTATCATTCTTTAAACCATCATTGAATTTAACAAGAACAAATTCTTCAATAATACAAGTTCTTGAATTGTATACTCTAAAAGCCTTAGACTTTTCAGAATATCCTACGAAAATACCTTTATCTACCTTAGAATCAAATTTTCCAAGATTATCTCTGGTATTCAGAATAAAACATTCACATCCAAAAGCATGAAAATAAGATATGTTGGGGATTTTTATTTTCCATAATTCATAAGGAGTACTTTTTAGAAAAGTCCTAATAAGTATTCTGTTTTGTACATAACAAGCAGTGTTTACAGCTTCTTCCCAGAAGTACTTAGGTAGATTATTTTCATTGAGCATAGATCTAGCCATCTCTTGCAGGGATCTGTTCTTTTTCTCAACCACTCCATTTTGCTGTGGAGTTCTAGGTGCAGAGAAATTGTGAGAGATTCCATTCTCCTCACGTAACCTGTCTAAATCGCCATTTTCAAATTCTCCCACATGATCACTTCTAAGGGCAGAAATACATAAACCCTGCTCATTTTGTACTCTTTTGTAGAATACTGAGAAAGCCTTAAAAGACTCATCATTGTGTGTTAGGAAGAGTACCCATGTGTATCTAGAAAAGTTATCAACTATGACAAATCCATATTTTCTTCCAGCCAGGCTGGCAACACTAACTGGTCCAAACAGATCCATGTGTAACAACTGAAGAGGTCTAGAGGTTGATACTTGGTTTTTAGATTTGAAACTTGATTTTATTTGTTTACCTCTCTGACATGCATCACACAAGACATCTTTCTCAAAGCTAATATCGGGCAATCCTCTCACGAGATTGTTCCTTTTTAATTCAGAAATTAGGTTCATACTAGCATGTCCTAGTTTCTTATGCCATAACCATCTCTCATCCTCTTTAGTCATCAGACAGGTTACACTTTGATCTGAGAGATCAGACAGTTCAATCTTATAAAGATTTTGTTGCCTTTTAGCTGAAAAGAGGGCTTTGCCACAACAGTCTTTAACTATGCATACATCATTGGTAAAGGAAACATCAAAACCACTATCACATAATTGACTTATGCTAAGCAAATTCTGTCTTAATCCTTTAACCATAAGAACATTAGATATAGAGGGAAGAGGGGGGTTTAGAACCAATAGTACCAATTCATATAACTTTCCCTTTTTGATTCCCTCTGAAGGCAACGTGTCCTTCTTTCTTAAGTTGGAGGTCTAGGAACATAGACCTTTCTCCTGTCATATGACGCGAGCAGCCACTGTCCAGGTACCAGCAATGGTGTTTTCTTTGTCCTGTTGAGGACATCTGCAATGAAAATTATTTGATCTTTAGGTACCCATATTTTTCTGGGTCCTTTTCTGTTAGTTTTAGGAGTCTGTGAAGACTTCCTTCTCTTCTTACGGATACACTTAGACATAACATGCCCAGTTTTTCCACAGAAGTTACAAATAGGTGTTGATTTGGTTACAAGACTGACTTAACTGACATCTGTAGAAACTTTAGTTGATACTTTATGATGTGTCCGATGGACATATCCAATACCTTCTTTGTTAACAGAGTGCCTCTGACTGCCAAGCAGCTTAGTCAGATTGTCTCTACCATTAACAAATTTGGCAAGGTCAGAAGTGAGCTTTTCCACTTTATGTTGAAGTTTTTCAACTTCTTCAGATGGTGATGTTTCACTTGAGATCTTAGCTTTATTAGACTTTTCGTCTTTCTTCACCACTGTTTCTCTTTAGGCAGCCTTCTCGCACTCTTGAGGTTTTCTTTTATGCTCACCGGTGAGCTTTACATACTCTCTCTTGAGGGATTTGAAGGCTTTAGATAAGCGGTTGGATTCCTCCATCAACTCCTCATAGGCATCAAGTAATTCCTCATAGTCAGGATGTACCTCATCATCAGAGTCTGAGTCAGTGTTGGCCATCAAACATAGATTGGCTTCTTCCTCTGTTTCTTCATCAGAAGATGTTGACTCCAGATCCTCCTAAGTAGCCATCTTTCCTTTCTTCTTCTTCTTGAAGGATTTCTTAAAAGGGGACTTCTTGAGTTGAGGACATTCGGCCTTGAAGTGACCAGGCTTCTTGTACTCATAGCAAAAAATTGGACTTTTGTCTATTGAGGTGGATTCTTTGAAGTTCTTGTCCTTGTTGAACCTTCTGAATGGCCTATCCCTCTTGAAATTCTTTTTCTGTAGGAGAAGCTTGATCTTCCTGGTCAGGAGAGACAATTCTTCATCACTCTCAGAATCCTCGAGTTTTGATAGGTCGGCATCACTGGATGACTCATCTGCCTTCAGAGCCTTGGAAACTTTTGCTGACTTTTGATAAGCTTTCAGAGCGATTGACTTGACCTTCTTTGGTACAGCTTCATCTCCAAGTTCTTGCTCATGAATAGTGAGTGTTCCAAGAAGTTCATCCATAGTCAAGGTAGTGAGATCCTTGGCTTGAGAGATAGTAGTGACCAAAGGTCTCCACTATTTGGGTAGACTTCTAAGAATCTTTCCAACCTTCTCAGTATTGGTATAGACTTTGCCAAGAGATTTTAAAATGTTGATTATTGTTTGAAATCTTCCTATCATTTGAGCAACAGATTCTCCTTCCTCCATGACGAACAGTTCATACTTTCTGACAAGTATGGCAATCTTTGACTCTTTGACTTTGGTTGTTCCTTCATATGTGACAGCTAAAGTGTCCCATATTTCTTTGGCAGAGTCACAGGCACATACCTTCTCAAACTCCTCCGGACTGAGAGCACAAATGATGTTATATCTAGCTTTGTGGTTCAGCACCCATTTTGTCTTTTCTGCAGTAGTCCACTGAGCTTTTGGTTTGTTAGTGTTATCATCATTCTTGGGAATGAATTGCCCATCTGTAAAGACATCCCAAAGATCAGAGTTTGTAGGTAGAATGAACCATTGAAATCTATCTTTCCAATAGTTGTAGTTTTCTCCATTGAAGTAAGGAGGTATGGTTAGGGAAGCTCCTTCAGTCTGGTGACTTCCACTTGAACTAGTTCTAGCAGTCATGTCTATTCTTCAGGACCTTTTACCTCTACACTGTTAGATGCTCAACCTAGAGGCTGAGCTCTGATACCAACTGAAATAGACAAGTATAAACACGAGAAGGGGGGCTGAATTGTGTTTATCAGAATTTAAGCAAAGTTGAAATCTTTTCATAAACAGAAGCTAAATATGGATGAATGGAAGAATACAGGATGGACGGGTGACTTTTACGAACACACCACTTGATAGACGTAAGAAAACTAAAGCAATTAAAGAGTTTAAGGAAAGAGAGATTGACACCGTTATTTATCCTGGTTCACTCTTCAAAGCAAAGATCTACGTCCAGTCCTTAGCAGCATCAAGATTTATCCACTATAACTGATCAGGTTACAGAGTCAAGTATTATTTGCACACCTAGTCTCTTCAGGCTCAAAGACAAGTATTGTTTGCACGCCTAGCCTCTTCAGGCTCAAGACAAGTATTGTTAGCACACCTAGCCTCTTCAGGCTCAAGACAAGTATTCTTTGCACACTTAGCCTCTTTAGGCTCACTCAGGTTTGTTTGAGAGATTTGGTTTGTAATGAATACAACTTAGATAGACAGAACTTTCACTAACACTGAGAGTGGTTTAAAAGTAAAGCTTAGGAAAGTCTGCGTAATAACTTCAAATGATTGAAGAATACATAATGAAAGAATGAAGAAATTAATGCGCAGAGTAATGGCTTTTTAATGCAATGTGTATTCTCTGTTTCTTCATCTTCAATGACTTCTGTATTTATGGTCTTCAAGCATTTAAGATCCATTAGAGACATTCCCTCAGATGTTGGCTTCAAGCAGAACTTCATTAAATGTAATAGATTCGTTCTGGGCAGCCATTAATGCAATAGAGTCGTTGGTTGTACTCTAACATGAAAGATCATGGCTTTATGCATCGTGATACAGTCATATCAGAGTTATGCAGAGAGCTTTTTGTACTTTGCTGAGTACACTTCCCTTTTCGTTTAAGGACCAGATGTACTAGGGAATAAAGCATGTTGGAAGCATTCTTTAACTGGTATTTGGTTCTGATTATCCAAGGTTGCTTGAGAGAGTAACTTCTGAATTTTCTTGATAAACGTGAAACTGAGTAGGAGAGAAGGCTTCAAGTCTCATTCTGGTTCTTGAAATACGATTCTGATAATCCTTATAGAATTCGCGTCTATAAGATAAGTGCTTCCATCTTGAAAATAACCACATCTATCTAGCCATTTGAGTTTTCATTCGGGCTAGTAGACGAGCTCCATATTAAGGACTCAGCAAGTCCAAAGACTAGTGTGGACGAGCGCTTCTCTCACCTTTAGTGGACGGGTACTTATGTTACTTTAGTGGACGAGAGCCTCTGTTACTTTAGTGGATGAGAGCCTCTGTTACTTTAGTGGACGAGAGCCTTTTTTTACTTTAGTGGGCGAGAGCCTCTGTTACTTTAGTAGATGAGCTCCACATGCCACGTCATTGTACAAGCCATTCTGATTCCTAAATGGACGAGCTCCATATGCCACATAATTGGACGAGCCATTCTGATTCCTTAATGGACGAGCTCCAGATGCCACATTATTGGATGAGCCATTCTGATACTTTAATGGACGACCTCCATCTGCCACGTCATTGGACGAGCGCTTCTGTTACTTTTAGCAGACGCTGGCTTTCATCACTTTAGTGGACACTGGCTTTCATCACTTTAGTGGGCACAAGTTTCTATCTCTTGTGTTTTGGGCGTGCGGTTCAATCACTACATTGCTAGACGTTTGTTTCAATCACTTGTGTGTTGGACGTGAGCTTCTATCACTACACTGTTGGACGTGAGCTTCTATTACTTTAGTATTGGACGTGCGTCTCAATCACCTGCGTTGGACGGATGATTCTCTTATTTAATCTGCACACTCGATAGACAGGTTAGCAACCAATATGAAGGTTAATTAAATCATTAACCAATGTTTAGTTCTCATCAAAACTTAGGAAAATGCACATCAGACATTTTAGAGACTTAACATGGTTTTGGGGAAAATTAGGGTTATGGGTCAAATTTAAGGTTTAGGATCAAAATTAGGGTTTAGGGTTTGAATTAGGGTTTTGAGTTTAAAATAGGGTTTTGTATCAAAATAGGGTTAGAATTAGGGTTTTGGGTCAAAACTTCGGTTTTGGGTCCAAATTTGGGTTTTGGGTCAAAATTAGGGTTTATGGTCGAGAAAAAAGGTTAGAATTAGGGTTTCGGGGTTAAAATTAGGGTTTCAAGTCAAAATTAGGTTTTTGGGTCAAATTTTGGGTTTATGGTCAAAATTAGGCTTTTGGGTAAAATTAGGGTTTCAGGTCAAAATTAGGGTTCTGGGTCAAATTTACGGTTTAGGGTCCAAATTAGGGTTTAGGGTTTGAATTAGGTTTTGAGTTTAAAGTAGGGTTTTGGGTCAAAAATAGTGTTAAAATTAGGGTTTTTGGTTAAAATGTAGGCTTTCGGGTCAAAATTTGGGTTATGGGTCAAAATTAGGGTTTAGTGTTTGAATTAGGGTTAGAATTAGGCTTTTGGGTAAAATTAGGGTTTCGGGTCAAAATTAGGGCTCTGGGTCAAATTTAGGGTTTATGGTCCGAATTAGGGTTTAGGGTTTGAATTAGGTTTTGAGTTTACAGTAGGGTTTTGGGTCAAAAATAGTGTTAGAATTAGGGTTTTGGGTTAAAATTAGGGTTTTTGGAAAAATTAGGGTTCTGGGTCAAATTTGAGGTTTAGGATCAAAATTAGGGTTTAGGGTTTGAATTAGGGTTTTGAGTTTAAAATAGGGTTTTGGCTCAAAATAGGGTTAGAATTATGGTTTTAAGTCAAAACTTGGGTTATGGGTCAATATTAGGGTTTGGGGTTTAAATTAAGGTTTTGTGTTAAAAATAGGGTTTTGGGTCAAAAATAAGGTTATATTAGGGTTTCAGGGTTAAAATTAGGGTTTCGAGTCAAAATTAGGTTTTTGGGTCAAATTTTGGGTTTATGGTCAAAGTTAGGGTTTAGGGTTTGAAATAGGTTTTTGAGTTTAAAATAGGGTTTTGGGTCAAAAATAGGGTTAGTATTAGGGTTTTCGGTCAAAATTCGGGTTAGAATTAGGATTTTGGGTTAAAATTAGGGTTATGTGTCAAAATTAGGGCTTAGGGTTAGAATTTGGGTTAGAATTAGGATTTTGGGTAAAATTAGGGTTTTGGGTCAAAATTAGGGTTTGGGGTCAAATTTAGGGTTTAAGGTCAAAATTAGGGTTTAGGGTTTGAAATAGGGTTTTGAGTTTAAAATAGGGTTTTGGGTAAAAAATAGTGTTAGAATTAGGGTTTTGGGTCAAAATTAGGGCTTTGGTTTAAAATTAAGGTTTGGGGTCAAAATTTGGGTTTTGGATCCAAATTAGGGTTATGGGTCAAAACTAGGGTTTAAGGTTTGAATTAGGGTTATGAGTTAAAGATATGTTTTTGCTTCAAAAAAAGGGTTAGAATTAGGGTTTAGGGTTAAAATTAGGGTTGTGTCAAAACTAGGGCTTAGGGTTAGAATTAGGATTTTGGGTAAAATTAGGGTTTTGGGTCAAAATTAAGGTACGGGGTCAAATTTAGGGTTTAGGATCAAAATTAGGGTTTAGGGTTTAAAATAGGGTTTTGGGTCAAAAATAGGGGTAGAATTAGGCTTTCAGGCCAAAATTTGGGCTTTTAGTTAAAATTAGGGTTCTGGGTCAAAATTAGGGTTTAGGGTTTGAATTAGGGTTAGAATAAGGATTTTGGGTATAATTAGGGTTTTGGGTCAAAATTAGGGTTGTGTCAAATTTAGGGTTCATGGTTTGAATTAGGGTTTAAGGTCTAGGTTTGAGTTTAAAGTAGGGTTTTGGGTCAAAAATAGGGTTAGAATTAGGGTTTTGGGTTAAAATTAGGGTTTTGGGAAAAATTAGGGTTCTGGGTAAAATTTAAGGTTTAGGATCAAAATTAGGGTTTAGGGTTTGAATTAGGTTTTGCATTAAAATTAGGGTTCGGGGTCAAATTTTGGGTTTAGGGGTCAAAATTAGGGTTTCGGGTTTAAAATAGGGTTTTTAGATTAAAATATGGTTTTGGGTCAAAAATAGGGGTAGAATTAGGCTTTTTGGTCAAAATTAGGGCTTTGGGTTAAAATTAGGGTTCTGTGTCAAAATAAGGGTTTAGGGTTTGAATTAGGGTTAGAGTTAAGCTTTTGGGTCAAAAATAGGGTTCTGGGTCAAATTTAGGGTTTATGGTCCGAATTAGGGCTTAGGGTTTGAATTAGGCTTTGAGTTTAAAATAGGGTTTTGTGTCAAAAATACGGTTAGAATTAGGGTTTTGCGTTAAAATTAGGGTTACGGGTCAAAATTAGGTATTGGGGTCAAATTATGGGTTTAGGGTCAAAATTAAGGTTTAGGATTTGAATTAGGGTTTCGAGTTAAAAATTGGGTTTCGGGTCAAAATAGGGTTAGAATTAGGTTTTTGGGTCAAAATTAGGGTTTTTGGTCAAAATTAGAGTTTAGGGTTTGAATTAAGGTTGAGTTAAAAATAGGGTTTTGGTTCAAAAATAGGGTTAGAATTAGGGTTTTGGTTTAAAATTAGGGTTTCGAGTCAAAATTAGGGTTCTGTGTCAGATTTAGTGTTTAGGATTTGAAATAGGGTTTTGAGTTTAAAATTGGGTTTTGGGTCAAAAATGGGGTTAGAATTGGTGTTTTGCATTACAATTAGGGTTACGGGTTAAAATTATGGTTTTGGGTCAAAACTTGGGTTTTGGGTCAAAATTAGGGTTTAGGGTTTGAATTATTGTTGAGTTAAAAATAGGGTTTTTGGTAAAAAATATGGTTAGAATTAGGGTTTTTGGTCAAAATTAGGGTTTAGGGTTTGAATTAGGGTTTTGATTTAAAAATTGGTTTTTGGGTCAGAAATAGGGTTAGAATTAGGGTTTTGGGTTAAAATTAGGGTTTCGAGCCAAAATTAGGTTTTTGGGTGAAATTTTGCGTTTAGGGTCAAAGTTACGGTTTAGGGTTTGAAATAGGGTTTTGAGTTTAAAATTGGGTTAGAATTAGTGTTTGGTTTAAAATTAGGGTTTCAGGTCAAAATTAGGGTGTTGTGTCAAATTTAGGCTTTCGGATCAAAATTAGGTTTTAGGGTTTGAAATAGGGTTTTGAGTTTAATATAGGGTTTTGGGTCAAAAATACGGTTAGAATTAGGGTTTTTGTTCAAAATTAGGGCTTTGGGTTAAAATTAGTGTTGTCGGTCAAAATTTGGGTTTGGGTCCAAATTAGGCTTTTGGGGGTTTAGGGTTTGAATTTGGGTTTTGGGTTAAAACTAGTGTTTCGGATCAAAATTAGGGTTTTGGGTCAAATTTAGGGTTTAATTTCAAAATTTTTGCTTGAATTAGGGCTTTGTGTTAAAAATAGGGTTTTGGGTTGAAAATAAGGTTAGAATTAGGCTTTTGGGTTAAAACTTAGGGTTTCTGGTCAAAATTAGGGTTTAGGGTACAAATTATGGTTAGAACTAGGGTTTTGGGTTAAAATTAGGGTTTTGGCAAAAATTCGGGTTATGGGTCAAATTTAGGGTTTAGGATTAAAATTAGGGTTTAGGGTTTAAATTAGGGTTTTGAGTTTAAGAGGGTTTTGGGTCAAAATAGGATTAGAATTAGGGTTTTGGCTCCAAATTAAAAATAGGGTTAGAATTAGGGATTTGGGTTAAAATTTGGGTTTTGGGTCAAATTTAAGGTTTAGGATCAAAAATAAGGTTGTGGGATTGAATTAGGGTTTTGAGTTTAAAATAGGGGTTTGGGTCGAAATAAGGTTAGAATTAGGGTTTTGGGTCAAAACTTTGGTTTTGGGTCCAAATTTGGGTTTAGGGTCAAAATTAGAGTTTAAGGTTTGAACTAAGGTTTTGAGTTAAAAATAGGGTTTTGGGTCAAAAATAAGGTTAGAATTAGGTTTTTGGTTTAAAATTAGGGTTTCGAGTCAAAATTAGGGTTCTGGGTCAGATTTAGGGTTTAGGGTTTGAAATAGGGTTTTGAGTTTAAAATAGGGTATTTGGTCAAAAATAGGGGTTAGAATAAGGGTTTTGCATTAAAGTTTGGGTTACGGGTCAAAATTAGCTTTTGCGGTCAAATTATGGGTTTAGGGTCAAAATTAGGGTTTAGGGTTTGAATTAGGGTTTTGAGTTAAAAATTGGGTTTTGGGTCAAAATAGGGTTAGAATTATGGTTTTGGGTCAAAATTTGGGTTTTGGGTCAAAATTATTGTCTAGGGTTTGAATTAAGGTTTTGAGTTAAAAATAGGGTTTTGGGTCAAAAATAGGGTTAGAATTAGGGTTTTGGTTTAAAATTAGAGTTTCGGGTCAAAATTAGGGTTGTGTGTTAGATTTAGGGTTTAGGATTTGAAATAGGGTTTTGTGTTTAAAATTGGATTTTGGGTCAATTTGGATTAGAATTAGGGTTTTGTATTAAAATTAGGGTTACGGTCAAAATTAGGTTTTTGGGTTTAGGGTCAAAATTATGGTTTTTGGTTTGAATTAGGTTTTGTGTTAAAAATAGGGTTTTGGGTCAAAATACGGTTAGAATTATGGTTTTGGGTAAAAACTTGGGTTTTGCGTCCAAATTTAGGGTTTAGGGTTTGAATTAAGGTTTTGAGTTAAAAATAGGGTTTTCGGTCAAAAATAAGGTTAGAATTAGGGTTTTTGGTCCAAATTAGGGTTTTGGGTCAAAATTAGTGTTTTTGGTACAAATTAGGGTTTAGGGTTTGAATTAGGGTTTTGAGTTAAAAATAGGATTTGGGTCAAAAATTGGGTTAGAGTTAGGGGTTTGGGTTAAAATTAAGGTTTTGGGTCAACATTAGGGCTTAGGGTTAGAATTTGGGTTAGAATTAGGATTTTGGGTAAAATTAGGTTTCGGGTCAAAATTAGGGTTCGAGGTCAAATTTGGGGCTTAGGGTCAAAATTAGGGTTTAGGGTTAGAATTAGGGTTTTAGGTCAAAATTAGGGATTCGGGTTAAAATTAAGGTTTTGGGTCAAACATAGGGTTTAGGGTTTGAATTAAGGTTTTGAGTTAAAAATATGTTTTTGGGTCAGAAATACAGTTTGAATTAGGGTTTTGGGTTAAAATTAGGGTTTCGGGTCAAATTTTGGGTTTATGGTCAAAATTAGGGTTTTGAGTTAAAAAAATGATTTTGGGTCAAAAATAGGGTTAGAATTAGGGTTTTAGGTCAAAATTAGGGCTTTGGGTTAAAATTAAGATTTTGGATTAAAATTTGGGTTTTGGTTTAAAATTTGGGTTTAGGGTCAAAATTACGGTTCTGGGTCAAAATTAGGGTTTAGGGTTTGTGTAACACCCTGATTTTCAATGCTTTCTAGTGTCGGTAATTAATATATAAAAATATATTTTTTTCCGAGACTTAGAAAATTATTTTGGCTAAAATACTGTTATTTTCCTGTCATGTTTTATATCTTAGGGTTACGATGAAATTTTGGGTTGAAAATTCAGACGGAACCCTATTCCTTGCCTTTTCACCATAGTAAAAGTTTATCGCCTTTAAGACCTAATTTTGAGTCGTGAACGAGATGAAATTTTTTTTATCGTATTTACTACGACATCGAAGTTTTTAAAATTTTGGAAAAAAAATTAAAATATTATATTTGTTGCGGGCATATACGTCGAGATATCTCTAGGAAAAGCTTGCGCCAGATGAATCGAGGAGTCGACAATGTAGCATAGATGATGGATTTGACCGACTTGACGAGCATTTATGACGAGCTTATCCGTGTCATAATGGCCATAATGGCACATTTATGACAGTGAAATTTTCCTATGAAATGACCATTTTGCCCTTGTCTTTTTATGACAATTGTAAGCAAATGCCATTGGAAAAGTTGACCAAAAACCTATCCAACACTCACGGCTCACTCTTGTCTCCTTCATTTAAACATGTTGTCTTCTTCATTAAGCATTTTCTTCCATTTCCATGTCTTTCTTCTTCAAAAGTTCTTAACTTTGCCATAAGAACACCATAAGAAAATTCAAAAGAACCTCATCCATATCCGCGAGCCTAAAACTGGTGCATCAGTTTAAGGGCCTCGTGATTGAGCATTCGGACTATGTGTCCTATGTTGAGATTAAAAGATTTGGACTGTGTGTCCTGTATTTGTTTTAAGTGAAAAGTCTTAATTAAAAAAAATTAAGCATGGTCGTTAAGCTTTGTGCTTCGACAAGGAAAGATTATTACGACAAAGAAAACAAAACGAGAATAACAGTTTTTCTCATGCATTCAATGGCAATTGTGTCATGTAAATGGGTATTGAATCCAAAGTGGATCAATGTATATGGTAGACGTGTCTGGTGATGATGATCATTGAGGTCCGGAGTGGATCAATGTATCTTTTATAGGACTGTGTATCCAAATTTATAGGATTGTGTTTCCAAATTGATAGGAATGTGTGTCCAAATTTTAGGACTGTGTGTCCAAATTTATAGTACTGTGTGTCCAGATTGAAAATGTGTGCGGCTATTTCCTAACTGGAATGGGGAAATAGTGTCATTGCTTTGCATGAACATCCTATCGGGAATGGGGATGTGCACCATTGATTTTTCTTGGGCATTGTTTTGTTCGTTTTTACAATGCGCCATGTGCGAGCCTGATCAGCTTGAAACGAAACAGAAAGTTGTGGGATATCCGGAGATTAGGTATCAAATTAGAGATGAACATAGAAGTGTCATGCATTTTTATAAAAGGACGATGACTGTCGGGCATGAAGCCTTGTGAATTAAATCATTCTACTGTTAGTATTAATGTTATTATATTGTGAATAATTGGTAATCGCTATTTGAGATGGATCCGGACGAGGTGGATCTGAACTACTCGGGGGTACGATCCTTGACGTTTGACAACGCTGATAGAGGAGACACCTGGGTTATTAACCCAGGAGCTCGGAGTGCTACTTATACTGGTCCTTTAAGGACACTCCGAGGTACAGTAGCTGAGGGACCACAGCAGTTAATTCACAGTAGGGAAACAATTGAAGTATCGCTACCACCTATCTGGATGATTTTATGGTATTTAGTACAGCACGGGAGTCTGGAGCACCAACCGCCTCAATTTATTCAACCATTACAACAAGTGGCACCAGGATCACCACCTGCACCTATTATATTAGTTCCAGAAAACATTCCGGAGGAGATGGAGGAAGACCCAGAGGAGAATCCGGTGGAAAATCCTGACTATGTTCCTTTAGCAGACGAAGGGTTTGGAGTCATGGAGAGTGGGGTCGTTGTATCCTCTCCAGACACATCTTCCGGGGGTGGGGGAGTGTACACTGGGCTTCCCAATGGTTTTATGTAGTGGTGACCAGCTTAGGATGTAGTGTTAGGAAAAAGTGGGAATTTTAGATTAGTCTTACTTAGTGACTCCTGAGAGTCATATTTTGCGTAGTATTTTCAAACACCCACTATGATGTAGTTGTGAAACTTCAGATAGTCTAAAATATGTGTGGCAAGTAATGGTGACCTGGTAAGAAAAGGGTCAATTGTAAAATATTGTAGTATATGTGAAATATATATATATATATATATATATATATATATATATATATATATATATATATATATATATATATATATATATATATATACAGTGGTGTATATTATGTTATGAGTGTTTGAATGCATGTGTAGAAAAAATAAATAAAAATTTATCACTATTTTTAAAAGAAGTATAGAGAATTAGAAAATGAATCTTATTTTCCGAAGAAAACCAGCAACTTAATATTTATTTAGTTTGATGTTTGTATAATGTTACGTAAATGTGATACCTGAAAAAGGGGGTGTCGCATTAGTGGTATCAGAGCTGGTCGAGTCTTTCGGGAAATCTTTGGGAGTAGGTCTGTTGTGTTGATGTTGTGTGATCTCTGAAGAGAATTGTTTGAATTACTTCTTAGAAGTAATATGTGTTAGTTATTAGATTAAAGTTTTATTGTCTGGTTGCCATTTACCTGATTATGTCTTGTAGGTCAGTTATGGAACCAGAGGGTGGACGTGGACGTGGACGCGGTCGAGGAAGAGGACGTAGAGGTAGTCATGTTAACGGTCAAGGGAGTTTTGAGGAAAATTATGAAGAAGGAGGAGGTATGGACTTTGCTGCACAAGCAATGGCGGATGTAGCTGCTGCTATTATACAACAAACTGCAACGATGGCTGCGCAGAATTTGCAGGAACAAATTCGAGCGGAACAGGCTGCTAAAGGTAGAGGTCTTACTGCTTTTAGACGCCAGAATCTTCCACAATTTCATGGAGATGTGGATCCTGTTAAGGCTGACTTATGGATTCAGGAAGTGGAGAATATTTTTGAGTTGATTAATAGTCCAGAAGGAGTGAAGGTACCGTATGCTACTCATTTGCTGTTAGGGGATGCTGAGTATTGGTGGAGAGGCACTAAGCAACTACTAGAAGCAGAAAATCAGGTGATTAGTTGGGAGATATTTAAGAACATGTTTTTGAATAAGTATTTTCCACAAAGCGCTCGAGCAGAGAAGGAGCAGGAATTTTTACGTTTGTCTCAAAGGGATTTATCTGTAGGAGAGTATGCAGCTAAATTCGAGTCATTAGCCAAGTACTTCCGCTTTTTCCAAAACAATCCGGATGAAGATTGGAAGTGTGAACATTTTGAAGCAGGATTACGATTCGAGATTAAGGAATATGTACTTCCATTGGAAATCAAAAATTTCCAAGCTTTGGTTGAGAAGTGTAGGAAGATAGAGCAAATGAGGAAGGGAAAAGATAACAGAGGATATGCGGGAGGACCATCAAAATCCAAAAGTCAATATCAGAACCAGAAAGGGAAGCAGGTCCAGAGTAAACCGTATTATCGAGCACCGGGAAATAATCGTTATCAACAACCCTATCATCCTGTAGCTACTGCATCAAGTGGTGGAGACCAGAAGAATCAAAATCAAAACACAATCAGGAAATGTTTCAAGTGTGGAGACCCAAATCATATGGCGAACAACTGTCCAGTGAAAAGACCCAGGTGTTACACTTGTGGTCAGGTGGGACATATGGCTAAAGACTATGGTAAGCCAAGGACTGCACCAGTTGTCAATACTGTCAAGACCAATAAACCGATAGCTAAGGGGAGAGTTTACACCATGAGTGGTGCTAAGGCTTCTAAATCTGACGATCTCATACAAGGTAGTTGCAACATAACGGGTAATCTCTTAACTGTACTTTTTGATTCGGGTGCGACACATTCCTTTATTTCGATGGATGCTGTGAAACATTTGAAATTGCCTATTTCTTCTTTGTCCTATGACTTGATTGTTTCAACTCCAACTGATAAGCCAGTTGTTGTGAATTCTATATGCCTGAACTATCCTATTGTTATTCAGGATAGACATTTTCTTGTTAATTTGATATGCTTGCCTTTAATACAGTTAGATGTAATTTTAGGCATGGATTGGTTATCTTCCAACCATATTATGTTAGCTTGTGAAAATAAGACTCTAGTTTTTCCTAATCCTGAGATTTCTGGAATCTTATCTACCAACCATATAAGAACTTTTTCGAAAGAAAGAGGTCAGGGATACATGCTTTTAACTAACTTAGAAGTCGAGAGGAAGATCGATTTGAGTACTCTTCCTATTGTAAGAGAATTTCCGGATGTGTTTCCTAATGATGTCCCTGGATTGCCGCCAGTAAGAGAAATTGAATTCTCCATCGAATTGATACCGGGAATAGGACCAATTTATATTTCTCCATATAGGATGGCGCCTACAGAGCTTGCGGAATTGAAAACTCAACTAGAGGACCTTTTGTCAAAACAATTTATTCGACCAAGTGTTTCCCCGTGGGGAGCACCAGTTCTGTTAGTGAGAAAGAAAGACGGAGGTTCGAGACTTTGTGTGGATTTTCAACAACTAAATAAAGTGACGATTAAGAATAAGTATCTGTTACCTCGTATAGATGATCTGATGGATCAATTGCGACGATCTGTTGTGTTCTCAAAGATTGACTTGAGAACAGGTTATCATCATATTAGAGTGACAAGTGAAGATATTCCCAAAATTGCGTTCAGAAGTCGTTACGGACATTATGAATATCTCGTAATGCCATTCGGAGTGACGAATGCACCAGCCATTTTCATGGACTATATGAACCGGATTTTTCGTCCGTTTCTTGATAAGTTTGTTGTGGTGTTCATTGATGATATTCTTATTTACTCTAAGAGTAATGAGGAACATGAAGAACATTTGTAACAAGTTTTACAGATTTTGCGTGAGAAAACTCTGTATGTAAAATTGTCTAAGTGTGAATTTTGGCTTAAGGAAGTAAAGTTCTTAGGACATGTGATTACCGATGAAGGTATTGCTGTCGATCCTGCAAAAGTAGAAGCAGTACTTTCTTGGGAAAGACCAAAGACAGTAACGAAGATCAGAAGTTTTGTGGGTCTAGCCGGTTACTATAGAAGATTCATTGAAGGATTTTCTAAGATAGTTGCGCCATTAACTTTACTTACGAGGAAAGATCAACCTTTTGTATGGGAAGACAAATGTGAAGAACGTTTTCAGAAGATCAAGGAACAGTTGAAAACTTCACCAGTTTTAATACTGCCTGAACCAAATGAACCTTATGAAGCGTATTGTGATGCTTCTTATCAAGGTTTAGGATGTGTGTTGATGCAACATAGGAAATTTGTAGCTTACGCACCACGTCAATTGAAAACACATGAAAGAAACTATCCGACGCATGATCTGGAGTTGGCTGCAGTGGTTTTTGCACTAAAGATCTGGAGGCATTACTTGTACGGAGCAATATTCGATGTCTTCAGTGACCACAAAAGTTTAAAGTATCTGTTTTATTAGAAGGAGCTCAATATGAGACAAAGACGTTGGATGGAATTTTTAAAAGATTACGAATTCAAATTGCAGTATCATCCTGGAAAGGCTAACGTTGTAGCTGACGCACTAAGCAGAAAAGCCATTCATATCTCAGTTATGATGGTAAGGGAATTAAAATTAATAGAAGAGTTCTGTGATCTCAATTTGATTATGGAATTTGATAAGGAGAAGATCAGTGTGGGAATGATCAAAATTTCTAGTGGATTAATGGAAGAAATCCGAGAACGACAAATTTCGGATGTCTATCTTCAGGAAAAGAGGGAGTTAATGAAACAAGGAAAAGTTGCAGAATTTAGTTTGGGATCAGATCATATCTTAAGGTGCAATGGACGAATATGTGTACCTGATAATCCTGAGATGAGAAAGATGATTTTAGATGAATCCCATAAGAGTAAGTTAAGTATTCATCCTGGATCGAAGAAGATGTACCAAGACTAGAAACAAAGATTTTGGTGGCCAGGCATGAAAAAGCAAGTAGCAGAATACGTTGCATCTTGTCTGACATGTCAAAAAGCAAAAGTAGAACATCAAAGGCCAGGAGGTATGCTTACATCACTAGATATACCAGAATGGAAGTGGGACAACATATCAATGGATTTTGTGGTAAGTTTACCGCGAACATCTAAAGGCTTTGATTCAATTTGGGTAATTGTTGACAGGCTAACGAAATCGGCACATTTCTTACTTGTTAAGACTAATTATACAGTAGAGAAATTGACGTATATCTATATCAAGGAAGTAATCAGATTACATGGGATACCATCGAGTATTGTGTCAGATAGAGATCCAAAGTTTACTTCAAGTTTTTGGGGAAGTTTACATTGAGCCTTAGGAACTAAGTTAAGGTTAAGTTCAGCTTATCATCCTCAAACTGATGGACAAACGGAAAGAACAATTCAATCATTAGAAGATTTACTGAGAGCATGTGTTTTAGATCATCGAGGAAGTTGGGATGATTTGTTACCACTGATTGAATTCACCTATAACAACAGTTTTCATTCAAGCATAGGGATGGCACCCTATGAGGCTTTGTACGGAAGGAAATGTCAAACACCTGTGTGTTGGTACAAAGATGGAGAGAGCATGATGTTAGGGCCTGAAATCGTACAGCAGACGACGAAAAAAGTAAAACAAATCCGTGAAAGGATGGAAACATCACAAAGTAGACAGAAGAGTTATTCCGATCAAAGGAGACGACCTCTCGAGTTTGAAGAAGGTGAACATGTATTTCTGAGAGTCACACCAACGACTGGGGTAGGTAGGGTTATGAAATCCAGAAAACACACTCCTAAATTCATTGGGCCATACCAAATTCTTCGTCGTGTTGGTCCAGTAGCCTATCAGATTTCTTTGCCGCCTTTTCTTTCAAATATTCATGATGTATTCCATGTTTCACAACTAAGGAAGTATTGTAACACCCTGATTTTCGCTGCTTTGTAATATCGGTAATAAATATATAAATATATATTTTTATCCGAGACTTAGAAAATGATTTTGGATAAACCAAGGTCATTTCCTTGTTATACTTATTTTCATAAGGTTACGGGGAAGTTTTTGGTTGAAAACCCAGACGGAAGCCGGTCTGCTGTTTTCTGTGTTTTCACTGACAGTAAAAGTTTAATGCTCAGAAAACCTAATTTTGAGTCGTGAACGAGATGAAAAATAATTTTATCATATTTATTACTATATTGGAAGTTTTGAATATTTTGATAAAACAAAATTAAAATATTATATTTGTTGCGGGCGTATACGTCGAGATGTCTCTAGGAAAAGATTGCGCCAGATGAATCAAGAAGTCGGCAACGTAGCAGAGATGTTGGATTGACCGACTTGACGAGCATTTATGACGAGCTTATCCGAGTCATAATGGCCATAATGGCACATTTATGATAAAGTTAATTTTTCCTATGAAATGACCAAATTGCCCTTGTCTTTTTATGACAATTTCAAACAAATGCCATTGGAAAAAGTTGACCAACTCTTGCCCAAAACCCACGGCTCCAATGCCTTCTTCAATAAGTTTGGTTTTTTCTTCATTTAAATAGGTTGTCTTCTTCATTAAGCCATTTTTCCATTTTCATGTTCTTTTGCTCCAAAGAGTTCATAATTCGTCAGATATTGATTGGCAATTCTGACCATTTTCTATTCTGAATCTCGAAAAACTTTAAACATTAAAGTTGTTCATATTTCTCTCTCCTTTCCAACGACATAAAGATCATCCAAAACTGACAAGTATGTTGAGAGATCTACTCAAAATACTAAAACTGTTCTAAACCCTAACTATGTTCATCTTCTCCCTTAAGTTTCTTAAGAACACCATAATAAGTCCTTGAAGAACATCTTCCAAACTTTGTTTTCTTGGATCATCAAGAGGTAATAACTTATTCTCTTGTCATTTAAATCATTTCTCTTCACAACTTTTGTAGATTCATGGCTAAGATTCATATGTTCTTCATTTGTTCAAAGTTCATGGAACTAGATTCAAAAATTCATAACTAATTCTAGAAAAATCCTTTTGACATGAAACCAATTGATATGATCTTATAATCATCTCTATTTTCATCATCTAGAAGCACAAGATCATGAGAAATTTCTTTCCCTAAAATCTGGACTGGGCCGAACCTAGGTTAACTTTGTGTTCTTAGGTTTTGTTTCAATTTCATGCCTTGATTCATGATTATAACTTGATAGTTCTTGTATTCAAGTATATAGAAGATAAAAAATCAAACTTTAACCTATTGATCTCATCAAAACCGAAACCCTAGGTATGAGCACTTGTTGGTTTTATGATTCAAAAGTTGTTTGTAACACTTGAATCTAACTCTAGGTTTTGTATGTTGATTAAATCCAAGAGTTTAGAAATTTTAGAGATTTCTAACTCCAAACTCAGCCCTTGGCCGAAACCCTAGTTCTTGGAACTAGATGAGTTTTAGTTCATGTTCTTGGTTCATAATCTTGGGTTAAGTGCTTAATCATGTTTAAGTTACTTATGGATCATAAATCCTTAAGTTAACAAAATTTTAACTTTCCTAACCTAGAAAAGTTGTTGAGGCCGAACCTTAACCTCGATGAGTCAAGTATGTTTTTGTTTGATTTAATTTATTTTGGTTGCAATTCTTTATGTAGGAATCGATCGAGTTGGTTTGACCTAAAGCCGACGGAGGAAACCAGATCAAATCGGGAGATTATTTGAAACCCTTAGTTCGAGTCTTCAACAGGTAAGGGGAGCTTACCTGAGGGATTTTTCTCTATAACTATTTGTGTGTAGTGTGATTTATATGAATTATATGTGGTTGTGGTTATTTGTTTATGTGGCTTACGTTGTGTTGTTTATCTGTGTATCGGTGATTTATCTGCTTTTAATTATCTGCAGTAGTATATTATGTTGCTATGATGCATGATCTGCCTGGTGATATAATTATGATGATGTTGTTGAATGATGAATGTTGAATGTTTTTTGAGAGGCCTGACAGTGGTCAGTGCACAACCGATTAATCAGATAAAAGATTTAATAAGTTCTGAAAATTATATTCAACGTTTTATGGGAAATGTTGGAATATAATAATGGTGGAAAATATTATTTTGGAAAAATAATGAGTTTTTGAGAAATATTATTATTTTAATAATTTATCAGTGTAAAAGAAATTTATGAGTCACGGTGAGAGCGTAACTGTGAAATTTTTTTAGTACTGCTAATTTTTATGGAAGAAATTCCGATATATTATAAAAAGTTATTTTGTGAAATTAATATTCAAAAATACTTTATAAAAATAAAAATAAAAATAAAAATAAAAATAATGAAATAATAATATAAAATAAAAAGTCAAAGTTTGACTTTAAAAATATTTTCTTGGAAAATGATTAACAATGGCAAGTTTTGAAATTATTTACGGTGAAAGTTTAAAAATAGCAGTACTTGTTTTGAGAAGAGGTTTAATCGGAATTGATTTAATTTTTAAAGCTGAAGTTTTAGTCAAAGAGTTTTCGAGTAGAAATGATTTTCTGTAAATGAGTTTTACTAAACGACGACGTTGTCTAGTGCTAGTGTTCTTATGACGTTGTCTTATTTTGGATTTGTTTTTCACAGACAAAAACGATGTAAAACGATGTTATGGAACTTAATAACTGAGACGTCGGGGTATTAAGGTCCGTTGTGTTGTAGACTGGGTATCTACGTAAATAAGTTAAAACGTTTTGAGAAGTTTTCTATTACCACGAACCTAAGACTGATTGCAACGGTCTAAGGGCTTCATGATTGAGCACTCGGACTTTGAGGTCCTGTGTTGTTAATAAAAGTTTTAAAGATGTTGAAAACGATGATGCTTTTGAGAGCATTCGAGGTTGGAAACGATGATGCTTTTGAGAGCATTCGATGTTGAAAACGATGATGCTTTTGAGAGCATTCGAGGTTGGAAACGATGATGCTTTTGAGAGCATTCGATGTTGAAAATGATGATGCTTTTGAGAGCATTCGAGGTTGGAAACGATGATAATTTTGAGAGCATTCGATGTTGAAAACGATGATGCTTTTGAGAGCTTTGATGTTTAAAAACGATGATAGGTCGAAAGCTTTTGAGAGCTTTGACAAATAAAGATATAGCACAAAGAAAAGTGTTGAGAACAAAAGGTTTTTTATTGCATGCATTTGGCAGACGTGCCATGATCAAACGAGTGATTACCATGCGGCGTCATGGTAGATCATAAAGATGTTCTTATTGTGCCTAGTGGACAATGAGGCCCTATCTACGTTGGGACACCTGTGCCACGATGTTGGACAGTGTGTGATAGGTTTTATATTTGTGATTACCATGCGGCGTCATGGTAGATCATAAAGATGTTCTTATTGTGCCTGGTGGACAATTAGGCCCCATCAACGTTGATATCACCTGTGCCTCGATGATGGACAGTGTGAGATGGGTTTTGACTGCGTGTTTGTGACTGCGTGTCTGTGGTTGTGCGCATGTAACTATCGAGTTTGATCAACTCATTACGATGTTGGAGATATCTCATGAGATTAGGTATGAATGTCAGATGATGTTTTGAAGTGTTCATGCATAGTTTTTCAACGTTGATGTTTGGGGTGTGAAACCCATTGATAAACGATGTGATATAATATGAATGAGTATGTGGTTATAAATATGTATATGTGTATGTGCCTTCTTTTGTGTTGCGCATTTAGTTATGGTGATAAATCCGTATATTGGTGTCTCACCCTTACAACACATCTCAGAGACGTACGAGGGGTATGATCCCTACAAGAAGAGGAAGGCTGTCTAGTTGGAAGCGTGTTGTGCTGCTCCTATTGGCTGTAGTGTCTGTTAGTTACGACCAGCTTAGGTCCTATTATATTATATTATGTTTTGAAGATAAAACTGATGTTGATTTAGGTATGAAAATATGAGGCAGTATAGTTGTAAGATTTATATACATTGTGTTGTTAAGTGTGATTTGATTAAGTTGTTATTGTTATGAGGTTGAAAAGAAAAAAAAATTTATCACCATATTTTGAAAATATGAACGTTGAGAAAACATTATTTTCCTAAAGTAACCAGCAAATTAAGTTTTATTTCCGCAAACGGGTAACCATGTGATGACCCGAGTTTAGGGTGTCACATTAGTGGTATCAGAGCTGGTCGAGTCTTTCGGGAATGTTGGGGAATAGGTCTGTTAGGTTTTTGTTGTGTGATCTCTGGTCGAAACTTGATTGAATTGTTTCTTGATTGAAACAATGTGTGTTGACACACAAGCAAGTATGTTTGGTGGGTTCTGATCTGGTTGAGACCTTGTGAGAACTCATGTTTAGTAAAGGGTACTCATGTTCATGTTGATACATTCGTTTATTCCTTAGGACGGTATCATACATTTGAATAAGGTACCTATCATTGAAAGTTTTTGGGGAAAATTTTCTGAGAATGTCCCAAGTTTGTATGGACGGACTGATGTTGAGTTTTTGATTGATCTAGTTTCTAGATTTATTCAGATCTCAATCGCTTTGTGTAGGATATCACCAACAAGGTTAGTTGGGTTAGACTTCAAGAAATGGAATTTTGGTCCATTTCTCGATAAGTAAGTCATCATCTTCATCGATGATGTTCTCGTTTACTCTAAGAGTCACGAGGAGTATGAGAGACTTCTGTACCAAGTGTTACAGATCCCTCACAAGGAGTTGTTCTATATTCAAGGATCGACTTGAGAACAAGTTACCACCAGATTGGAGTAAGGACTTATTAAAGATTTTATACTGTAAACTCAGCATATGAGGAAAGATCAACTGTTCGTGTGTCTGAGTGATTGACCAAGTCATCAGGAATCGTGCCGATTCAGGATGACCATACTAAGTGCGTCATAAAAGACCATTGTGCTTGTGAGAAACCAAGGCGAATAGATTTAAATCTTCAACCTTAGATGAGGGTCTCAAGATTCAGAAAAAATTGTTCCTTATGGACAAATTGCTTTTCAAATTCCTATGGTTGTATTAGACAATCATAGCGGTACGTTTTGTACATGCCAAATTCATTTTTCTGACCTTGATTTAAAATCTATCCTGACTTTGGTTTTGACAGTCTAGATATTTTCATACTTCTTTGGGAATGTATTATGAGTATTTCTTGAGTTATGCGACAGATGTGAATTCTTGATGATAGAAGTTTCTTGATGAGACTTAATCGATTCACTTTTACTTTTGGTGGAAGTGATCCAGTCTAAATTTTGTCGGACTGCTGTTCTTTTAAATCATTGTGTAGTAAAATTCTTGTGAAGAAAGAAACTTTATTAGAGTCATGTTTGTAAACATGTATTGGCCATGCATTTTTACACTCACGAACCTATTGAAGAATCTTTTTACATATTGGACACTTATATCTTTCAGATTGGTCAAATTATTCTTTGTACTTTCTTGTGAAAGCAAAATCAAGAAAATTCTTGTCTTGAAAATCTCTTTTCAGATTATTGTGAGTAGGTTGACGGAATCGACATCTTTTTACATGCTTAGGTCCACGATGTAATGGAAAAACCAACAGAGGCGTGTATCAGAGGACTGATCCAACGTGATAAAGAATTTTCCAACATCATTATGAGCAAGGCTTACTTCGAGTGTTGGGCTAAAGTTACATCTAGTGTTAAGATCCAAGTTGAAGTTAATGTTCAACTTATCATCCTAAGTTAGATGGATAAAGAAGAATGGAATTGATCCTTATAAGGTTAGCTGAGAGTAAGTGTAATACCTAAGCATGACAAGAGGTGAATGGATTTTTATTGAGGTGTAGATGTGACTAGTAATCTGAGAATTTTCAGAAGTAAGATCAGTAAGTAAGATGATTTCGGCAGATATTGTTATGATCGAGGTAGAGTTTGCTAAAGGAGCTAGGATAATGATAACAAGATCATCTCTGAGATTTAATCGTGTGATTGTAAGGAATTATAGAAAGGTGTCCATGGTAGTTTTACCTAGGATGAACGTGAGCGGAAAAGAGAAGTTCTTGAGTAAAATTAAGTTGTTATAAAAGTTCGAAAGCTAAGAGTTAGATAATTTTATTTTATATAATCCCTTTTGGTTTAATTGCATTAAGATATGCAATGAAGTGATTTTGAGGATAAGATGTGCGAGGTGATATCAAACTTGGGGTGGTGAATTATAATGAAGAGAAATTAAGACTATGATTAAATATTTTGAGTAGGAAATTGATACGTGGTGCTGTGTAGATATTGTTGGTATTAGTGCTAATATTCAGAGTTAGATGATTTGAATAATGTTTCTGGTAGAACCATGTTGGTAAAAGAAGTGATTAAGTTTCGATTTTGTTTTTTTCGAGTGTGATAGACTCTGATGAAATTTTGAGGATAGTACGGATATATAGAAATGACATAAGAATGAATTGTGTTATAGAATATAGAATAAGAGGAAAGATGATGTGAAGGGAAATGTAGAATTTTATGGTTAAGATGGGATTACAAAATTCTGTTTAAGTTTCGAGTGACGAAATTTCGAGAACGAAATTTTTTTTAAGTGGGGTAGTAATGTAACACCCCGATTTTCGCTGCTTTGTAATATCGGTAATAAATATATAAATATATATTTTTATCCGAGACTTAGAAAATGATTTTGGATAAACCAAGGTCATTTCCTTGTTATACTTATTTTCATAAGGTTACGGGGAAGTGTTTGGTTGAAAACTCGGGAAAGCTGGTCTCATTGCATTTTCTGTGTTTTCACTGACAGTAAAAGTTTACTTCTCAGAAAACCTAATTTTGAGTCGTGAATGAGATGAAAAATATTTTTATCATATTTATTACGATATTGGAAGTTTTGAATATTTTGGTAAAAAAAAATTAAAATATTATATTTGTTGCGGGCGTATACGTAGAGATGTCTCTAGGAAAAGCTTTCGCCAGTTGAATCAAGAAGTCGGCAACGTAGCAGAGATGTTGGATTGACCGACTTGACGAGCATTTATGACGAGCTTATCCGAGTCATAATGGCCATAATGGCACATTTATGATAAAGTTAATTTTTCCTATGAAATGACCAAATTGCCCTTGTCTTTTTATGACAATTTCAAACAAATGCCATTGGAAAAAGTTGACCAACTCTTGCCCAAAACCCACGGCTCCAATGCCTTCTTCAATAAGTTTGGTTTTTTCTTCATTTAAATAGGTTGTCTTCTTCATTAAGCCATTTTTCCATTTTCATGTTCTTTTGCTCCAAAGAGTTCATAATTCGTCAGATATTGATTGCAATTCTGACCATTTTCTATTCTGAATCTCGAAAAACTTTCAACATTAAAGTTGTTCATATTTCTCTCTACTTTCCAACGACATAAAGATCATCCAAAACGGACAAGTATTGTTGAGAGATCTACTCAAAATACTAAAACTGTTCTAAACCCTAACTATGTTCATCTTCTCCCTTAAGTTTCTTAAGAACACCATAATAAGTCCTTGAAGAACATCTTCCAAACTTTGTTTTCTTGGATCATCAAGAGGTAATAACTTATTCTCTTGTCATTTAAATCATTTCTCTTCACAACTTTTGTAGATTCATGGCTAAGATTCATATGTTCTTCATTTGTTCAAAGTTCATGGAACTAGATTCAAAAATTCATAACTAATTCTAGAAAAATCCTTTTGACATGAAACCAATTGATATGATCTTATAATCATCTCTATTTTCATCATCTAGAAGCACAAGATCATGAGAAATTTCTTTCCCTAAAATCTGGACTGGGCCGAACCTAGGTTAACTTTGTGTTCTTAGGTTTTGTTTCAATTTCATGCCTTGATTCATGATTATAACTTGATAGTTCTTGTATTCAAGTATATAGAAGATCAAAAATCAAACTTTAACCTATTGATCTCATTAAAATCGAAACCCTAGGTATGAGCACTTGTTGGTTTTATGATTCAAAAGTTGTTTGTAACACTTGAATCTAACTCTAGGTTTTGTATGTTGATTAAATCCAAGAGTTTAGAAATTTTAGAGATTTCTAACTCCAAACTCAGCCCTTGGCCGAAACCCTAGTTCTTGGAACTAGATGAGTTTTAGTTCATGTTCTTGGTTCATAATCTTGGGTTAAGTGCTTAATCATGTTTAAGTTACTTATGGATCATAAATCCTTAAGTTAACAAAATTTTAACTTTCCTAACCTAGAAAAGTTGTTGAGGCCGAACCTTAACCTCGATGAGTCAAGTATGTTTTTGTTTGATTTAATTTATTTTGGTTGGAATTCTTTATGTAGGAATCGATCGAGTTGGTTTGACCTAAAGCCGACGGAGGAAACCGGATCAAATCGGGAGATTATTTGAAACCCTTAGTTCGAGTCTTCAACAGGTAAGGGGAGCTTACCTGAGGGATTTTTCTCTATAACTATTTGTGTGTAGTGTGATTTATATGAATTATATGTGGTTGTGGTTATTTGTTTATGTGGCTTACGTTGTGTTGTTTATCTGTGTATCGGTGATTTATCTGCTTTTAATTATCTGCAGTAGTATATTATGTTGTTATGATGCATGATCTGCCTGGTGATATAATTATGATGATGTTGTTGAATGATGAATGTTGAATGTTTTTTGAGAGGCCTGACAGTGGTCAGTGCACAACCGATTAATCAGATAAAAGATTTAATAAGTTGTGAAAATTATATTCAACGTTTTATGGGAAATGTTGGAATATAATAATGGTGGAAAAATATTATTTTGGAAAAATATTGAGTTTTTGAGAAATATTATTATTTTAATAATTTATCAGTGTAAAAGAAATTTATGAGTCACGGTGAGAGCGTAACCGTGAAATTTTTTTAGTACTGCTAATTTTTATGGAAGAAATTCCGATATATTATAAAAAGTTATTTTGTGAAATTAATATTCAAAAATACTTTATAAAAATAAAAATAAAAATAAAAATAAAAATAAAAATAAAAATAATGAAATAATAATATAAAATAAAAAGTCAAAGTTTGACTTTAAAAATATTTTCTTGGAAAATGATTAACGATGGCAAGTTTTGAAATTATTTACGGTGAAAGTTTAAAAATAGCAGTACTTGTTTTGAGAAGAGGTTTAATCGGAATTGATTTAATTTTTAAAGCTGAAGTTTCAGTCAAAGAGTTTTCGAGTAGAAATGGTTTTCTGTAAATGAGTTTTACTAAACGACGATATAGAACTTAGTAACCGAGATGTCGGGGTGCTAGTGTTCTTATGACGTTGTCTTATTTTGGATTTGTTTTTCACAGACAAAAACGATGTAAAACGATGTTATGGAACTTAATAACCGAGACGTCGGGGTATTAAGGTTCGTTGTGTTGTAGACTGGGTATCTACGTAAATAAGTTAAAGCGTTTTGAGAAGTTTTCTATTACCACGAACCTAAGACTGATTGCAACGGTCTAAGGGCTTCGTGATTGAGCACTCGGACTTTGAGGTCCTGTGTTGTTAATAAAAGTTGTAAAGATGTTGAAAACGATGATGCTTTTGAGAGCATTCAATGTTGAAAACGATGATGCTTTTGAGAGCATTCGAGGTTGGAAACGATGATGCTTTTGAGAGCATTCGATGTTGAAAACGATGACGCTTTTGAGAGCTTTGATGTTTAAAAACGATGATGGGTCGAAAGCTTTTGAGAGCTTTGACAAATAAAGATATAGCACAAAGAAAAGTGTTGAGAACAAAAGGTTTTTTATTGCATCACTACAACATTTTTTAGTTTAGGCAACAACAAAAAACCGTTCCCAGAAGTATGAAAACCGTTGCCTAAACTTTAGGCAACGGTTTGGCAACGGTTAAAAAAGTGTTCTCTAGGTGGTCGTTGCCTATTCCCTTAGGCAACGATTTTTCTCTTTAGGCCACGGTATATCAATAACCGTTGCCTAAATTAGGGGAATAGGCCACGGTTTTTAAACCCGTCCAATGGCAATGGTTTTCGTTCATATTATTTAGGTAACGGTTTCTTAATTGTTGCTAGATGTTTCAGCCACGGTTATTTAAATGTTGGCAAATAGAATAAGGAACATTTATTTAACTATTGGTGGATGGTATAGGCAACAATTTCGTAACTGTTGCTAGACGTTTTAATATAGACAACACTTATTTTACTGTTGGTAAATAATATAGAAATCGGTTAACTCAACTTTAGGGGACATTTTTGTAACTATTATAAAATAAATCGACAACGATGTTAGCTTTTATTATATTGCGAGGAAAGTCTTTTATATGTTTATACATAACTAAATATATATTTTAACCTTTCAATTACAACACCTAAAAACATACGTCACATGTAATTCTGCAACAAGATATCAACTATTTTTTATTCTTTCAACTCCCAAGCACCGAAAAACATACTCGTCACATGTAATTCTGCAACAAGATATCACAGATTCAATAATACACCAAAGCCAAAGACAGCCAGACCTGTAGAGCATACTCCTAGTTGCACAACAAACAGAGTCTTCAAATGACACTCTTAGACTATGAGAGCCATCACAAACAGAGCAACCACCCATTTGAACTAATACCACTTAAAAAAGCTAACATAATAATTTTCTTCTAAAATCCAAAAGAAAAAAGAAAAACATCCATAAAGATTGTATGCTTCAATGTATGTTAATATCATCATTCGTCTTCTATGTCTTGATATTGTTCTTCCTCACCAAGAAAATCTTCCTGCATATATGACAAAAGATATATAAGTTAGAAGCTGAGTTATATAGTTCAATTAGATTATGAAATGAGAAAATGGAATCATGCTACTGTACTTTATATAACATGAGCCTTTATAAGCTACCTAGTCTCTTCGCTCCCTAATGATACCAAGAAAACAAGTCTCAAGCATTATTGCCAAGTAATGAACCAATAATATAATAGGTCATTTTCCACCATTTTATATCAAGTATCAAAAGCATGACAAGCAACATTTTTTTATGTGTGCTAAACTGTATTTATATTTGAGTACAAGGGGTACCTGAACCCGTATATAATAAAAGAGAACACTAAGGTAAAATTTCAACAAAGAGTAACAATTTACAACAAGGTTGAAATTCTCACTTGTGATCCAACAAAAACACATCCTCATGGACATAGTACAGACCAACAGGACCCAACAGATCTAATGACCATACAAGGCCAAAACCAAAACCAAAAACCAAACTCAAGTGTAAAAGCTAGCTGAATATTCAAAGGCCCACCAGATATATTTAAGAATTTTTTGAAAAGGCCAAAGCTCACCAGAATTACACAACACCACATTACCGACTTGAAGAACCATGGAACGAAAAAACAAGAAACAAAAGCTACCCATATAAGGTACAAACTAATATCAGTAGAAGCATAAACCATGTAAAGCCTTCAAACTAGAAAAAATCATGAAGGTAGAGGAATGAGGGATGCCAAGGAAACAATTTATATACAATGAAAAGGATCTTCAATTTTTCTAAGTGAACTGCATTATTGAAATTATGCATCTTAAGGATATTTTAAATGCTAATTCATGTAGAATCCAAACTAAAACATAAAGAAGTAATCCAATCCTCCATCACCAGAATTCATATTATGTTACAAATTGCACAACTTTTGAGCACAATAATAGTCAAAAGCTATTATTAATGACTTGAAACCTATTTAACTAGTAGCTACAACTAATAACTTGTTTATAGTAGTATCCATTGCTTCCTCAACTTGGAACAAATAATATTATTAGCGGACAAATTAAATACACAAATAAAGTTTTGATAAATATTGTTATACCTGTTCGTTATTTGGAACATGAGTTGATGTAGAAGAATGTGATGCTGCATTGTTTTCGTTGCCTAAAGCATTTGCCATCATATCATCCAAATCCTTTTCATCCAAATTTGGCTTGTTTTGCTTCAATAAACTTCTTACAAGTGCTTCCAATCCATCAACCTTCTTAAACATCTTATTCATCTCATGCGAATGTTGTTTCTTAATCGCAGTAATTTCATCATTTCTTTTTAACATAGATGGTGTGACGGTTCTTTCAAAGCAACGCACTTTCCCTGACTTTTCTTTGCCAAAGAGTGATCGAAAAGTTTGTCCAGCAGATTCAGTTGAGTTTTGAATTGAATCTTTAAGCGTAGTCTAATAAAAGAACATTAATGTTAAGGATAAAATCAAGACTTTAAATGCACTTGATGGATAACACTAGACTTACAATAACAACTTGCGTTTCTAGATCTACTTCCTTTCCATTTCGGCTTTGGCGAGTCTCGACGAACATTTCAGCTTGAAGGACATCCCCTCCCTTCTTGTTTGCATGCTACATCAATTAGTTGAGCAATAGGGAACATATATTGATTAGAAGATTTATTTGTTTTAGATATGGAAAATAACACACACATACACACTTATAAATTCACTACCAATCGAGCACAAATTCTAGCAAAATTCTTTGGCCCCATCCGGTGAATATATTTCTGCTTAGCTCTATTCGCAGCATTTTTTTTGCTAATTTTCTGCATTATAGAGGAACAAATGAAAGTGAGAAAATAAAATAATTTAAAATTAAAAAGTGTATAATTATCTTACTTGGATAGTAGCGTGGTTCCAATAAGCCATCAATTGTCTAAAATGGGCTTCAGGTATGGTCTCTGGACGATGTTTTAACCTTTCCCTCAAATTAGAGTATTTCAAAAAATGCTTCTTCTTGATAGAGTTCTTGTAGCGTCTCCAAGCATCATTTATGCGAGAAAATACCGCTTTCCTTCCTTTATTGGGAACAAGGTATTTATCCTACAAAAAAGAAAGAAACAAAAGAATATCATTGACATCAACTTAATTATTAAATATTAAAGTATTCAATGAAATCCAATGAAATATGAAAAATGCCTTCCCCATACATTAACATATTCCCACATGCGATCCTTGTAATCAACAGGAACAACTTTAAAGTTTGTGTAAATCAAGGGACAAAAGTCTGAATTCCTTGCTATAGTGCCCAAGAAATAACTTAAGTCAGAAACTATTTTGTCAGTGGGCCCAATTGGCTCTCCATAATAATCTAAGATAATTTCTTGACGATCTTGCGTAGGTCTTGCATGAATGCTCAAGCATTGTGTCGGTCCTCGCGTTCGTTTCTTAGACGCCCCTATATTGACATAGAAGTTATTCAACATAAGATAAAATACAAAAGATGGCATACATATATAAGGTGTAGAACAAATTATAACTAACCAATTCCATATAACTAAACAAATATGGCATACATACATTCCTTACCATTTATTTCACCACCTTCCTCTTGGAGTGCATATTCTTCTTGTTCGATGTCATTTTTTTCTTCATCTTCACTCTCATTTCCTAACTCTTCTTGCTCACCGACCTCTCCATTTTCTTCAAGAAACTCATCAATTAACATTGGTGGGCAAATTGGGATTCTTTTTGTCTTCTTCATAGGGCTTTGCTGCATTGCCATTGATTCATCATCTTGAGTCATTGCCTTTTTCACAGCTTGCCTCTTTAAACCTTGCTTTTGGCTAGATCCTTTGATTTCAGCCATGGATGCTTTCATAGGTAACTTCTTTTGGCTTGCACTCACAGATTGGCTCTTCGGATCTTGATTTTGATTAGATCCTTTTCTCCGTGTCATGGTTGACAACTTCTTTGGAAGATTATTTTGTCTAGATCCTTCAAGTTGAGTGATTGCTGGTTCCATTGGCAACTTCTTTTGACTTGTACCAACAGATTGATTCTTTGGATCTTGACTTTGACTAAATCCTTTGCTTTGATTCATGATTCCTTCCATTGGCAACTTCTTTGGAACATTATTTTGTCTAGATCCTTTAGGTCGAGTGATAGCTGGTTCCATTGGCAACTTCTTTTGACTTGTACTCACAGATTGGCTCTTTGGATCTTTATTTTGACTAGATCCTTTGCTTTGTGTCAGGATTGCTTCCATTGGTAACTTTGTTGGATCATGATTTTGTCTAGATCCTTTAGGTTGAGTAATGGATGGATCCACTAGCAACTTGTTTTGACTTGTACTCACAAATTGACTCCTAAACATAGGCTTGTGTATGGATCCTTGAACTTTCATCCTAGTTGCATTAGTACTTTCAGCGTTGCGAACCAGCTTCTCACGCTTGATTTTAAACCTCTTAAGCAATTCAGTGCTTGATCTTACATTTTCCTGGATATCGAAAGTAACACTTTCACCCTTGTCTTGCTTTAAGCTTGCTTCGCTCATTTTCTAACAAGAAAAACATAATACAAATTTAGGAAATGCAACATATAATTAGTAGATAACAGTGAATTTTATAACATATATATATATATATATATATATGTGCATAAATAATGAGATGACCAACCTGATACAAGAAACGGTTACAGCCAAGTGTTGGACAACAGACAAATTTTATAGTTTCAGACTGGGTGGCCATGACACTAAATAATAATAATTAGATCAACAAAGAGCTATAATTTAATGGTCTCTTGAAGATTTTATACAAAAGATTACTTTTATGATATGGCGATATTATAACCTCATAAAAGGTATACTAATGTGGGGTAAAATTCAAGTATTGTAGACATAACTTAATAATAAAATCACACAATTATAATAAACATAAATAGCAACTTAGTCCATTAAGGCTTTAGTATGTAACAAAGGAACACGTAGAAAATAGAGTGCGGCTCAAAATAGCATTGCATAATCTATAAGGTAGCAAGGACATGAGTAAACAAAAACTATAAATATCAATAAACAATGTCAGCTGTCAAGATTGAAGGGCATGAAATAAGAATGGTATGTAATGGTCCACAAAATCCGATTTTATGTGATTTGAACTTTGAAGACAAATGAGTGATGTAAAATGAAATTTACCGTTCCTTCCTCTCCTGAAGGCTCTTCATTTGCTCCTTGTAAGAGTCACTTCTTTTGAGGGATATGCTTGTGGGTTATTTAATTTTATAACATAAATAATGACCATTGTTTCCTCGAAAAAGTTCTAGTAGCAATTCAAACTTAAAACATTTCTAAAGGATCCAAAAACAATGACCTAGGATCCAAAAAATTTATTAAAAGTAAACCATAAAATAAGCTAAATCTGGAGAAAAGATTATGGAAGCAAAATGAATTCTTGAGATGGGGTAACAAATGCTGGTCCCCTATCAGGAAGATTATTATTTGATAATTTTGGTAACTTAGAGATTTATATCCAGGAAAGCTGCAGATCCAATGGTTACATTTTAGGCATAACATGTCAAATAAGATGGTGTGTAGGGCATGTAGGTGCATGGTTTCACTGAAATGTCTGTCTCACTATAACAATTATCTGTAAAACTATCCATCACATTTTTTGACTTACTGTTCTTTATATCTGATATAATATGTAGTAAGAGATGGAAATCTAGCAGTGGCACATTATGTGGGCCAAATCCATAATAGGAAGGAACAAAAATAAATATTAAAAAAGAAAAAAGTTTAAGATGTACAACAGGAGTGGGAAATAGATCTGAAAAAATATCTGGTGAAATGAGCCCATTCAGACCAATGAATCATAAGCATGTATTGTTGAAAACATTACTGGAAACCAATTAAATGTGAATTATCCTGACCATTTAATCTCCATTAACTTCTCTATATCTTATTTCCTTTAATAATTCCAGTTTTTTTTTTTTTGCCATTCCAGAGTGGAAAAGAAAATCAGTTAGCCATAATGCTGTTATCAAAATTTGTACAATTAGCACTCAAGAAATAGAATCCAGTTATACCAATAAGTAGCCCTGTAAAAACGAAGCTTCCTAGATTATAGGTTTGTAGTGAGGCCTCTGTAGATGGTTCTTTTGAGGGATATGCTTGTGGGTTATTTAATTTTATAACATAAATAATGACCATTGTTTCCTCGAAAAAGTTCTAGTAGCAATTCAAACTTAAAACATTTCTAAAGGATCCAAAAACAATGACCTAGGATCCAAAAAATTTATTAAAAGTAAACCATAAAATAAGCTAAATCTGGAGAAGAGATTATGGAAGCAAAATGAATTCTTGACATTGTCAAAACTTATATGCATTAGTCCATGAAGTCCAACAAAGTGTCATCAAAATCAGAATCCTCTTCATGTTCTGTTGCATGCATAACATGGGAAGGCTTCTCGGTGATGGTTGCAGGTATATCTTCCCTAATCAAATTGAGTTCACCATCATTATTTGGTGCATTTATATTTCTTCTATCATCATATGGTTCACTCCAAAAAGATTCTTGAGCATCTAAATCTGATTGGTCACCCATGTTAAATAAATCTCTTGGAACTGTCTTTATAACATAATGCCTATTTGCTTCAAAAAGATCATTGACATAAAAACATTGGTGACCTTGCCTAGCTAGTACAAAAGGATCATCTTGGTAACATTTTTTGTTGAAGTGTACACAAGTAAGTCCATATTTGTCTTCTTCAACCTCAAACCAATCACACTTAAACAACACAAATTTGAAGTGACCATAATAGTCTAACTCAATTATATCGTTAATTGCTCCAAAATAAGTAATAGGTTCTGTTTTGGGATTTTCATCCTTAGAGCTTGCAAAACTTGGAGTTAATGAAACCAAAGTCACACCAGAATTTTGGGTTTTACGTCTTGCGTCTCGTTTCTTAGTGTGGAATCTATATCCATTAATGAGGTATCCTGAAAACCTCTTTGCAACAGTATTTGGTCCTCTAGAGAATTGTTTAAGTCGAATTGATATATCATCTTTCATGGCATGATCCTTAAACCATTCACCAAAATCTTGACTCTGAGTTTTTGCTTTGGTCCACTTTCCTCCTTTAGTGTGATCATTAACAGTGTCTTCATGCTCTCTACAATGACAACAATGTTATTTATTAGATTACTCTAAAATATATTTTATAGACGAGTAGTCGGATGATGAGATATTATGATACCTGATGTATATTTGAACTTCATCGCAATTGAACAAGAGGTATCGATGGGGTTGGCCTTTTGATTTAAAATCTAGAGAAAATGGTTTACCATTTTTCTTTCCCCCTAAAGGACGACCAATACTTGAAAAGTAATCAGCTGAATCTAACTCAAACGAATCGTTATGATCATAGTTTCGACTCCTTCTATTTAGCATTGTCTCTACACTTTTATGAAAATATCTTGAGCAAAAAGTTAAAGCTTCTTCGGCCAAATACCCCTCAGCAATAGAACCTTCAGGATGACTTCTGTTACGAACATAAGTCTTAAGTTTACATAAATGTCTTTCTGGGGGATACATCCATCTGAATTGAACTGGACCACCTAACCTGACCTCATTTGGTAGATGAATAGGTAAATGAACCATTATGTCAAAAAAGGCAGGGGGAAAAATCATCTCCAATTGACAAAGTATTTCCGCAATCTCTGTTTCTAAGTAATCCAAATCTTGCACTTGGATAGCTTTCTGGCATAGAGAGAGAAAAAAAGAACCAAGACGAATGAGAGGGTGAGCCACTACATTGGGCATTGTGCTTCTTATTGCTATTTGTAACAAGTAATGTAACATAAAATGTGCATCATGACTCTTATAAGCAGATATTTTCTTTTCAGCAACCTGGACCATCTTGATATATTTGATGCACTACCATCTGGTAATTTGGCATCTTTCAAAACACTGCAAAAATTACCCTTCTCTTCCGGAGTCATTGAGAAACATGCTTTTGCAAACTCTGCACGACCTCCACCAATCTCCCTTGGATGAAGTTTCTTTCTAATTCCCATTTCTTGCAAATCATAACGAGCATTGACATGATCTTTTGTTTTCCCTGAGATATCCAAAAGAGTCCCAATAATATTATCACATATGTTTTTTTCTATGTGCATCACATCAAGATTATGACGTAATGTATTATGTGCCCAATATGGCAACTCAAAAAAAATTGATCGCTTTTTCCAGGGACCATCAATTTTCTGTTTTTTCTTCTTCTCAAATACATTGTTGAAAGATTTTAAGTTTTCTAAGATCTCTGACCCTTCTAACAAAGGCGATGCATATCTAAGTTATGTTCTTCCATTAAAAGACTTTCTATTAGCTCTCCAAGAATGGCCTATTGGCAAAAAAACACGATGATCCATATAACACATCTTATGACTATGTTTCAAGTAGATTGAAGAAGTGTTATAATTACAAGATGCACATGCTAACTTTCCTTTAGTGCTCCAACCAAACAACATAGCATACCCAGGGTAGTCACTAATAGTCCATAAAAGAGCTGCACGCATTGAAAATGTTTGATTTCTTGAGGCATCATATGTCTCCACTCCTAATTCCCACAAATCCTTCAACTCCTCAATCAATGGTTGAAGGTACACATCGATATTATTTTCGGGTGATTGTGGTCCAAGAATTAGTAATGACAATATAGTATATTCAGACTTCATGCAAAACCATGGTGGATAATTGTATACCATCATCATGACAGGCCATGTACTGTGAGATATACTCATAGTCCTAAATGGATTGAATCCATCACTAGTCAAGCCAAGTCTTACATTACGAGGATCAAATGCAAAATCAGGATGAAGCCTATCAAAGTCTTTCCATGCTTGGCCATCAGCGGGATGCCTCAATTTCCCATCCTTTGAGCGCTCTTCTTCATGCCACCTCATTGACTCGGTTGTCTTTGAACATATAAATAGCCTTTGAAATCTAGGAATCAAGGGAAAGTGTCTCAAAATCTTTGCAGGGACTTTATGCTCATTTTTTGGTTGCTCAAACTCACAATTTACTTTAGGGAATTCCTTCCATCGTGAAACTTTACAAAACCTGCAGGAATCGTCATTCTCATCCTCTCTCCAATATAACATGCAATCATTCGGACATGCATGAATCTTCTTATAATCAAGACCTAAGTCCTTAATCATGGCCTTTGTTTTGTTGAAAGATTCAGGAATGTTTAAATGAGGCATCGCTTCTTTCAATAGTTCTAAAAGCGCGGTGATTGATGCATTGCTCCATCCATGAAGACACTTCAATAAGTACATTCGAATTATGAATGATAAAGTAGAGAAATTTTTGCATCCCGGATACAATTCTTGTTTTGCCTCATTAACCAAATTGTAGAATTTTCTCGCACCCTCATTAGGACCTTCATTAACTCCCTCTACTTCTGCCACATCTCTAAATGTGTCATACAATAAGCCATCAATGTCATCATGTGAGTCCTCTTGATCTTCCATGTTATTGTCGATTTCCATTGGCAGCATTCGCTCCCCATGGTTTACCCAAATATCATAGCCTTTTAAAAATCTTGTTCCTATTAAATGATCATAAACCACATTTCTTTTTGCCCAACAACGATTTCTACATTTGGCACAAGGACACAAAATCTCATCTCCTTGAGGTCTTCCTATAGTGTAGGCAAAATCTAAGAATGACTCAACACCATTGAAATACTCCTCACTAAACCTTGGCAATTTAGTCCACTCTTTGTCCATGACTTTTAATCTAATACAAAATAAAATGATGCACTATGTCATTATAAGTTTTATTTAATGCGTTAAGTTATTCAAAACTTTATATTCTATAACAAACAACATATCCTTATAATTAGCATATTAGGAAATATTGTGATAATAAAAAGAACAAAGTATAGGTTGTCAACAATATTAAAATAGAAAATAAAAAAAGGTTGAAGGTTAAATTTCACATTTCACAAAAGACATTTTACATTCAAAATATAAGGTTTTCATGTTCAAGCTAAATTAAGTGGCAACTTACTTCCAGAAACAAGTAATGGCCCAATCTTCTTGTAAGAGAGAGTTGTCACACCATAACCGCTAGCTACCTGCAACAAAAACAGTTTACATTTGATGATTGATGATAAATAATAACCAATCAAAAGTTATTTATTTTTTTTAACTTATTGTACCTTCACTCTTTTTTCTATACTTTTAAGAAGCATATCAATAGATTCTTTCAAAGTCAATAATTTTAGACTTTATTATATCTTTGAGCATGGAGAAGAAGGAGAACAAAGGTGTTTCACTGAAGAAATTGTTTGCTAAAGGTTTTAGTCATACAAGTGTCTTTGCTTTACTGTTGCTTTGTGATGTAAACGGAAGAATATTCTTCCGTTGACTGTGTCCATGAGAAGAGTTGTGTTGGACTTGTCTATCAGCTTCATTAATCTGTTCCGGGGAAATTCCCCACTGTCTATGAATAGAAACATCTATGCCTAGATGGTGATGGTGCCATGTCAGATCGGGTGATGGATTTAGAGACATCTCTACCATAACAACTTTCAGTTTCATATATCTCAAATGTTCCATTATGTGACTACTAACATGTTTCTGCATTATTCTTAATTCCCATTTTATTTCTTAAAATTTTGACACTGAATAGCTCCAGACAATGCTAATCATTTAGAGATAATTTAAAGTATTGACCAGGGTATGATGCTTTCTTTTCCATCCATGGATTTGTTAGTAGAACATATACATATCAAGGATTTAGGAACTTAATGCAAACACCAGGAAGTTCGAGCAGCAGCAAATGTCATCCAAAATTAGAAACTTTGAACATTTTTACAGAATGATGAAGCCATTGCAATATTCCATGTCACTATAGTTAAAAGATGCATAGAGATGGATGTAAGGAATGGGGTGAGAGAAATAGATATAAGGGGTCACAACAACTAAAATGAGATTTCTAAGTCATCTTCTTAGAAAGCATAAGATTGGAAAAGATAAAAGTAAATTCAGTTCTTAACATCCACAGACCAACCAAAGAATAAAACTAAGCTTCCACAGCCATGATATAAAAGTTCAATTCACACATTTCATCAAACAGTTAGTACTCCATCAAAATAAACATATTAAAATATTATTAGACAACATTATAGCCATTCAAATATATGAATATATTCAGGTAAAACATAATGAAGGCTGTGATTTTACATTTCATTTCATATTTCTCAGTACAAAACATAATCAAATTTAGACTTTTAGTTTTTGTATGTTTGTTATGTATTGCTTTATATTCTCATAGGGCTATGTATGATGTTGGTTGACTTGTTTACTATATATTTTGCCTAGTATCATTTTAGTCCATGCCAATAAAAACACAACAACAACAAAAGCCTTTTCCACTAGATGGGATCAACTACATTAATCAAAAGACACTATTGTGTTCAGTCAGAAACCAAGTCTTCATAAAAGCCATTTAGATCTAAGTTCTTTTTAATGGCTTCAACTAAGAGTTTTTCTTCATTTCCCTTTATCTCTAACTATTGGACTATCCTCTATCCGATTCACTCTTCTTACTTGGGTTTTTGTTGGTCTTTGTGTCCCTGTGCCAATAAAAATTAATATTAAAATTGGCTTTAGTTAGCAGTGTCAAATACCCATCAGTCTTACTGTCGTTAGAACCAGAAGGTTAAATGTGTCAGTATAGTTGTATGATATTTCTGTCTTTCTTGTTTTGACATTTTTTTAAGTAGGGGTTGAGGGTGAGGGATGGCAAAAATTAAGCGGGGTAAGGGGTAAATGGCCCAGCCCGGTGTTGATGTTGTTTTTTGATGATGTAACAAGCTCTCGAAGTTCCTTTATGCAATACAAGACAATAGAGAGAGCTAAATAGCATCTAACTTGGGCCAGTTTTGTCTTCCATTAAAGTACCCTTTAATAATTTCCTTCAATTGTAATTTCTAATTGAATTTTGCACAACATCCATTCTTTTTTAAATCATATCCACACCAAGCTTAGTGGAAAACATCTAGAACCTTCAACTTTACTTTTGCCAAAACAAGTAAAATAGTTTGGAAGCAAAATCCTACATTTGGATTCAAGATAAATGTGAATTTCAATTACTTCATAAAAACAGCATCTCCAACTACCATCTAATGGGTTTCTTGATTGAATATTCATGAAAATTTTAATTTCACCGACTTCTAGTATGGATTGGAATTGTGTCCTATGTTTTGGTTCTTCCTGAATTTTGTGAATGTTAAGGTCATCAATGCGGGTTATGTCTTGTATTCCAAGAACTGGACTGATCGATTGTTTTTGACTGGAAAACCAGTGAACTGGCTGTGTGTGTGGGTAGAGGTTAGTTCAGTGTTTAAGATATTCTGGTTATTTTCAAGTATCTTAATACATCAGAAGTGTCTGATCGATTAAACATATTATTTACGACTGAAAATGGGAGAATACACTTTAGGAGTTGTTACTGCCTCTTGTTTGTAGGTGTCAGAGAAGCTCCCAATGTCCTATGTGGTGGCAACCTATTAGACTGAAGGATGCTACCAGGTTGGTTATGATTTTACTTTTTGAGATCTACTTTATCAACCTTTTCTTGATTATGTTATTAAACTTTTAAATTTTTAATCACTAATCATTATATGGCAGTCAAGAATTGTTTGAAGCAGTAGAGCAGGAAAGGAGCTTGAGGGCTACCCCATCAAGAAATGTTGTTATTTTTCATCACCTTGCCCTTGGCGACTTTGAATTGCAGCATGTCAGTTACCTATCAGTCTTTGCGTGTTGATTTGGTTGTCTTATATCTTAAGCACATCATACTTCTATCATTTGTTTATGCTGGTAAATTTTCTCATTCTGCAGTTGCACATGGGTGAAACCAATTTTGAAGAGAGAATAATTCAACATTTAGCTGCTGCTGCAGCAATGGTATCTAATATCTATATCCTATATAGAATGGCAGCAAAAATAACCCAGGCTAACTAAAGCAACTAGAATCAACAAGCAAATCATGTTAAACAATTAAAACACTTCAATGACACCCAAGATGGAAAAAAAACTGTCTAAACATGAATATATGTATGCTGTCCAGACATTGAAACACAAATAAACAGGCCTTGCATTTTGTAAAAACAAAAACACTGAAAGTGATACAGAAGGAGTTTTGGCCTGAAATTAATAATGTAAACAATGGTGGCTGATTGGTTTCCTCTATCTCATTGCACATAAACCTGAATTATGCTAATCAATTTGCCAAGCATTCCTATCAAGACTCTCCGACAGCTTACCCAATCCAATTCAGTCATTCTCAAGTAGCTTATGATTGTGGCTTGAGCAGACAAATATTTATTTTACTAAGAAGTGATGACAATTATTGGATCAGTTTTTCCCTGAAAGTAGATAAAAACAATATCTTTCTTTGTCTTCACCCATACAAACCACATAATGAAGCTGCTACATTGGAAGCAAATCCCAAGCTCACAAGAAAGCACCTGAACAAACTAGATACAATGTTTTCCAAGCAAACCATCTTTAACTGCTAGTGCTAAGTTTCAAAAGCTGTAGGATTAAGAAAATATTGTTAATTTAATCCTATCCAGTCAGATCGAGTGATGGATTTAGAGACATCTCTACCATAACAACTTTCAGTTTCATATAGCTCAAATGTTCCATTATGTGACTACTAACATGTTTCTGCATTATTCTTAATTCCCATTTTATTTCTTAAAATTTTGACATTGAATAGCTCCAGATAATGCTAATCATTTAGAGATAATTTAAAGTATTGACCAGGGTATGATGCTTTCTTTTCCATCCATGGATTTGTTAGTAGAACATATACATATCAAGGATTTAGGAACTTAATGCAGACACCAGGAAGTTAGAGCAGCAGCAAATGTCATCCAAAATTAGAAACTTTGAACATTTTTACAGAATGATGAAGCCATTGCAATATTCCATGTCACTATAGTTAAAAGATGCATAGAGATGGATGTAAGGAATGGGGTGAGAGAAATAGATATAAGGGGTCACAACAACTAAAATGAGATTTCTAAGTCATCTTCTTAGAAAGCATAAGATTGGAAAAGATAAAAGTAAATTCAGTTCTTAACATCCACGGACCAACCAAAGAATAAAACTAAGCTTCCACAGCCATGATATAAAAGTTCAATTCACACATTTCATCAAACAGTTAGTACTCCATCAAAATAAACATATTAAAATATTATTAGACAACATTATAGCCATTCAAATATATGAATATATTCAGGTAAAACATAATGAAGGCTGTGATTTTACATTTCATTTCATATTTCTCAGTACAAAACATAATCAAATAGAATTACCGAAAAGACACTCCAATGGATTGAGGATGATTTCCAATCTCTAATTGATATTACAATTTGAGAGAGAAATTCAGATCACTCCCTCTTTCTCCTTTGTTTCTTAAACTAGAGGAGAAAGAGGCATACCCCTACCCAGAGTTTTTCAGACCTCAAGCAGAACACTCCCAAACTAGAATTTTTCGGACTCAATAGAGTACCCAAAAACCAGAATTTCAGACCTTCCTCTTGTTGGCTTGGTCAATCAGTAGATAGATGACAAAGGAACGAAAATTAAAAACTGATCAACAAAGAAAAACTAGAGCCAAACGCTCAAGCTCATACCTGACAGAGTTACGAGAGAGTGCGAGAGAGCATGAAAAGAAACAGGGAATGGGAAGAACCTTCTTACGGGGCACCTGAACCTTCTCTTCCAATCTCTCTTTCAACGCTGAGGAATGTTGGAAAAAACAAAAATCTCCAAAAGAAGAAGAATGGAGAGTAATTATGAGAAGCAAATCAAGCGAGAAAGAGAATGAAAGAGAAAACATAGAAAGAATTGCAAGAGAAGGGTGGTTACCTTGGTCAATCAAATCAAAACCCTAGCTCTCTGATTCAATTTGAGGGGTTTTCGTTTGAGGGCAGAGGTTGAGTTGGTCTCTGCCTCTTACGAAAAAGAACGAGGGAATCGTTGCGCGCGAGAAATATATATTTGGCGTCATTTTTATTTTTATTTTTAATTTTAATTATTAGAAAAACAGTTGTTAATAGTGTCCACAGTGTAAAACCATTGTCTCTGATCCATCCACGTTTTTAAAATCGTTGCCTAACATAGATAAGCTACAATTTTGTAATGTTCTTTTAAAAAATATACAAAATATATAAATTATTGAGTACAACAACAAAACGGTTGCTCATTCTATGTTTTAGGAACAATTTTTCAAGCGTTGGTAAGAATAGTGTTGCCTAAAGTACAAAATGTTTTCTTGCATGCATTTGGCAGACGTGCCATGATCAAACGAGTGATTACCATGCGGCGTCATGGTAGATCATAAAGATGTTCTTATTGTGCCTAGTGGACAATGAGGCCCTATCTACGTTGGGACACCTGTGCCACGATGTTGGACGGTGTGTGATAGGTTTTATATTTGTGATTACCATGCGGCGTCATGGTAGATCATAAAGATGTTCTTATTGTGCCGGGTGGACAATTAGGCCCCATCAACGTTGATATCACCTGTGCCTCGATGTTGGACAGTGTGAGATGGGTTTTGACTGCGTGTCTGTGACTGCGTGTCTGTGACTGCGTGTCCGTGGCTGTGTGCATGTAACTATCGAGTCTGATCAACTCATTACGATGTTGGAGATATCTCATGAGATTAGGTATGAATGTCAGATGATGTTTTGAAGTGTTCATGCATAGTTTTTCAACGTTGATGTTTGGGGTGTGAAACCCATTGATAAACGATGTGATATAATATGAATGAGTATGTGGTTATAAATATGTATATGTGTATGTGCCTTCTTTTGTGTTGCACATTTAGTTATGGTGATAAATCCGTATATTGGTGTCTCACCCTTACAACACATCTCAGAGACGTACGAGGGGTATGATCCCTACAAGAAGAGGAAGGTTGTCTAGTTGGAAGCGTGTTGTGCTGCTCCTATTGGCTGTAGTGTCTGTTAGTTACGACCAGCTTAGGTCCTATTATATTATATTATGTTTTGAAGATAAAACTGATGTTGATTTAGGTATGAAAATATATGAGGCAGTATAGTTGTAAGATTTATATACTTTGTGTATCTGAATGTAATTTGATTACGTTGTTGTTGTTGTGGTTGTGAAGTTAAAAGAAAAAGAAAATTTTATCACCATATTTTGAAAATATGAACATTGAGAAAACATTATTTTCCGAAAGTAACCAGCAAATTAAGTTTTATTTCCGCAAACGGGTAACCATGTGATGACCCGAGTTTAGGGTGTCACAAGTATATTCCTGATCCATCACATATAATCGAACCCGATGAAGTACAATTAAAAGAAAACTTGTCTTATGAGACTTCGCCTGTACGAATCGAAGATAAGATGATTAAGCAGCTCAGGGGTAAGCAAATCTCATTAGTTAAAGTTATTTGGAATGAAACTACTGGAGAAGCGACGTGGGAGACTGAGGACAAGATGATATTACAGTATCCTGAACTTTTTATAGGTACATAATTTCGAAGACGAATTTTTTTTTAGTGGGGTAGTAATGTAACACCCCGATTTTCACTGCTTTCTAGTGTCGGTAATTAATATATAAAAATATATTTTTATCCGAGACTTAGAAAATTATTTTGGGCAAAATACTATTATTTTCCTGTCATGTTTTATATCTTAGGGTTACGATGAAATTTTGGGTTGAAAATTCAGACGGAACCCGGTCTGTGTTTTCACTGACAGTAAAAGTTTACTGCTCAGAAGACCTAATTTTGAGTCGTGAACGAGATGAAATTTTTTTATCGTATTTACAACGATACTGGAAGTTTTGAAAATTTTGGTAAAAAAATTAAAATATTATATTTGTTGCGGGCGTATACGTCGAGATATCTCTAGGAAAAGCTTGCGCCTGATGAATCGAGGAGTCGGCAACGTAGCAAAGATGATGGATTTGACCGACTTGACGAGCATTTATGACGAGCTTATCCGTGTCATAATGGCCATAATGGCACATTTATGACAAAGTGAAATTTTCCTATGAAATGACCATTTTGCCCTTTTCTTTTTATGACAATTGCAAGCAAATGCCATTGGAAAAGTTGACCAAAAACCTATCCAACACTCACGGCTCACTCTTGTCTCCTTCATTTAAACATGTTGTCTTCTTCATTAAGCATTTTCTTCCATTTCCATGTCTTCTTCAAAAGTTCTTAACTTTGCCATAAGAACACCATAAGAAAATTCAAAAGAACCTCATCCAAATCTTGTTTTTATTGGATCATCAAGAGGTAATAACTTATTCTCTTGTCATTTAAATCATTTCTCTTCACAACTTTTGTAGATTCATGGCTAAGATTCATATGTTCATCATTTACTTTAAAGTTCATGGAGTTAGACTCAAAAATTCATAACTAATTCTAGAAAATCCTTTTGACATGAAACCAATTGCTATGATCTTATAATCATCTCTATTTTCATCATCTAGAAGCACAAGATCATGAGAAATTTATATCCTTGATTTCTGGTTATGGCCGAACCTAGGTCAAAGTTGTGTTCTTAGGTTTTGTTTCATTTCCATGTCTTGATTCATGATTCAATCCTTTTGTATCTTGCTAGTTCTTGTATTCAAGTATATAGAAGATCAAAAAAATCAAACTTTACCCTATTGATCTCATCAAAACCGAAACCCTAGGTATGAGTACTTAAGGGTTTCGTGATTCAAAAGTTGTTTGTAACACTTGAATCAAACTCTAAGCTTTGTTTGTTGATTAAATCCAAGAGTTGATGAAATTTTAAAATTTCTAGCCTAAAAATCTTGAGAAAACCGAACCCTAGTTCTTAGAACTAGATGAGTTTAGTTCATGTTCTTGGTTCATAAGCATGGTTTAAGTGATTAATCATGCTTAATTAACTTATGGATCATTAATCCTTAAGTTAATCAAATTTTAATTTTCCTAACCTAGATAGTTGGTTGAAGCCGAACCCTAACCTCCATAAACCAAATGTATTGTTGTTTGATTTGATTTATTTTGGTTGTAATTCGTTTGAAGGAAACAACTGTGTTAGCTGAGTCAAGCTGACGGAGAAAAATCGAATCAGGATCAGAAAATTAATAGGAACTATAGTGTAGTCTTCAAGAGGTAAGGGGGGTATGCCTGAGGAGTTGAGATAATCTCATGCTTATTTGTGGAGTCATGTATTAATTTTCTGTATGAAATATTTTATTATATTATACTGTTTACTATTAATTGCTAGATTGATGTGATGTTTATCTGTGTAATTGAATTGATGTGATGTGTGAACTTACATGATTATGATTATTTGTTTATATTATAATTGTGATGCATGTCAAGAATTGATATATGCCATGCTATTTAGTGATTGGAATTTATCTGCTGTTGAGTGTTAGACTGAGTAACCTAACATTAGTCAGTGTTAAAAGTTTTAATTAAGGATAAAAAACATAATAAGCTTGGATAATTAATAAGAGGGATTAATTTGGGAGATTTTGATAAAAATGAAAAAAATTATTATTTTAATAATATTTTGTGGAAACAGTGTAAATAAGCCATAGTAAGGGCGAAACCGTGAAATTTTTCACAGGCTCTAATTTTTATATAATAAATTCAATTTTATTATAAAATGTTATTTAAAGTGATTAAGTTTCAAAAATAATATTTATAGCAGTCAGAACAAATACTTCTGACAAAGAAGTGATACAAGTTATTTAATATTATTTATTTAATATTACTTATTTAATATTATTTATTTAATATTATTAAATATTTAATTATTTAAAATTTCGAAATTTATTTATTAAATCTTTTTATTTATTAAAATTTTTGTTTTGTTGACCTTTATTGAAAATTATTTCTTAAAGTGAAATAATTAGAAATAAAAGGAATTTATAAATGATTTCTAAAATTTATTAACGTTTTAACAAAAAAGGATTTCTGTAAAAATGTTTTTATTCAGTGAAAGTATTCCGTTAAACTTGGATAAGTTTACGGAGCTTTTGTTTTGTATTTACACTGAGCAAAATGTTTTACAAGCAGATAAATAAGCCTAGAAACCGAGACGTCGAGGTTCTAGTGTTGTATGGACACGTAGATCAAGGATCTGTGTCATGGGACGGAGTGTCCTGCAATTTTTGTTTTTGGACTGTGTGTCCTAAATTGATGTGGAAAGTGTGAATTCCATATCCGCGAGCCTAAAACTGGTGCATCGATTTAAAGGCCTCGTGATTGAGCATTCGGACTATGTGTCCTATGTTGAGATTAAAAGATTTGGACTGTGTGTCCTGTATTTGTTTTAAGTGAAAAGTCTTAATTAAAAAAAATTAAGCATGGTCGTTAAGCTTTGTGCTTCGACAAGGAAAGATTTTTACGACAAAGAAAACAAAACGAGAATAAAAGTTTTTCTCATGCATTCAATGGCAATTGTGTCATGTAAATAGGCATTGAATCCAAAGTGGATCAATGTATATGGCAGACGTGTCAGGTGATGATGATCATTGAGGTCCGGAGTGGATCAATATATCTTTTATAGGACTGTGTGTCCAAATTTATAGGACTGTGTGTCCAGATTGAAAATGTGTGCGGCAATTTCCTAACTGGAATGGGGAAATAGTGTCATTGCTTTGCATGAACATCCTATCGGGAATGGGGATGTGCACCATTGATTTTTCTTGGGCATTGTTTTGTTCGTTTTTACAATGCGCCATGTACGAGCCTGATCAGCTTGAAACGAAACAGAAAGTTGTGGGATCTCCGGAGATTAGATATCAAATTAGATATTGAACATAGAAGTGTCATGCATTTTTATAAAAGTGCGATGACTACCGGGCATGAAGCCTTGTGAATTAAATCATTCTAATGTTAGTATTAATGTTATTATATTGTGAATATTTGGTAATTGCTATTTGAGAGTCGTGCATGGGGTTGTCTTATTAAAACTCATATATTGGAAACTCACCCTTACAAACATTTTAGATTGATCCGGACGAGGTGGATCTGAACTACTCGGCGGTACGATCCCTGACGTTTGACAACGCTGATAGAGGAGACGCCTGGGTTATTAACCCAGGAGCTCGGAGTGCTACTTATACTGGTCCTTTAAGGACACTCCGAGGTACAGTAGCTGAGGGACCACATCAGTTAATTCACAATAGGGAAACAATTGAAGTATCGCTACCACCTATCTGGATGATTTTACGGTATTTAGTACAACACGGGAGTCTGGAGCACCAACCGCCTCAGTTTATTCAACCATTACAACAAGTGGCACCAGGATCACCACCTGCACCTATTATATTAGTTCCAGAAAACATTCCGGAGGAGATGGAGGAAGACCCAGAGGAGAATCCGGTGGAAAATCCTGACTATGTTCCTTTAGCAGACGAAGGGTTTGGTGATGTTGGAGAGGGGGCTGTTGTATCCTCTCCAGACACATCTTCCGGGGGTGGGGGAGTGTACACTGGGCTTCCCAATGGTTTTATGTAGTGGTGACCAGCTTAGGATGTAGTGTTAGGAAAATGTGGGAATTTTAGATTAGTCTGACTTAGTGACTCTTGATAGTCATATTTTGCATAGTATTTTCAGACACCCACTATGATGTAGTTGTGAAACTTCAGATAGTGTAAAATATGTGTGGCAAGTAATGGTGACCTAGTAAGAAAAGGGTCAATTGTAAAATATTTTAGTATATGTGAAATATATATATATATATATATATATATATATATATATATATATATATATATATATATATATATATATATATATATATATATATATATATAGTGGTGTATATTATATTATGAGTGTTTGAAAGCATGTGAAGAAAAATAGAAAAAAAAAATTATCACTATTTTTAAAAGAAGTATAGAGAATTAGAAAATGAATCTTATTTTACGAAGAAAACCAGCAACTTAATATTTATTTAGTTTGATGTTTGTATAATGTTACGTAAATGTGAAACCTGAAAAAGGGTGTGTCGCAGTTTGAATTAGGTTTGAGTTTAAAATTAGGGTTCTGGGTCAAATTTAGGGTCCAAATTAGGGTTTAGGGTTTGAATTAGGTTTGGAGTTAAGAAAAGGGTTTTGGGTCAAAATTGGGTTAGAATTAGGGTTTTGGGTTAAAATTAGGGTTGAGTTAAAATTAGGGTTTTGGGAAAAATTAGGGTTCTGGGTCAAATTTAGGGTTTATGATAAAAATTAGGGTTTAGGGTTTGAATTAGGGTTAGAATTAGGCTTCTTGGTAAAATTAGGGTTTCGGGTCAAAATTAGGGTTCTCGGTACAATTTAGGGTTTAGGGTCCTAATTAGGGTTTTGAGTTTAAAATAGGGTTTTGGGTCAAAAATAGGGTTAGAATTAGGGTTTTGGGTTAAAATTAGGGTTTTGGGAAAAATTAGGGTTCTGGGTCAAATTTAAGGTTTAGGATCAAAATTAGGGTTTAGGGTTTGAATTAGGGTTTTGAGTTTAAAATAGGGTTTTGGGTCGAAATAGGGTTAGAAATAGGGTTTTGGGTCAAAATTTGGGTTTAGGGTCAAAATTAGAGTTTCGGGTTTGAATTAAGGTTTTGAGTTAAAAATAGGGTTTTGGGTCAAAAATAAGGTTAGAATTAGGTTTTGGGTTTAAAATTAGGGTTTCGGGTCAAAAATAGGGTTAGAATTAGGGTTTTGCACTAAAATTAGGGTTACTGGTCAAAAATAGGTTTTGCGGTCAAATTATGGGTTTAGGGTCAAAATAGGGTTAGAATTATTGTTTTGGGTCAAAATTAAGGTTTTGGGTCAAAATTAGAGTTTAGGGTTTGAATTAAGGTTTTGAGTTAAAAATAGGGTCTTGGGTCAAAAATAGGGTTAGAATTAGGGTTTTGGGTCAAAATTAGGGTTTTGTGCCAGATTTAGGGTTTCTGATTTGAAATACGATTTTGAGTTTAAAATTGGGTTTGGTGTAAAAAATGGGGTTAGAATTACGGTTACGGGTCAAAAATTAGGGTTTAAAGTCAAAACTTGTGTCTTGGGTGCAAATTTGGGTTTTGGGTCAAAATTAGGGTTTAGGGTTTGAATTAAATGCTTTGAGTTAAAAATAGGGTTTTGGGTCAAAAATAATGTTACAATTAGGGTTTTGGGTTAAATTTAGGGTTTCGAGTCAAAATTAGGGCTTTGGTCAAAATTAGGGCTTTGGGTTAAAATTAGTGTTTTCGGTCAAAATTTGGGTTTTGGGTCCAAATTAGGGTTTTGGGGGTTTAGGGTTTGAATTTGGGTTTTGGGTTAAAACTAGGGTTTCGGATCAAAATTAGGGTTATGGGTCAAATTTAGGGTTTAATTTCAAATATAGGGTTTGAATTAGGGCTTTGTATTAAAAATAGGGTTTTGTGTCGAAAATAAGGTTAGAATTAGGGTTTTGGGTTAAAATTTAGGGTTTCCAGTCAAAATTAGGGTTCAGGGTACAAATTAGGGTTTTGGGTTAAAATTAGGGTTTTCGAAAAAATTAGGGTTCTGGGTCAAATTTAGGGTTTAGGATCAAAATTAGGGTTTAGGGTTTAAATTAGTGTTTTGAGTTTAAGAAGGTTTTGGGTCAAAATTGGATTAGAATTAGGGTTTTGGGTCCAAATTTGGGTTTTGGGTCAAAATTAGGGTTTTGGGTTTTAATTAAGGTTTTCAGTTTAAAATCATGTTTTCGATCAAAAATAAGGTTAGAATTACTGTTTGGGGTTAAAATTTGGGTATTAGGTCTAAATTAGGGTTTTGGATCAAAATTAGGGCTTTGGGTTAAAATTAGGGTTTTCGGTTTAAATTAGGATTTTGGTTTAAAATTAGGGATTCGGGTTAAAATGAGGGTTCTGGGTCAAATTTAGATTTTACGATCAAAATTAGGGTTTAGGGTTTGAAATAGGGTTTTGAGTTTACAATAAGTTTTTGAGTCAAAAATAGGGTTAGAATTAGGGTTTTGGGTCAAAAATAGGGCTTTGGGGTTAAAATTAGGGTTTCGGGTCATAATTTGGGTTCCGGGTCAAATTTAGGGTTTAGGATAAAAATTAGGGTTTAAGGTTTGAAATAGGGTTTTGAGTTTAAAATAGGGTTTTGGATAAAAAAATAGGGTTAGAATTAGGGTTTTGGGTCAAAATTAGGGTTTTGTGCCAGATTTAGGGTTTAGGATTTGAAATACTGTTTTGAGTTTAAAATTGGGTTTGGTGTCAAAAATGGGGTTAGAATTACGGTTACGGGTCAAAATTAGGGTTTTAAGTCAAAACTTGTGTTTTGGGTCCAAATTTGGGTTTTGGGTCAAAATTAGGGTTTTGGGTTTGAATTAAATGCTTTGAGTTAAAAATAGGGTTTTGGGTCAAAAATAATGTTACAATTAGGGTTTTGGGTTAAATTTAGGGTTTCGAGTCAAAATTAGGGCTTTGGTCAAAATTAGGGCTTTGGGTTAAAATTAGTGTTTTCGGTCAAAATTTGGGTTTTGGGTCCAAATTAGGGTTTTGGGGGTTTAGGGTTTGAATTTGGGTTTTAGGTTAAAACTAGGGTTTCAGATCAAAATTAGGGTTATGGGTCAAATTTAGGGTTTAATTTCAAATATAGGGTTTGAATTAGGGCTTTGTATTAAAAATAGGGTTTTGGGTCGAAAATAAGGTTAAAATTAGGGTTTTGGGTTAAAATTTAGGGTTTCCAGTCAAAATTAGGGTTCAGGGTACAAATTAGGATTTTGGGTTAAAATTAGGGTTTTCGGAAAAATTAGGGTTCTGGGTCAAATTTAGGGTTTAGGATCAAAATTAGGGTTTAGGGTTTAAATTAGTGTTTTGAGTTTAAGAAGGTTTTGGGTCAAAATTGGATTAGAATTAGGGTTTTGGGTCCAAATTTGGGTTTTGGGTCAAAATTAGGGTTTTGGGTTTTAATTAAGGTTTTCAGTTTAAAATCATGTTTTCGATCAAAAATAAGGTTAGAATTACTGTTTGGGGTTAAAATTTGGGTATTAGGTCCAAATTAGGGTTTTGGATCAAAATTAGGGCTTTGGGTTAAAATTAGGGTTTTCGGTTAAAATTAGGATTTTGGTTTAAAATTAGGGATTCGGGTTAAAATGAGGGTTCTGGGTCAAATTTAGATTTTACGATCAAAATTAGGGTTTAGGGTTTGAAATAGGGTTTTGAGTTTACAAAATTACGGTTTTGGGAAAAATTAGGGATTTGGGTCAAATTTAAGGTTTAGGATCAAAATTAGGGTTATAATTATGGTTTTGAGTCAAAACTTGGGTTTTGGGTACAAATTTGGGTTTTGGGTCAAAATTAGTGTTTAGGGTTTGAATTAAGGTTGAGTTAAAAATAGGGTTTTGGGTCAAAAATAAGGTTAGAAGTAGGGTTTCTGCGTTAAAATTAGGGTTTCGAGTCAAAATTAGGTTTTTGGTTCAAATTTTGGGTTTATGGTCAAAGTTAGGGCTTAGAATTTGAAATAGGGTTTTGAATGTAAAATAGGGTATTGGTTCAAAAATAGGGTTAGTATTACGGTTTTGGGTCAAAATTAGGCATCTGGTTTAAAATTATGGTTTTGGGTCAAAATTAGGGGTTTTGGTACAAATTAGTGTTTAGGGTTTTAATTAGGGTTTTAATTAGGGTTTTGAGTTAAAGATATGTTTTTGGGTCAAAAATAGGTTAGAATTAGGATTTTGGGTTAAAATTAGGATTGTGTCAAATTAGGGCTTAGGGTTTGAATTTGGGTTAGAATTAGGATTTCGGGTAAAATTAGGGTTTCGGGTCAAAATTAGGGTTCGGGGTCAAATTTAGGGTTTAGGATCAAAGTTAGGGTTTTGGGTCAAAAATAGGGTTAGAATTAGGGTTTTGGGTGAAAATTAGGGCTTTGGGTTAAAATTTGGGTTTGGGGTCCGAATTAGGGTTTAGGGTTTGAATTAGGTTTTGAGTTTAAAGTAGGGTTTTGGGTCAAAAATAGGGTTAGAATTAGGGTTTTGGGAAAAATTAGGGTTCTTCGTCAAATTTAAGGTTTAGGATCAAAATTAGGGTTAGAATTATGGTTTTGAGTCAAAACTTGGGTTTTGGATACAAATTTGGGATTTGGGTTTGAATTAAGGTTGGGTTTAAAATTGGGTTTTGGGTCAAAAATAAGGTTAGAAGTAGGGTTTCTGCGTTAAAATTAGGGTTTCGAGTCAAAATTAGGTTTTTGGTTCAAATTTTGGGTTTATGGTCAAAGTTAGGGTTTAGGATTTGAAATAGGGTTTTGAATGTAAAATAGGGTATTGGTTCAAAAATAGGGTTAGTATTACGGTTTTGGGTCAAAATTAGGCATCTGGTTTAAAATTATGGTTTTGGGTCAAAATTAGGGGTTTTGGTACAAATTAGTGTTTAGGGTTTTAATTAGGGTTTTGAGTTAAAGATATGTTTTTGGGTCAAAAATAGGTTAGAATTAGGATTTTGGGTTAAAATTAGGATTGTGTCAAATTAGGGCTTAGGGTTTGAATTTGGGTTAGAATTAGGATTTCGGGTAAAATTAGGGTTTCGGGTCAAAATTAGGGTTCGGGGTCAAATTTAGGGTTTAGGATCAAAGTTAGGGTTTAGGGTTTGAAATAGGGTTTTGGGTCAAAAATAGGGTTAGAATTAGGGTTTTGGGTGAAAATTAGGGCTTTGGGTTAAAATTTGGGTTTGGGGTCCGAATTAGGGTTTAGGGTTTGAATTAGGTTGAGTTTAAAGTAGGGTTTTGGGTCAAAAATAGGGTTAGAATTAGGGTTTTGGGAAAAATTAGGGTTCTTGGTCAAATTTAAGGTTTAGGACCAAAATTAGGGTTAGAATTATGGTTTTGAGTCAAAACTTGGGTTTTGGATACAAATTTGGGATTTGGGTTTGAATTAAGGTTGGGTTTAAAATTGGGTTTTGGGTCAAAAATAAGGTTAGAAGTAGGGTTTCTGCGTTAAAATTAGGGTTTCGAGTCAAAATTAGGTTTTTGGTTCAAATTTTGGGTTTATGGTCAAAGTTAGGGTTTAGGATTTGAAATAGGGTTTTGAATGTAAAATAGGGTATTGGTTCAAAAATAGGGTTAGTATTACGGTTTTGGGTCAAAATTAGGCATCTGGTTTAAAATTATGGTTTTGGGTCAAAATTAGGGGTTTTGGTACAAATTAGTGTTTAGGGTTTTAATTAGGGTTTTAATTAGGGTTTTGAGTTAAAGATATGTTTTTGGGTCAAAAATAGGTTAGAATTAGGATTTTGGGTTAAAATTAGGATTGTGTCAAATTAGGGCTTAGGGTTTGAATTTGGGTTAGAATTAGGATTTCGGGTAAAATTAGGGTTTCGGGTCAAAATTAGGGTTCGGGGTCAAATTTAGGGTTTAGGATCAAAGTTAGGGTTTAGGGTTTGAAATAGGGTTTTGGGTCAAAAATAGGGTTAGAATTAGGGTTTTGGGTGAAAATTAGGGCTTTGGGTTAAAATTTGGGTTTGGGGTCCGAATTAGGGTTTAGGGTTTGAATTAGGTTGAGTTTAAAGTAGGGTTTTGGGTCAAAAATAGGGTTAGAATTAGGGTTTTGGGGTAAAATTAGGGTTTTGGGAAAAATTAGGGTTCTTGGTCAAATTTAAGGTTTAGGATCAAAATTAGGGTTAGAATTATGGTTTTGAGTCAAAACTTGGGTTTTGGATACAAATTTGGGATTTGGGTTTGAATTAAGGTTGAGTTTAAAATTGGGTTTTGGGTCAAAAATAAGGTTAGAAGTAGGGTTTGAGTTAAAATTAGGGTTTCGAGACAAAATTAGGTTTTTGGGTCAAATTTTGGGTTTGAAATAGCGTTTTGAGTGTAAAATAGGTTTTTGGTTCAAAAATAGGGTTAGTATTAGGGTTTTGGGTCAAAATTAGCCCTCTGGGTTAAAATTAAGGTTTTCGGTCAAAATTAGGGGTTTTGGTACAAATTAGGGTTTAGGGTTTTAATTAGGGTTTTGAGTTAAAGATATGTTTTTGGGTCAAAAATAGGGTTAGAATTAGGATTTTGTGTTAAAATTAGGGTTTTGTGTCAAAATTAGGGCTTAGGTATAGAATTTGGGTTAGAATTAGGATTTTTGGTAAAATTAGGGTTTCGGGTCAAAATTAGGGTTCGGGGTCAAATTTAGGGTTTAGGGTCAAAGTTAGGGTTTAGGGTTTGAAATAGGGTTTTGAGTTTAAAATAGGGTTTTGGGTCAAAAATAGGGTTAGAATTAGGGTTTTGGGTCAAAATTAGGGCTTTGGTTTACAATTTGGGTTTGGGGTCAAAATTTGGGTTTTGGATCCAAATTAGGGTTATGGGTCAAAATTAGGGTTTAGGGTTTGAATTAGGGATGAGTTAAAGATATGTTTTTGGGTCATAAATAGGGTTAGAATTAGGGTTTTGGGTTAAAATTAGGGTTTTGGGTTAAAATTAGGGTTCTGGATCAAAATTTGGGCTTAAGGTTAGAATTTGGGTTTGGGTAAAATTAGGGTTTCGAGTCAAAATTAGGGTTCTGGGTCAATTTTAGGGTGTAGGGTCCAAATTAGGGTTTAGGGTTTGAATTAGGTTTTGAGTTTAAAGTAGGGTTTTGGGTCAAAAATAGTGTTAAAATTAGGGTTTTTGGTTAAAATGTAGGGTTTCGGGTCAAAATTAGGGTTTAGTGTTTGAATTAGGGTTAGAATTAGGCTTTGGGGTAAAATTAGGGTTTTGGGTGAAAATTAGGGCTTTGGGTTAAAATTTGGGGTTGGGGTCCGAATTAGGGTTTAGGGTTTGAATTAGGTTTTGAGTTTAAAGTAGGGTTTTGGGTAAAAAATAGGGTTAGACTTAGGATTTTGGGTTAAAATTAGGGTTCTGTGCCAAAATTAGGGCTTAGGGTTAGAATTAGGATTTTGGGTAAAACTAGGGTTTCGGGTCAAAATTAGGGTTCGGGGTCAAATTTAGGGTTTTGAGTTTAAGATAGGCTTTTGGGTCAAAAATAGGGTTAGGATTAGGGTTTTGGGTCAAAATTAGGGATTTGGGTTAAAAATAGGGTTTTGGGTTCAAAATTTGGGTTTTAAATCCAAATTAGGGTTATGGGTCAAAATTAGGGTTTAGGGTTTGAATCAGGGTTATGAGTTTAAGATATGTTTTTTGGTCAAAAATAGGGTTAGAATTAGGGTTTTGGGTTAAAATTAGGATTGTGTCAAAACAAGGGCTTAGGGTTAGAATTTGGGTTAGAATTAGGATTTATGGGTCAAAATTAGGGTTCGGGGTTAGATTTAGGGTTTAGGATCAAAATTAGGGTTTAGGGTTTTGGGTCAAAAATAGGGGTAGAATTAGGCCTTTAGGTTAAAATTTGGGCTTTGGGTTAAAATTTGGGTTTAGGGTCAAACATAGGATTTAGGGTTTTAATTAGGGTTTTGAGTTAAAAATAGGTTTTTGGGTCAGAGCTAGGGTTTTTATTAGGGTTTCGAGTCAATTTTTGGGTTTAGGGTCAAAATTAGGGTATTGGGATTGAATTAGGCTGTTAGGTTAAAAATATGATTTTGGGTCAAAAATAGGGTAGAATTAGGGTGTTGGGTCAAAATTAGGGCTTTGGGTTAAAAATAGGGTTTTGGGTCAAAATTTGGGATTTGGTGTTAAATTAGGGTTTAGGGTTCGAATTAGGTTGAGTTTAAAATAGGGTTTTGGGTAAAAATTAGGGTTTAGGGTTTGAAATAGGGTTTTGAGTTTAAAATAGGGTTTTGGTTCAAAAATAGGGTTAGTATTAGGGTTTTGGGTCAAAATTTGGGCTCTGGGATAAAATTAAGGTTTTGGGTCAAAATTAGGGGTTTTGGTACAAATTAGTGTTTAGGGTTTGAATTAGGGTTTTGAGTTAAAGATATGTTTTTGGGTCAAAAATAGGGTTAGAATTAGGATTTTGGGTTAAAATTAGGGTTCTGTGTCAAAACTAGGGCTTAGGGTTAGAATTTGGGTTAGAATTATGATTTTGGGGAAAATTAGGGTTCGGGGTCAAATTTAGGGTTTAGGGTCAAAATTAGGGTTTAGTGTTTGAAATAGGGTTTTGAGTTTAAGATAGGGTTTTGGGTCAAAATTAGGGTTAGAATTACGGTTTTGGGTCAAAATTAGGGCTTCGGGCTAGAATTAAAGTTTTGGGTCAAAATTAGGGCTTCGGGCTAGAATTAGGGTTATGGGTCAAATTTAGGGTTTATGGTTTGAATTAGGGTTTGGGGTTAAAGATATGTTTTTGGGTCAAAATAGGGTTAGAATTAGGGTTTTGGGTTAACATTAGGGTTGTGTCAACACTAGGGCATAGGGTTAGAATTAGGATTTTGGGTAAAATTAGGGTTTTGAGTCAATATTAGGGTTCGGGGTCAAATTTTGGGTTTAGGGTCAAAATTAGGGCTTTGGGTTAAAATTAGGGTCCTGGGTCAAAATTAGGGTTTAGGGTTTGAATTAGGGTTAGAATTAGGCTTTTGGGTTAAATTAGGGTTTTGGGTTAAAATTAGGGTTCTTGGTCAACATTAGGGCTTAGGGTTAGAATTTAGGTTGAGTTTAAAGTAGGGTTTTGGGTCAAAAATAGGGTTTGAATTAGGGTTTTGGGTTAAAATTAGGGTTTTGGGAAAAATTAGGGTACGGGGTCAAATTTAAGGTTTAGGATCAAAATTAGGGTTTAAGGTTTGAATTTGGGTTTTGAGTTAAAAATAGGGTTGTGGGTCAAAATAGGGTTAGAATTAGGGTTTGAGTCAAAACTTGGGTTTTAGGTCCAAATTTGGGTTTTGGGTCAAAATTATGGTTTAGGGTTTGAATCAAGGTCTTGAGTTAAAAATAGGGTTTCCGGTAAAAAATAAGGTTAGATTTAGGGTTTCGAGTCAAAATTAGGTTTTTGTGTCAAATTTCGTGTTTATGGTCAAAGTTAGGGTTTAGGATTTGAAATAGGGTTTTGAGTTTAAAATAGGGTCTTGGGTCAAAAATAGGGTTAGTATTAGGGTTTTGGGTCAAAATTAGGGATCTGGGTTAAAATTTAGGTTTTGGGTCAAAATTAGGGTTTTTGGTACAAATTAGTGTTTATGGTTTGAATTAGGGTTTTGAGTTAAAGATATGTTTTGGGGTCAAAATAGGGTTAGAATTAGGATTTTGGGTTAAAATTAGGGTTCTGTGTCAAAATTAGGGCTTAGGGTTAGAATTTGGGTTAGAATTAGGATTTTGGGTAAAATTAGGGTTTCGGTTCAAAATTAGGGTTCGGGGTCAAATTTAGGGTTTAGGGTCATATTTAGGGTTTAGGGTTTGAAATAGGGTTTTGAGTTTAAGATAGGGTTTTGGGTCAAAATTAGGGTTTGTGGTCCAAATTAGGGTTTAGGGTTTGAATTAGGTTTTGAGTTTAAAGTAGGGTTTTGGGTCAAAAATAGGGTTAGAATTAGGGTTTTGGGGTAAAATTAGGGTTTTGGGAAAAATTAGGGTTCTGGGTCAAATTTAATGTTTAGGATCAAAATTATTGATAGAATTATGGTTTTGAGTCAAAACTTGGGTTTTGGATACAAATTTGGGTTTTGGGTTTGAATTAAGGTTGAGTTAAAAATTGGGTTTTGGGTCAAAAATAAGGTTAGAAGTATGGTTTCTGCGTTAAAATTAGGGTTTCGAGACAAAATTAGGTTTTTGGGTCAAATTTTGGGTTTATGGTCAAAGTTAGGGTTTAGGGTTTGAAATAGGGTTTTGAGTATAAAATTGGGTTTTGGTTCAAAAATAGGGTTAGTATTAGGGTTTTGGGTCAAAATTAGGCCTCTGGTTTAAAATTAAGGTTTTGGGTCAAAATTAGGTGTTTTGGTACAAATTATTGTTTAGGGTTTTAATTAGGGTTTTGAGTTAAAGATATGTTTTTGGGTCAAAAATAGGGTTAGAATTAGGATTTTTGGTTAAAATTAGGGTTCTGTGTCAAAATTAGGGCTTAAGTTTAGAATTTGGGTTAGATTTAGGATTTTGGGTAAAATTAGGGTTTCGGGTCAAAATTAGGGTTCGGGGTCAAAATAGGGTTTAGGGTCAAAGTTAGGGTTTAGGGTTTGAAATAGGGTTTTGAGTTTAAAATAGGGTTTTGGGTCAAAAATAGGGTTAGAATTAGGGTTTTGGGTCAAAATTAGGGCTTTGGGTTACAATTAGGGTTTGGGGTCAAAATTTGGGTTTTGGATCCAAATTAGGGTTATAGGTCAAAATTAGGGTTTAGGGTTTGAATTAGGGATGAGTTAAAGCTATGTTTTGGGTCATAAATAGGGTTAGAATTAGGGTTTCGAGTTAAAATTAGGGCTCTGGGTCAAATTTTGGGTTTATGGTCTGAATTATGGTTTAGGGTTTGAATTAGGGTTTTGAGTTTAAAATAGGGTTTTGGATCAAAATAGGTTTAGTATTATGGTTTTAAGTCAAAACATGGGTTTTGTGTCCAAATTTGGGTTATGGGTCAATATTAGGGTCTAGGGTTTAAATTAAGGTTTTGAGTTAAAAATAGGGTTTTGGGTCAAAAATAAGGTTATATTAGGGTTTCAGGGTTAAAATTAGGGTTTCGAGTCAAAATTAGGTTTTTGGGTCAAATTTTGGGTTTATGGTCAAAGTTAGGGTTTTGGGTTTGAAATCGGTTTTTGAGTTTAAAATAGGGTTTTGGGTCAAAAATAGGGTTAGTATTAGGGTTTTCGATCAAAATTCGGGCTCTGGGTTAAAATTAAGGTTTTGGGTCAAAATTATGGGTTTTGGTACAAATTAGTGTTTAGGGTTTGAATTAGGGTTATGAGTTAAAGATATGTTTTTGGGTAAAAAATAGGGTTAGAATTAGGATTTTGGGTTAAAATTAGGGTTCTGTGTCAAAATTAGGGCTTAGGGTTAGAATTTGGGTTAAAATTAGGATTTGGGGTAAAATTAGGGTTTCGGGTCAAAATTAGGGGTTGGGGTCAAATTTAGGGTTTAGGGTAAAAATTAGGGTTTAGTGTTTGAAATAGGGTTTTGAGTTTAAAATAGGGTTTTGGGTAAAAAATAGAGTTAGAATTAGGGTTTTGGGTCAAAATTAGGGCTTTGGTTTAAAATTAAGGTTGGGGGTCAAAATTTGGGTTTTGGATTCAAATTAGGGTTATCGGTCAAACTAGAGTTTAGGGTTTGAATTAGGGTTATGAGTTAAAGATATGTTTTTGCTTCAAAAATAGGGTTAGAATTAGGGTTTTGGGTTAAAATTAGGGTTGTGTCAAAAATAGGACTTAGGGTTAGAATTAGGATTTTGGGTAAAATTAGGGTTTCGGGTCAAAATTAGGGTACGGGGTCGAATTTAGGGTTTAGGATCAAAATTAAGGATTAGGGTTCAAAATAGGGTTTTGGGTCAAAAATAGGGGTAGAATTAGGCTTTTAGGTCAAAATTAGGGCTTTTGGTTAAAATTAGGGTTCTGGGTCAAAATTAGGGTTTGAATTAGGGTTAGAATTAGGATTTTGGGTATAATTAGGGTTTTGGGTCAAAATTAGGGTTCTGTGTCAAATTTAGGGTTCATGGTCCGAATTAGGGTTTAAGGTCTAGGTTTGAGTTTAAAGTAGGGTTTTGGGTCAAAAATAGGGTTAGAATTAGGGTTTTGGGAAAAATTAGGGTTCTGGGTAAAATTTAAGGTTTAGGATCAAAATTAGGGTTTACGGTTTGAATTAGGTTTTGCATTAAAATTAGGGTTCGGGGTCAAAATTTGGGTTTCGGGTCAAAATTTGGGTTTCGGGTTTAAAATAGGGTTTTTAGTTTAAAATAGGGTTTTGGGTCAAAAATAGGGGTAGAATTAGGCTTTTTGGTCAAACCTAGGGCTTTGGGTTAAAATTAGGGTTCTGGGTCAAAATTAGTGTTTAGGGTATGAATTAGGGTTAGAATTAAGCTTTTGGGTCAAAATTAGGGTTTTGGGTCAAATTTAGGGTTTATGGTCCGAATTAGGGCTTAGGGTTTGAATTAGTCTTTGAGTTTAAAATATGGTTTTGGGTAAAAAATACGGTTAGAATTAGGGTTTTGCATTAAAATTAGGGTTACGGGTCAAAATTAGGTATTGGGGTCAAATTATGGGTTTAGGGTCAAAATTAGGGTTTAGGGTTTGAATTAGGGTTTCGAGTTAAAAATTGGATTTTGGGTCAAAATAGGGTTAGAATTAGGTTTTTGGGTCAAAATTAGGGTTTTAGGTCAAAATTAGAGTTTAGGGTTTGAATTAAGGTTGAGTTAAAAATAGGGTTTTGGGGCACAAATAGGGTTAGAATTAGGGTTTTGGTTTAAAATTAGGGTTTCGGGCCAAAATTAGGGTTCTGTGTTAGATTTAGGGTTTAGGATTTGAAATAGGGTTTTGAGTTTAAAAGTGGGTTTAGGGTAAAAAAATGGGGGTAGAATTAGGGTTTGCGGTTAAAATTTAGGTATTGGGTCCAAATTAGGGTTTTGGTTCAAAATTAGAGTTTAGGGTTTGAATTAAGGTTGAGTTAAAAATAGGGTTTTGGTTCAAAAATAGGGTTAGAATAAGAGTTTTGGTTTAAAATTAGGGTTTCGGGCCAAAATTAGGGTTCTTTGTCAGATTTAGTGTTTAGGATTTGAAATAGGGTTTTGAGTTTAAAATTGGGTTTTGGGTCAAAAATGGGGTTAGAATTGGTGTTTTGCATTAAAATTAGGGTTACAGGTTAAAATTATGGTTTTGGGTCAAAACTTGGGTTTTGGGTCCAAATTTTGGTTTTGGGTCAAAATTAGGGTTTAGGGTTTGAATTATTGTTTTGAGTTAAAAATAGGTTTTTTGGTCAAAAATATGGTTAGAATTAGGGTTTTTGGTCAAAATTAGGGTTTAGGGTTTGAATTAGGGTTTTGATTTAAAAATTGGTTTTTTGGTCAGAAATAGGGTTAGAATTAGTGTTTTGGGTTAAAATTAGGGTTTCGAGTCAAAATTAGGTTTTTGGGTCAAATTTTGCGTTTAGGGTCAAAGTTAGGGTTTAGGGTTTGAAATAGGGTTTTGAGTTTAAAATAGGGTTAGAATTAGAGTTTGGTTTAAAATAAGGGTTTCAGGTCAAAATTAGGGTGTTGGGTCAAATTTAGGCTTTGGGATCAAAATTAGGGTTCAGGGTTTGAAATAGGGTTTTGGGTCAAAAATACGGTTAGAATTTGCGATTTTGGTCAAAATTAGGTCTTTGGGTTAAAATTAGTGTTGTCGGTCAAAATTTGGGTTTGGGTCCAAATTAGGCTTTCAGGGGTTTAGGGTTTGAATTTGGGTTTTGGGTTAAAACTAGTGTTTCGGATCAAAATTAGGGTTCTGGGTCAAATTTAGGGTTTAATTTCAAAATTTTTGTTTGAATTAGGGCTTTGTGTTAAAAATAGGGTTTTGGGTTGAAAATAAGGTTAGAATTAGGCTTTTGGGTTAAAACTTAGGGTTTCGGGTCGAAATTAGGGTTATAATTAGGGTTTTGGGTTAAAATTAGGGTTTTGGCAAAAATTCGGGTTCTGGGTCAAATTTAGGGTTTAGGATTAAAATTAGGGTTAGGGCTTTAATTATGGTTTTGAGTTTAAGAGGGTTTTGGGTCAAAATAGGATTAGAATTAGGGTTTTGGCTCCAAATTTGGGTTTTGGGTCAAAAATAGGGTTAGAATTAGGGAATTGGGTTAAAATCAGGGTTTTGGCAAAAATTAGGGTTTTGGGTCAAATTTAAGGTTTAGGATCAAAAATAGGGTTTTGGGATTGAATTAGGGTTTTGAGTTTAAAATAGGGGTTTGGGTCGAAATAAGGTTAGAATTAGGGTTTTGGGTCAAAACTTTGGTTTTGGGTCCAAATTTGGGTTTAGGGTCAAAGTTAGAGTTTAAGGTTTGAACTAAGGTTTTGAGTTAAAAATAGGGTTTTGGGTCAAAAAAAAGGTTAGAATTAGGTTTTTGGTTTAAAATTAGGGTTTCGGGTCAAAATTAGGGTTCTGGGTCAGATTTAGGGTTTGAAATAGGGTTGAGTTTAAAATAGGGTTTAGGGTCAAAAATAGGGCTAGAATTAGGGTTTTGCACTAATATTAGGGTTACTGGTCAAAATTAGGTTTTGCGGTCAAATTATGGGTTTACGGTCAAAATTAGGGTTTAGGGTTTGAATTAGGGTTTTGAGTTAAAAATTGGGTTTTGGGTCAAAATAGGGTTAGAATTATGGTTTTGGGTCAAAATTATAGTCTTGGGTTTGAATTAAGGTTTTGAGTTAAAAATAGGGTTTTGGGTCAAAAATAGGGTTAGAATTAGGTTTTTGGTTTAAAATTAGAGTTTCGGGTCAAAATTAGGGTTTAGGATTTGAAATAGGGTTTTGTGTTTAAAATAGGGTTTTGGGTCAATTTGGCTTAGAATTAGGGTTTTGTATTAAAATTAGGGTTACGGGTCAAAATTAGGTTTTTGGGTCAAATTTTGGGTTTAGGGTCAAAATTATGGTTTTTGGTTTGAATTAGGGTTTTGTGTTAAAATTAGGGTTTTGCGTCCAAATTTCGGCTTCGGGTTTGAATTGAGGATTTGAGTTAAAAATAGGGTTTTGGGTCAAAAATAAGGTTAGAATTAGGGTTTTTGGTCAAAATTAGGGTTTTGGGTCAAAATTAGTGTTTTTGGTACAAATTAGGGTTTAGGGTTTGAATTAGGGTTTTGAGTTAAAGATAGGATTTTCGGTCAAAAAAAGGGTTAGAGTTAGGGTTTTGGGTTAAAATTAAGGTTCTGGGTCAACATTAGGGCTTAGGGTTAGAATTAGGGTTTCGAGTCAAAATTAGGGTTCGGGGTCAAATTTGGGGCTTAGGGTCAAAATTAGGGTTTAGGGTTTGAAATAGGGTTAGAATTAGGGTTTTAGGTCACAATTAGGGATTCGGGTTAAAATTAAGGTTTTGGGTGAAACCCAGGGTTTAGGGTTTGAATTAGGGTTTTGAGTTAAAAATAGGTTTTTGGGTCAGAAATACAGTTTGAATTAGGGTTTCGGGTTAAAATTAGGGTTTCGGGTCAAATTTTGGGTTTAGTGTCAAAATTAGGGTTTAGTGTTTGAATTAGGGTTTTGAGTTAAAAAAATGATTTTGGGTCAAAAATAGGGATAGAATTAGGGTTTTAGGTCAAAATTAGGGCTTTGGGTTAAAATTAGGATTTTGGAATAAAATTAGGGTTTTCGTTTAAAATTTGCGTTTCGGGTCAAAATTACGGTTTTGGGTCAAAATTAGGGTTTAGGGTTTGAATTAGACTTTTGTTTAAAATTAGGGTTTCGGGTCAAAATTAGAGTTCTGGGTCAAATTTAGGGTCCAAATTAGGGTTTACGGTTTGAATTAGGTTGAGTTAAAAAAAGGGTTTTTGGGTCAAAATTGGTTTAGAATTAGGGTTTTGGGTTAAAATTAGGGTTTTGAGTTAAAATTAGGGTTTTGGGAAAATTAGGGTTCTGGGTCAAATTTATGGTTTAGGATCAAAATTAGGGTTTAGGATTTGAATTAGGGTTTTGAGTTTAAAATAGGGTTTTGGGTCGAAATAGGGTTAGAAATAGTGTTTTGGGTCAAAACTTTGGTTTTTGGTCCAAATTTGGGTTTAGGGTCAAAATTAGAGTTTCGGGTTTGAATTAAGGTTTTGAGTTAAAAATAGGGTTTTGGGTCAAAAATAAGGTTAGAATTAGGTTTTGGGTTTAAAATTAGGGTTTCGGGTCAAAATTAGGGTTATGGGTCAGATTTAGGGTTTAGGGTTTAAAATAGGGTTTTGAGTTTAAAATAGGGTTTCGGGTCAAAAATAGGGCTAGAATTAGGGTTTTGCACTAATATTAGGGTTACTGGTCAAAATTAGGTTTTGCGGTCAACTTATGGGTTTAGGGTCAAAATTAGGGTTTAGGATTTGAATTAGGGTTGTGAGTTAAAAATTGGGTTTTGGGTCAAAATAGGGTTAGAATTATTGTTTTGGCTCAGAGTTAAGGTTTTGGTTCAAAATTAGAATTTAGGGTTTGAATTAAGGTTTTGAGTTCAAAATAGGGTTTTGGGTCAAAAATAGGGTTAGAATTAGGGTTTTGGTTTAAAATTAGGGTTTCGGGTCAAACATAGGGTTTAGGGTTTGAATTAGGGTTTTGAGTTAAAAATAGGTTTTTGGGTCAGAAATACAGTTTGAATTAGGGTTTCGGGTTAAAATTAGGGTTTCGGGTCAAATTTTGGGTTTAGGGTCAAAATTAGGGTTTAATTAAATTAGGGTTTTCTGTTAAAAAAATGATTTTGGGTCAAAAATAGGGTTAGAATTAGGGTTTTAGTTCAAAATTAGGGCTTTGGGTTAAAATTAGGATTTTGGATTAAAATTAGGGTTTTGGTTTAAAATTTGCGTTTCGGGTCAAAATTACGGTTCTGGGTCAAAATTATGGTTTAGGGTTTGAATTAGACTTTTGTTTAAAATTAGGGTTTCGGGTCAAAATTAGGGTTCTGGGTCAAATTTAGGGTCCAAATTAGGGTTTACGGTTTGAATTAGGGTTTGAGTTAAAAAAAAGGGTTTTGGGTCAAAATTGGGTTAGAATTAGGGTTTTGGGTTAAAATTAGGGTTTTGAGTTAAAATTAGGGTTTTGGGAAAAATTAGGGTTCTGGGTCAAATTTAGGGTTTAGGATCAAAATTATGGTTTAGGGTTTGAATTAGGGTTAGAATTAGGCTTCTGGGAAAAATTAGGGTTTCGGGTCAAAATTAGGGTTCTGGGTAAAATTTAGGGTTTAGGGTCCAAATTAGGGTTTTGAGTTTAAAATAGGGTTTTGGTTCAAAAATAGGGTTAGAATTAGGGTTTTGGGAAAAATTAGGGTTCTGGGTCAAATTTAAGGTTTAGTATCAAAATTAGGGTTTTGGATTTTAATTAGGGTTTTGAGTTTAAAATAGGGTTTTGGGTCGAAATAGGGTTAGAAATAGGGTTTTGGGTCAAAACTTTGGTTTTGGGTCCAAATTTGGGTTTAGGGTCAAAATTAGAGTTTCGGGTTTGAATTAAGGTTTTGAGTTAAAATTAGGGTTTTGGTTTAAAATTAGGGTTTTGGGTTTAAAATTAGGGTTTTGGGTCAAATTTAGGGTTGTGGTTCAGATTTAGGGTTTTGGGTTTGAATTAGGGTTTTGAGTTTAAAATAGGGTTTTGGGTCAAAAAAGGGCTAGAATTAGGGTTTTTTAATATTAGGGTTTTTGGGTCAAAATGTCGGTTTTGGGTCAAAATTAGGGTTTAGGGTCAAAATTAGGGTTTAGGGTTTAAATTAGGGTTTTGAGTAAAATAGGTTTAAAATTAGGGTTTTAGGTCAAAATTAGGGTTTTGGTCAAATTAGGGTTTTGAAAAATTGGGGTTTGGGTTAAAAATTAGGGTTTAGGGTTTGAATTAATAGGGTTTTGAGTTAAAAATAGGGTCTTGGGTCAAAAATAGGGTTAGAATTAGGGTTTTGGTTAAAATTTGGGTTTTGGGTCAAACTTAGGGTTTAGGGTTCTAAATTAGGGTTTTGAGTTAAAAATAGGGTTTTGGGTCAAAATTAGGGTTTAGGGTAAAATTAGGGTTTTGGTTAAAATTAGGGTTTTGGGTTAAAATTAGGGTTTTGGGTTCAAAATTTAGGTTGGTTTGGTCAAAATTAGGGTTTAGGTTTGAATTAGGGTTTTGAGTTTAAAATTAGGGTTTTGGGTTAAAATTAGGGTTTTGGGTAAAATTAGGGTTTTAGGTTTAAAATTAGGGTTTGGTTCAAAATTAGGGTTTAGTGTTTGAATTAGGGTTTTAGTTAAAATTAGGTTTTGGGTCAAAATTAGGGTTTAAAATTAGGGTTTTGGGTCAAAATTTAGGGTTTGGGTCAAAATTAGGGTTTAGGGTTTGAATTAGGTTTTGAGAATAGGGTTTTGGGTCAAAATTAGGGTTTAGGGTCAAAATTAGGGTTTTGGGTTAAAATTAGGGTTTAGGTCAAAATTAGGGTTTAGGGTTTGAATTAGGTTTTGAGTTTAAAATTAGGGTTTTGGGTCAAATTTAGGGTTTTAGGTTCCAAAATTAGGGTTTAGGGTTTAAATTAGGTTTTGAGTTTAAAAATAGGGTTTTGGGTCAAAAATAGGGTTAAAATTAGGGTTTTGGGTTAAAATGTTGGGTTTTGGGTCAAATTTAGGGTTTTTAGGGTCAAAATTAGGGTTTAGGGTTAAAATTAGGTTTTGGGTTAAAATTAGGTTTTGGGTAAAATTATGGTTTAGGGTTTGAATTAGGTTTTGAGTTTAAAGTAGGGTTTTGGGGTAAAATTAGGGTTTTGGGAAAAATTAGGGTTTTGGGAAAAATTAGGGTTGTGTCAAAACTAGGGCTTAGGATTAGAATTTGGGTTGGAATTAGGGTTTTGGGTTAAAATTAGTGTTTTGGGAAAAATTAGGGTTCTGGGTGAAATTTAAGGTATAGGATCCAAATTAGGGTTTAGGGTTTGAATTAGGGTTTTGAGATTAAAATAGGGTTTTGTGTCAAAATAGGGTTAGAATTAGGGTTTTGGGTCAAAACTTGGGTTTTGGATCCAAATTTGGGTTTTGGGTTTAAAATAGGGTTTTGGGTCAAAAATAGGGTTAGTATTAGGGTTTTGGGTCAAAATTAGGGCTCTGGGTTAAAATTTAGGTTTTGGGTCAAAATTAGGGTTTTTCGTACAAATTAGTGTTTAGGGTTTGAATTAGGGTTTTGAGTTAAAGATATGTTTTTGGGTCAAAAATAGGGTTAGAATTAGGATTTTGGGTTAAAATTAGGGTTCTGTGCCAAAATTAGGGCTTAGGGTTAGAATTTGGGTTAGAATTAGGATTTTGGGTAAAACTAGGGTTTCGGGTCAAAATTAGGGTTCGGGGTCAAATTTAGGGTTTAGGGTCAAAGTTAGGGTTTTGAGTTTAAGATAGGCTTTTGGGTCAAAAAATAGGGTTAGAATTAGGGTTTTGGGTCAAAATTAGGGATTTGGGTTAAAATTAGGGTTTGGGGTCAAAATTTGGGTTTTAAATCCAAATTAGGGTTATGGGTCAAAATTAGGGTTTAGGGTTTGAATTAGGGTTATGAGTTAAAGATATGTTTTTGGGTCAAAAATAGGGTTAGAATTAAGGTTTTGGGTTAAAATTAGGGTTGTGTCAAAACAAGGGCTTAGGGTTAGAATTTGGGTTAGAATTGGGTTTTGGGTCAAAATTAGGGTTCGGGGTCAAATTTAGGGTTTTGGATCAAAATTAGGGTTTAGGGTTTAAAATAGGGTTTTGGGTCAAAAATAGGGGTAGAATTAGGCTTTTAGGTCAAAATTTGGGCTTTGGGTTAAAATTTGGGTTTAGGATCAAACATAGGGTTTAGGGTTTGAATTAGGGTTGAGTTAAAAATAGGTTTTTGGGTCAGAAATAGGGTTCGAATTAGGGTTTCGACTCAAATTTTGGGTTTTGGGTCAAAATTTGGGTATAGGGTTTGAATTAGACTGTTGAGTTAAAAGTATGATTTTGGGTCAAAAATAGGGTAGAATTAGGGTGTTGGGTCAAAATTAGGGCTTTGGGTTAAAAATAGGGTTTTGGGTCAAAATTTGGGATTTGGTGTTAAATTAGGGTTTAGGGTTTGAATTAGGTTTTGAGTTTAAAATAGGGTTTTGGGTCAAAATTAGGGTTTATGGTTTGAAATAGGGTTTTGAGTTTAAAATATGGTTTTGGTTCCAAAATAGGGTTAGTATTAGGGTTTTGGGTCAAAATTAGGGCTCTCGGTTAAAATTAAGGTTTTGGTTCAAATTAGGGGTTTTGGTTCAAATTAGTGTTTAGGGTTTGGATTAGGGTTTTGAGTTAAAGATATGTTTTTGGGTCAAAAATAGGGTTAGAATTAGGATTTTGGGTTAAATTTATGGTTTAGGTTCAAAATTAGGGTTTAGGGTTTGAATTAGGGATTTGAGTTTAAAATAGGGTTTTGGGTCAAAATAGGGTTAGAATTAGGGTTTTTGGTTAAAATTAGGGTTTTGAGTCAAAATTAGGTTTTTGGGTCAAATTTTGGGTTTAGGGTCAAAGGGTTTTTGGTCCAAATTAGGGTTTAGCGTTTGAATTAGGGTTTTGATTTAAAAATATGTTTTTGGGTCAAAAATAGGGTTAAAATTAGGGTTTTGGGTTAAAATTAGGGTTCTGGATCAAAATTTGGGATTAAGGTTAGAATTTGGGTTAGAATTAGGGTTTTGGGTAAAATTAGGGTTTCGGTTCAAAATTAGGGTTCTGGGTCAAATTTACGGTTTAGGGTCCAAATTAGGGTTTAGGGTTTGAATTACGTTTTGAGTTTAAAGTAAGGTTTTGGATCAAATTTAGGGTTTAGGGTCCAAATTAGGGTTTAGGGTTTGAATTAGGTTTTGAGTTCAATGTAGGGTTTTATGTCAAAAATAGTGTTAAAATTGGGGTTTTTGGTTAAAATGTAGGGTTTCGGGTCAAAATTAGGGTTAGTGTTTGAATTAGGGTTAGAATTAGGCTTTGGGGTAAAATTAGGGTTTTGGGTGAAAATTAGGGCTTTGGGTTAAAATTTGGGGTTGGGGTCCGAATTAGGGTTTAGGGTTTGAATTAGGTTTTGAGTTTAAAGTAGGGTTTTGGGTCAAAAATAGGGTTAGAATTAGGGTTTTGGGGTAAAATTAGGGTTTTGGGAAAAATTAGGGTTCTGGGTCAAATTTAAGGTTTAGGTTCAAAATTAGGGTTTAGGGTTTGAGTTAAGGTTTTGTGTTAAAAATTGGGTTTTGGGTCAAAAATAAGGTTAGAAGTAGGGTTTCAACGTTAAAATTAGGGTTTCGAGTCAAAATTTGGTTTTTGGATCAAAATTAGGCCTCTGGGTTAAAATTAAGGTTTTGGGTCAAAATTAGGGGTTTTGGTACAAATTAGTGTTTAGGGTTTGAATTAGGGTTTTGAGTTAAAGATATTTTTTGGGTCAAAAATGGAGCTAGAGTTAGGATTTTGGGTTAAAATTAGGGTTGTGTCAAAACTAGGGCTTAGGGTTAGAATTTGGGTTGGAATTAGGATTTTGGATTAAAAATAGGGTTTTGGGAAAAATTAGGGTTCTGGGTCAAATTTAAGGTATAGGATCAAAATTAGGGTTTAGGGTTTGAATTAGGGTTTTGAGTTTAAAATAGGGTTTTGGGTCAAACTAGGGTTAGAATTAGGGTTTTGGGTCAAAACTTGGGTTTTGGGTCCAAATTTGGGTTTTGGGTTTAAAATAGGGTTTTGGGTCAAAAATAGGGTTAGTATTAGGGTTTTGGGTCAAAATTAGGGCTCTGGGTTAAAATTTAGGTTTTGGGTCAAATTTACAGTTTTTCATACAAATTAGTGTTTAGGGTTCGAATTAGGGTTTTGAGTTAAAGATATGTTTTTGGGTCAAAAATAGGGTTAGAATTAGGATTTTGGGTTAAAATTAGGGTTCTGTGCCAAAATTAGGGCTTAGGGTTAGAATTTGGGTTAGAATTAGGATTTTGGGTAAAACTAGGGTTTCGGGTCAAAATTAGGGTTCGGGGTCAAATTTAGGGTTTAGGGTCAAAATTAGGGTTTTGAGTTTAAGATAGGCTTTTGGGTCAAAAATAGGGTTAGAATTAGGGTTTTGGGTCAAAATTAGGGATTTGGGTTGTAATTAGGGTTTGGGGTCAAAATTTGGGTTTTAAATCCAAATTAGGGTTATGGGTCAAAATTAGGGTTTAGGGTTTGAATTAGGGTTATGAGTTAAAGATATGTTTTTGGGTCAAAAATAGGGTTAGAATTAGGGTTTTGGGTTAAAATTAGGGTTGTGTCAAAACAAGGGCTTAGGGTTAGAATTAGGATTTTGGGTCAAAATTAGGGTTCGGGGTCAAATTTATGGTTTAGGATCAAAATTAGGGTTTAGGGTTTAAAATAGGGTTTTGGGTCAAAAATAGGGGTAGAATTAGGCTTTTAGGTCAAAATTTGGGCTTTGGGTTAAAATTTGGGTTTAGGGTCAAACATAGGGTTTAGGGTTTGAATTAGGGTTTTGAGTTAAAAATAGGTTTTTGGGTCAGAACTAGGGTTCGAATTAGGGTTTCGAGTCAAATTTTGGGTTTAGGGTCAAAATTAGGGTATAGGGTTTGAATTAGGCTGTTGAGTTAAAAATATGATTTTGGGTCAAAAATAGGGTAGAATTAGGGTGTTGGGTCAAAATTAGGGCTTTGGGTTAAAAATAGGGTTTTGGGTCAAAATTTGGGATTTGGTGTTAAATTAGGGTTTAGGGTTTGAATTAGGTTTTGAGTTTAAAATAGGGTTTTGGGTCAAAATTAGGGTTTAGGGTTTGAAATAGGGTTTTGAGTTTAAAATAGGGTTTTGGTTCAAAAATAGGGTTAGTATTAGGGTTTTGGGTCAAAATTAGGGCTCTGGGTTAAAATTAAGGTTTTGGGTCAAAATTAGGGGTTTTGGTACAAATTAGTGTTTAGGGTTTGAATTAGGGTTTTGAGTTAAAGATATGTTTTTGGGTCAAAAATAGGGTTAGAATTAGGATTTTGGGTTAAATTTATGGTTTAGGTTCAAAATTAGGGTTTAGGGTTTGAATTAGGGTTTTGAGTTTAAAATAGGGTTTTGGGTCAAAATAGGGTTAGAATTAGGGTTTTTGGTTAAAATTAGGGTTTCGAGTCAAAATTAGGTTTTTGGGTCAAATTTTGGGTTTAGGGTCAAAGGGTTTTTGGTACAAATTAGGGTTTAGCGTTTGAATTAGGGTTTTGATTTAAAAAATATGTTTTTGGGTCAAAATTAGGGTTAAAATTAGGGTTCTGGATCAAAATTTGGGCTTAAGGTTAGAATTTGGGTTAGAATTAGGGTTTTGGGTAAAATTAGGGTTCGGGTCAAAATTAGGGTTCTAGGTCAAATTTAGGGTTTATGGTCCAAATTAGGGTTTAGGGTTTGAATTACGTTTTGAGTTTAAAGTAGGGTTTTGGATCAAATTTAGGGTTTAGGGTCCAAATTAGGGTTTAGGGTTTGAATTAGGTTTTGAGTTCAATGTAGGGTTTTAGGTCAAAAATAGTGTTAAAATTAGGGTTTTTGGTTAAAATGATGGTTTCGGGTCAAAATTAGGGTTTAGTGTTTGAATTAGGGTTAGAATTAGGCTTTGGGGTAAAATTAGGGTTCTGGGTGAAAATTAGGGCTTTGGGTTAAAATTTGGGGTTGGGGTCCGAATTATGGTTTAGGGTTTGAATTAGGTTTTGAGTTTAAAGTAGGGTTTTGGGTCAAAAATAGGGTTAGAATTAGGGTTTTGGGGTAAAATTAGGGTTTTGGGAAAAATTAGGGTTCTGGGTCAAATTTAAGGTTTAGGTTCAAAATTAGGGTTTAGGGTTTGAGTTAAGGTTTTGTGTTAAAAATTGGGTTTTGGGTCAAAAATAAGGTTAGAAGTAGGGTTTCAGCGTTAAAATTAGGGTTTCGAGTCAAAATTTTGTTTTTGGGTCAAAATTAGGCCTCTGGGTTAAAATTAAGGTTTTGGGTCAAAATTAGGGGTTTTGGTACAAATTAGTGTTTAGGGTTCGAATTAGGGTTTTGAGTTAAAGATATTTTTTGGGTCAAAAATAGGGTTAGAGTTAGGATTTTGGGTTAAAATTAGGGTTGTGTCAAAACTAGGGCTTAGGGTTAGAATTTGGGTTGGAATTAGGATTTTGGATTAAAATTAGGGTTTTGGGAAAAATTAGGGTTCTGGGTCAAATTTAAGGTATAGGATCAAAATTAGGGTTTAGGGTTTGAAATAGTGTTTTGAGTTTAAGATAGGGTTTTGGGTCAAAATAGGGTTAGAAATAGG
>JAUPTC010000028.1:338275-359348 GCA_030762895.1 Sophora flavescens
TGAAAATTAGGGCTTTGGGTTAAAATTTGGGTTTGGGGTCCGAATTAGGGTTTAGGGTTTGAATTAGGTTTTGAGTTTAAAGTAGGGGTTTGGGTCAAAAATAGGTTTAGAATTAGGGTTTTGGGGTAAAATTAGGGTTTTGGGAAAAATTAGGGTTATGGGTCAAATTTAAGGTTTAGGATCAAAATTGGGGTCAGAATTATGGTTTTGAGTCAAAACTTGGGTTTTGGATACAAATTTGGGTTTTGGGTTTGAATTAAGGTTGAGTTAAAAATTGGGTTTTTGGTCAAAAATAAGGTTAGAAGTAGGGTTTCTGTGTTAAAATTAGGGTTTCGAGACAAAATTAGGTTTTTGGGTCAAATTTTGGGTTTATGGTCAAAGTTAGGGTTTAGGGTTTGAACTAGGGTTTTGAGTGTGAAATAGGGTTTTGGTTCAAAAATAGGGTTAGTATTAGGGTTTTGGGTCAAAATTAGCCCTCTGGGTTAAAATTAGGGTTTTGGGTCAAAATTAGGGGTTTTGGTACAAATTAGTGTTTAGGGTTTTAATTAGGATTTTGAGTTAAAGATATGTTTTTGGGTCAAAAATATGGTTAGAATTAGGATTTTGGGTTAAAATTAGGGTTCTGTGTCAAAATTAGGGCTTAGGGTTTGAATTTGGGTTAGAATTAGGATTTTGGGTAAAATTAGGGTTTCGGGTCAAAATTAGGGTTCGGGGTCAAATTTAGGGTTTAGGATCAAAGTTAGGGTTTAGGGTTTTAAATAAGGTTTTGAGTTTAAAATAGGGTTTTGGGTCAGAAATAGGGTTAGAATTAGGGTTTTGGGTGAAAATTAGGGCTTTGGGTTAAAATTTGGGTTTGGGGTCCGAATTAGGGTTTACGGTTTGAATTTGGTTTTGAGTTTAAAGTAGGGGTTTGGGTCAAAAATAGGGTTAGAATTAGGGTTTTGGGGTAAAATTAGGGTTTTGGGAAAAATTATGGTTCTGGGTCAAATTTAAGGTTTAGGATCAAAATTAGGGTTAGAATTATGGTTTTGAGTCAAAACTTGGGTTTTGGATACAAATTTGGGTTTTGGGTTTGAATTAAGGTTGAATTAAAAATTGGGTTTTGGGTCAAAAATAAGGTTAGATGTAGGGTTTCAGCGTTAAAATTAGGGTTTCGAGACAATATAAGGTTTTTGGATCAAATTTTGGGTTTATGGTCAAAGTTAGGGTTTAGGGTTTGAAATAGGGATTTGAGTGTAAAATAGGGCTTTGGTTCAAAAATAGGGTTAGTATTAGGGTTTTGGGTCAAAATTAGCCCTCTGGGTTAAAATTAGGGTTTTGGGTCAAAATTAGGGGTTTTGGTACAAATTAGTGTTTAGGGTTTTAATTAGGGTTTTGAGTTAAAGATATGTTTTGGGGTCAAAAATAGGGTTAGAATTAGGATTTTGTGTTAAAATTAGGGTTCTGTGTCAAAATTAGGGCTTAGGGTTTGAATTTGGGGTGGAATTAGGATTTTGGGTAAAATTAGGGTTTCGGGTGAAAATTAGGGTTCGTGGTCAAATTTATGGTTTAGGGTCAAAGATAGGGTTTAGGGTTTGAAATAGGGTTTTGAGTTTAAAATAGGGTTTTGGGTCAAAAATAGGGATAGAATTAGGGTTTTGGGTCAAAATTAGGGCTTTGGGTTAAAATTTGGGTTTGGGATCCGAATTAGGGTTTAGGGTTTGAATTAGGTTTTGAGTTTAAAGTAGGGGTTTGGGTCAAAAATAGGGTTAGAATTAGGGTTTTGGGGTAAAATTAGGGTTTTGGGAAAAATTAGGGTTCTGGGTCAAATTTAAGGTTTAGGATCAAAATTAGGGTTAGAATTATGGTTTTGAGTCAAAACTTGGGTTTTGGATACAAATTTGGGTTTTGGGTTTGAATTAAGGTTGAGTTAAAAATTGGGTTTTGGGTCAAAAATAAGGTTAGAAGTAGGGTTTCTGCGTTAAAATTAGGGTTTCGAGACAAAATTAGGTTTTTGGGTCAAATTTTGGGTTTATGGTCAAAGTTAGGGTTTAGGGTTTGAACTAGGGTTTTGAGTGTGAAATAGGGTTTTGGTTCAAAAATAGGGTTAGTATTAGGGTTTTGGGTCAAAATTAGCCCTCTGGGTTAAAATTAGGGTTTTGGGTCAAAATTAGGGGTTTTGGTACAAATTAGTGTTTAGGGTTTTAATTAGGATTTTGAGTTAAAGATATGTTTTTGGGTCAAAAATAGGGTTAGAATTAGGATTTTGGGTTAAAATTAGGGTTCTGTGTCAAAATTAGGGCTTAGGGTTAGAATTTGGGTTAGAATTAGGATTTTGGGTAAAATTAGGGTTTCGGGTCAAAATTAGGGTTCGGGGTCAAATTTAGGGTTTAGGGTCAAAGTTAGGGTTTAGGGTTTGAAATAGGGTTTTGAGTTTAAAATAGGGTTTTGGGTCAAAAATAGGGTTAGAATTAGGGTTTTGGGTCAAAATTAGGGCTTTGGGTTAAAATTTGGGTTTGGGGTCCGAATTAGGGTTTAGGGTTTGAATTAGGTTTTGAGTTTAAAGTAGGGTTTTGGGTCAAAAATAGGGTTAGAATTAGGGTTTTGGGGTAAAATTAGGGTTTTGGGAAAAATTAGGGTTCTGGGTCAAATTTAAGGTTTAGGATCAAAATTAGGGTTAGAATTATGGTTTTGAGTCAAAACTTGGGTTTTGGATACAAATTTGGGTTTTGGGTTTGAATTAAGGTTGAGTTAAAAATTGGGTTTTGGGTCAAAAATAAGGTTAGAAGTAGGGTTTCTGCGTTAAAATTAGGGTTTCGAGACAAAATTAGGTTTTTGGGTCAAATTTTGGGTTTATGGTCAAAGTTAGGGTTTAGGGTTTGAAATAGGGTTTTGAGTGTGAAATAGGGTTTTGAGTGTAAAATAGGGTTTTGGTTCAAAAATAGGGTTAGTATTAGGGTTTTGGGTCAAAATTAGCCCTCTGGGTTAAAATTAGGGTTTTGGGTCAAAATTAGGGGTTTTGGTACAAATTAGTGTTTAGGGTTTTAATTAGGATTTTGAGTTAAAGATATGTTTTTGGGTCAAAAATATGGTTAGAATTAGGATTTTGGGTTAAAATTAGGGTTCTGTGTCAAAATTAGGGCTTAGGGTTTGAATTTGGGTTAGAATTAGGATTTTGGGTAAAATTAGGGTTCGGGTCAAAATTAGGGTTCGGGGTCAAATTTAGGGTTTAGGATCAAAGTTAGGGTTTAGGGTTTCAAATAAGGTTTTGAGTTTAAAATAGGGTTTTGGGTCAGAAATAGGGTTAGAATTAGGGTTTTGGGTGAAAATTAGGGCTTTGGGTTAAAATTTGGGTTTGGGGTCCGAATTAGGGTTTACGGTTTGAATTAGGTTTTGAGTTTAAAGTAGGGGTTTGGGTCAAAAATAGGGTTAGAATTATGGTTTTGGGGTAAAATTAGGGTTTTGGGAAAAATTAGGGTTATGGGTCAAATTTAAGGTTTAGGATCAAAATTGGGGTCAGAATTATGGTTTTGAGTCAAAACTTGGGTTTTGGATACAAATTTGGGTTTTGGGTTTGAATTAAGGTTGAGTTAAAAATTGGGTTTTTGGTCAAAAATAAGGTTAGAAGTAGGGTTTCTGGGTTAAAATTAGGGTTTCGAGACAAAATTAGTTTTCTGGTTCAAATTTTGGCTTTATGGTCAAAGTTAGGGTTTAGGGTTTGAACTAGGGTTTTGAGTGTGAAATAGGGTTTTGGTTCAAAAATAGGATTAGTATTAGGGTTTTGGGTCAAAATTAGCCCTCTGGGTTAAAATTAGGGTTTTGGGTCAAAATTAGGGGTTTTGGTACAAATTAGTGTTTAGGGTTTTAATTAGGATTTTGAGTTAAAGATATGTTTTTGGGTCAAAAATAGGGTTAGAATTAGGATTTTGGGTTAAAATTAGGGTTTTGTGTCAAAATTAAGGCTTAGGGTTTGAATTTGGGTTAGAATTAGGTTTTGGGTAAAATTAGTGTTTCGGGTCAAAATTAGGGTTCGGGGTCAAATTTAGGATTTAGGATCAAAGTTAGTGTTTAGGGTTTGAAATAGGGTTTTGAGTTTAAAATAGGGTTTTGGGTCAAAATAGGGTTAGAATTAGGGTTTTGGGTGAAAATTAGGGCTTTGGGTTAAAATTTGGGTTTGGGGTCCGAATTAGGGTTTAGGGTTTGAATTAGGTTGAGTTTAAAGTAGGGGTTTGGGTCAAAAATAGGGTTAGAATTAGGGTTTTGGGGTAAAATTAGGGTTTTGGGAAAAATTAGGGTTATGGGTCAAATTTAAGGTTTAGGATCAAATTTGGGGTCAGAATTATGGTTTTGAGTGAAAACTTGGGTTTTGGATACAAATTTGGGTTTTGGGTTTGAATTAAGGTTGAGTTAAAAATTGGGTTTTGGGTCAAAAATAAGGTTAGAAGTTGGGTTTCTGCGTTAAAATTAGGGTTTCGAGACAAAATTAGGTTTTTGGGTCAAATTTTGGGTTTATGGTCAAAGTTAGGGTTTAGGGTTTAGGTTTGAACTAGGGTTTTGAGTGTGAAATAGGGTTTTGGTTCAAAAATAGGGTTAGTATTAGGGTTTCGGGTCAAAATTAGGCTTGTTGGTTAAAATTAGGGTTTTGGGTCAAAATTAGGGGTTTTGGTACAAATTAGAGTTTAGGGTTTTAATTAGGGTTTTGAGTTAAAGATATGTTTTGGGGTCAAAAATAGGGTTAGAATTAGGATTTTGTGTTAAAATTAGGGTTCTGTGTCAAAATTAGGGCGTAGGGGTTGAATTTGGGTTAGAATTAGGATTTTGGGTAAAATTAGGGTTTGGTCAAAATTAGGTTTTGGGTCAAATTTAGGGTTTAGGGTCAAAGTTAGGGTTTAGGGTTTGAAATAGGGTTTTGAGTTTAAAATAGGGTTTTGGGTCAAAATAGGGTTAGAATTAGGGTTTTGGGTGAAAATTAGGGCTTTGGGTTAAAATTTGGGTTGGGGGTCCGAATTAGGGTTTAGGGTTTGAATTAGGTTTTGAGTTTAAAGTAGGGTTTGGGTCAAAAATAGGGTTAGAATTAGGGTTTTGGGGTAAAATTAGGGTTTTGGGAAAAATTAGGGTTATGGGTCAAATTTAAGGTTTAGGATCAAAATTGGGTTAGAATTATGGTTTTGAGTCAAAACTTGGGTTTTGGATACAAATTTGGGTTTTGGGTTTGAATTAAGGTTGAGTTAAAAATTGGGTTTTGGGTAAAAAATAAGGTTAGAAGTAGGGTTTTTAGGTTAAAATTAGGGTTTTGAGACAAAATTAGGTTTTGGGTCAAATTTTGGGTTTATGGTCAAGTTATGGTTTAGTGTTTGAAGTAGGGAATTGATTTTGAAATATGGTTTTGGTTCAAAAATAGGGTTAGTATTAGGGTTTTGGGTCAAAATTAGGCCCTGCAGGTTAAAATTAGGGTTTTGGGTCAAAATTAGGGGTTTTGGTACAAATTAGTGTTTAGGGTTTTAATTAGGATTTTGAGTTAAAGATATGTTTTTGGGTCAAAAATAGGGTTAGAATTAGGATTTTGGGTTAAAATTAGGGTTTTGTGTCAAAATTAAGGCTTAGGGTTTGAATTTGGGTTAGAATTAGGTTTTGGGTAAAATTAGTGTTTCGGGTCAAAATTAGGGTTTAGGGGTCAACTTTAGGGTTTAGGATCAAAGTTGGGGTTTAGGGTTTGAAATAGGGTTTTGAGTTTAAAATAGGGTTTTGGGTCAAAAATAGGGTTAGAATTAGGGTTTTGGGTGAAAATTAGGGCTTTGGGTTAAAATTTGGGTTTGGGGTCCGAATTAGGGTTTAGGGTTTGAATTAGGTTTTGAGTTTAAAGTAGGGGTTTGGGTCAAAAATAGGTTTAGAATTAGGGTTTTGGGGTAAAATTAGGGTTTTGGGAAAAATTAGGGTTATGGGTCAAATTTAAGGTTTAGGATCAAAATTGGGGTCAGAATTATGGTTTTGAGTCAAAACTTGGGTTTTGGATACAAATTTGTGTTTTGGGTTTGAATTAAGGTTGAGTTAAAAATTGGGTTTTGGGTCAAAAATAAGGTTAGAAGTAGGGTTTCTGTGTTAAAATTAGGGTTTCGAGAAAAAATTAGGTTTTTGGGTCAAATTTTGGGTTTATGGTCAAAGTTAGGGTTTAGGGTTTGAACTAGGGTTTTGAGTGTGAAATAGGGTTTTGGTTCAAAAATAGGATTAGTATTAGGGTTTTGGGTCAAAATTAGCCCTCTGGGTTAAAATTAGGGTTTTGGGTCAAAATTAGGGGTTTTGGTACAAATTAGTGTTTAGGGTTTTAATTAGGATTTTGAGTTAAAGATATGTTTTTGGGTCAAAAATAGGGTTAGAATTAGGATTTTGGGTTAAAATTAGGGATTTGTGTCAAAATTAGGGCTTAGGGTTTGAATTTGGGTTAGAATTAGGGTTAGAATTAGGTTTTGGGTAAAATTATTGTTTCGGGTCAAAATTAGGGTTCGGGGTCAAATTTAGGGTTTAGGATCAAAGTTAGGGTTTAGGGTTTGAAATAGGGTTTTGAGTTTAAAATTGGGTTTTGGGTCAAAATAGGGTTAGAATTAGGGTTTTGGGTGAAAATTAGGGCTTTGGGTTAAAATTTGGGTTTGGGGTCCGAATTAGGGTTTAGGGTTTGAATTAGGTTGAGTTTAAAGTAGGGTTTGGGTCAAAAATAGGGTTAGAATTAGGGTTTTGGGGTAAAATTAGGGTTTTGGGAAAAATTAGGGTTTTGGGTCAAATTTAAGGTTTAGGATCAAAAGGGGGTTAGAATTATGGTTTTGAGTGAAAACTTGGGTTTTGGATACAAATTTGGGTTTTGGGTTTGAATTAAGGTTGAGTTAAAAATTGGGTTTTGGGTCAAAAATAAGGTTAGAAGTACGGTTTTCAGGTTAAAATTAGGGTTTGAGACAAAATTAGGTTTTTGGGTCAAATTTTGGGTTTATGGTCAAAGTTAGGGTTTAGGGTTTGAACTAGGGTTTTGAGTGTAAAATAGGGTTTTGGTTCAAAAATAAATATTAGGGTTTTGGGTCAAAATTAGCCTCGGTTAAAATTAGGGTTTTGGGTCAAAATTAGGGTTTTGGTTCAAATTAGTGTTTTGGGTTTAAATTAGGGTTTTGAGTTAAATTATGTTTTTGGGTCAAAAATAGGTTAGAATTAGGATTTTGGGTTAAAATTAGGGTTTTGAGTCAAAAATGTTTTTAGGATTTTGGGTAATTAGGGTTAGATTAAATTTGGGTTAAAATAGGGTTTAGGGTAAAAATAGGGTTTTGAGAAATAGGGTTTGGGATAGGGAATTAGGTTTGGGTGAAAATTAGGTTTGGGTCAAAATTGGGTTTAGGGTCCGAATTAGTTTGGGTCAAAATTAGTTGGTTAGTAGGGTTTGGGTCAAAATAGGAGGTTAGAATTAGGGTTTGGGTAAAATTAGGTTGGGAAATTAGGGTTTGGTCAAATTAGGTTTAGGATCAAAATTAGGTTAGAATATGGTTAGTCAACGTTGGACAAATTGGGTTTTGGGTTTGAATTAAGGTTGAGTTAAAAATTGGGTTTTGGGTCAAAAATAAGGTTAGAATTAGGGTTTTGGGTTAAAATTAGGGTTTGAGACAAAATTAGGTTTTGGGTCAAGGTTGGGAAGGTTTGTTTTGAGAAATAGGTTTTGGTTCAATAGGTTATATTAGGGTTTTGGGTCAAAATTAGCTTCTGGTTAAAATTAGGGTTTTGGGTCAAAATTAGGGTTTTGGTACAAATTAGTGTTTAGGGTTTTAATTAGGATTTTGAGTTAAAGATATGTTTTTGGGTCAAAAATAGGGTTAGAATTAGGATTTTGTGTTAAAATTAGGGTTCTGTGTCAAAATTAGGGCTTAGGTTTATAATTTGGGGTGGAATTAGGATTTTGGGTAAAATTAGGGTTTCGGGTGAAAATTAGGGTTCTGGGTCAAATTTAGGGTTTAGGTCAAAATTATGGTTTAGGGTTTGAAATAGGGTTTTGTGTTTAAAATAGGGTTTTGGGTCAAAATAGGGTTAGAATTAGGGTTTTGGGTGAAAATTAGGGCTTTGGGTTAAAATTTGGGTTTGGGGTCCGAATTAGGGTTTAGGGTTTGAATTAGGTTTTGAGTTTAAAGTAGGGGTTTGGGTCAAAAATAGGGTTAGAATTAGGGTTTTGGGGTAAAATTAGGGTTTTGGGAAAAATTAGGGTTCTGGGTCAAATTTAAGGTTTAGGATCAAAATTAGGGTTAGAATTATGGTTTTGAGTCAAAACTTGGGTTTTGGATACAAATTTGTGTTTTGGGTTTGAATTAAGGTTGAGTTAAAAATTGGGTTTTGGGTCAAAAATAAGGTTAGAAGTAGGGGTTTTGCGTTAAAATTAGAGTTTCGAGTCAAAATTAGGTTTTTGGGTCAAATTTTGGGTATATGGTCAAAGTTAGGGTTTAGGGTTTGAACTAGGGTTAGGTGAAATAGGGTTTTGAGTGTAAAATAGGGTTTTGGTTCAAAAATAGGGTTAGTATTAGGGTTTTGGGTTAAAATTAGGCCTCTTGGTTAAAATTAAGGTTTTGGTACAAATTAGTGTTTAGGGTTTGAATTAAGGTTTTGAGTTAAAGATATGTTTTTGGGTCAAAAATAGGGTTAGAATTAGGATTTTGGGTTAAAATTAGGGTTTTGTGCGAAAATTAGGTCTTAGGGTTAGAATTTGGGTTGGAATTAAGATTTTGGGTAAAATTAGGGTTTCGGGTCAAAATTAGGGTTCGGGGTCAAATTTAAGGTTTAGGGTCAAAGTTAGGGTTTAGGGTTTGAAATAGGGTTTTGAGTTTAAAATAGGGTTTTGGGTCAAAATAGGGTTAGAATTAGGGTTTTGGGTGAAAATTAGGGCTTTGGGTTAAAATTTGGGTTTGGGGTCCGAATTAGGGTTTAGGGTTTGAATTAGGTTTTGAGTTTAAAGTAGGGGTTTGGGTCAAAAATAGGGTTAGAATTAGGGTTTTGGGGTAAAATTAGGGTTTTGGGAAAAATTAGGGTTATGGGTCAAATTTAAGGTTTAGGATCAAAAATGGGGTCAGAATTATGGTTTTGAGTCAAAACTTGGGTTTTGGATACAAATTTGGGTTTTGGGTTTGAATTAAGGTTGAGTTAAAAATTGGGTTTTGGGTCAAAAATAAGGTTAGAAGTAGGGTTTCTGTGTTAAAATTAGGGTTTCGAGACAAAATTAGGTTTTTGGGTCAAATTTTGGGTTTATGGTCAAAGTTAGGGTTTAGGGTTTGAACTAGGGTTTTGAGTGTGAAATAGGGTTTTGGTTCAAAAATAGGATTAGTATTAGGGTTTTGGGTTAAAATCAGCCCTCTGGGTTAAAATTAGGGTTTTGGGTCAAAATTAGGGGTTTTGGTACAAATTAGTGTTTAGGGTTTTAATTAGGATTTTGAGTTAAAGATATGTTTTTGGGTCAAAAATAGGGTTAGAATTAGGATTTTGGGTTAAAATTAGGGTTTTGTGTCAAAATTAAGGCTTAGGGTTTGAATTTGGGTTAGAATTAGGTTTTGGGTAAAATTAGTGTTTCGGGTCAAAATTAGGGTTCGGGGTCAAATTTAGGGTTTAGGATCAAAGTTAGGGTTTAGGGTTTGAAATAGGGTTTTGTGTTTAAAATAGGGTTTTGGGTCAAAATAGGGTTAGAATTAGGGTTTTGGGTGAAAATTAGGGCTTTGGGTTAAAATTTGGGTTTGGGGTCCGAATTAGGGTTTAGGGTTTGAATTAGGTTTGAGTTTAAAGTAGGGGTTTGGGTCAAAAATAGGTTAGAATTAGGGTTTTGGGGTAAAATTAGGGTTTTGGGAAAAATTAGGTTATGGGTCAAATTTAAGGTTTATGATCAAAATTAGGGTTAGAATTATGGTTTTGAGTCAAAACTTGGGTTTTGGATACAAATTTGGGTTTTGGGTTTGAATTAAGGTTGAGTTAAAAATTGGGTTTTGGGTCAAAAATAAGGTTAGAAGTAGGGTTTTGTGTTAAAATTAGGGTTTCGAGAAAAATTAGGTTTTTGGGTCAAATTTTGGGTTTATGGTCAAAGGAGGGATTAGGGTTTAGGGTTTGAACTAGGGTTTTGAGTGTAAAATAGGGTTTTGGTTCAAAAATAGGGTTAGTATTAGGGTTTTGGGTCAAAAAAATAGGTTAGGTTAAAATTAAGGTTTTGGGTCAAAATTAGGGGTTTTGGTACAAATTAGTGTTTAGGGTTTGAATTAGGGTTTTGAGTTAAAGATATGTTTTTGGGTCAAAAATAGGGTTAGAATTAGGATTTTGGGTTTAAATTAGGGTTTTGTGTCAAAACTAGGGCTTAGGGTTAAAATTTTGGTTAGAATTAGGATTTTGGGTAAAATTAGGGTTTCGGGTCAAAATTAAGGTTTGGGGTCAAATTTAGGGTTTAGGGTCAATATTAGGGTTTAGGGTTTGAAATAGGGTTTTGAGTTTAAAATAGGGTTTTGGGTCAAAAATAGGGTTAGAATTAGGGTTTTGGGTTAAAATTAGGGCTTTGGGTTAAAATTTGGGTTTGGGGTCCAAATTAGGGTTTAGGGTTTGAATTAGGTTTTGAGTTTAAAGGAGGGATTTGGGTAAAAAATAGGGTTAGAATTAGGGTTTTGGGGTAAAATTAGGGTTTTGGGAAAAATTAGGGTTCTGGGTCAAATTTAAGGTTTAGGATCAAAATTAGGGTTAGAATTATGGTTTTGAGTCAAAACTTGGGTTTTGGATACAAATTTGGGTTTTGGGTTTGAATTAAGGTTGAGTAAAAAATTGGGTTTTGGGTCAAAAATAAGGTTAGAAGTAGGGTTTCTACATTAAAATTAGGGTTCGAGTCAAAATTAGGTTCTGGGTCAAATTTATGGTTTAGGATCCAAAATTAGGGTTTAGGGTTTGAATAAGGTTTTGTGTTTAAAATAGGATTTTGGGTCAAAAATAGTGTTAGAATTAGGGTTTTGGGTTAAAATTAGGGTTTCGAGTCAAAAATTAGGTTAGTATTAGGGTTTTAGGTCAAAACTAGGGGTTTTGGTACAAATTAGTGTTTAGGGTTTTAATTAGGGTTTTGAGTTAAATATATGTTTTTGGGTCAAAAATAGGATTAGAATTAGGATTTTGTGTTAAAATTAGGGTTCTGTGTCAAAATTAGGGCTTAGGTTTATAATTTGGGGTGGAATTAGGATTTTGGGTAAAATTAGGGTTTCGGGTGAAAATTAGGGTTCGTGGTCAAATTTATGGTTTAAGGTCAAAGACAGGGTTTAGGGTTTGAAATAGGGTTTTGAGTTTAAAATAGGGTTTTGGGTCAAAAATAGGGATAGAATTAGGGTTTTGGGTCAAAATTTGGGCTTTGGGTTAAAATTTGGGTTTGGGGTCCGAATTAGGGTTTAGGGTTTGAATTAGGTTTTGAGTTTAAAGTAGGGGTTTGGGTCAAAAATAGGGTTAGAATTAGGGTTTTGGGGTATAATTAGGGTTTTGGGAAAAATTAGGGTTCTGGGTCAAATTTAAGGTTTAGGATCAAAATTAGGGTTAGAATTATGGTTTTGAGTCAAAACTTGGGTTTTGGATACAAATTTGGGTTTTGGGTTTGAATTAAGGTTGAGTTAAAAATTGGGTTTTGTGTCAAAAATAAGGTTAGAAGTAGGGTTTCGAGACAAAATTAGGTTTTTGGGTCAAATTTTGGGTTTATGGTCAAAATTAGGGTGTAGGGTTTGAACTAGGGTTTTGAGTGTGAAATAGGGTTTTGGTTCAAAAATAGGGTTAGTATTAGGGTTTTGGGTCAAAATTAGCCCTCTGGGTTAAAATTAGGGTTTTGGGTCAAAATTAGGGGTTTTGGTACAAATTAGTGTTTAGGGTTTTAATTAGGATTTTGAGTTAAAGATATGTTTTTGGGTCAAAAATAGGGTTAGAATTAGGATTTTGGGTTAAAATTAGGGTTTTGTGTCAAAATTTGGGCTTAGGGTTTGAATTTGGGTTAGAATTAGGATTTTGGGTAAAATTAGTGTTTCGGGTCAAAATTAGGGTTCGGGGTCAAATTTAGGGTTTAGGATCAAAGTTAGGGTTTAGGGTTTGAAATAGGGTTTTGTGTTTAAAATAGGGTTTTGGGTCAAAATTTGGTTAGAATTAGGGTTTTGGGTGAAAATTAGGGCTTTGGGTTAAAATTTGGGTTTGGGGTCCGAATTAGGGTTTAGGGTTTGAATTAGGTTTTGAGTTTAAAGTAGGGGTTTGGGTCAAAAATAGGTTTAGAATTAGGGTTTTGGGGTAAAATTAGGGTTTTGGGAAAAATTAGGGTTATGGGTCAAATTTAAGGTTTAGGATCAAAATTGGGGTCAGAATTATGGTTTTGAGTCAAAACTTGGGTTTTGGATACAAATTTGTGTTTTGGGTTTGAATTAAGGTTGAGTTAAAAATTGGGTTTTGGGTCAAAAATAAGGTTAGAAGTAGGGTTTCTGTGTTAAAATTAGGGTTTCGAGAAAAAATTAGGTTTTTGGGTCAAATTTTGGGTTTATGGTCAAAGTTAGGGTTTAGGGTTTGAACTAGGGTTTTCAGTGTGAAATAGGGTTTTGGTAAAAGGGTTTGTTTCAAAAATAGGGATAGAATTAGGGTTTTGGGTCAAAATTAGGTCTCTGGGTTAAAATTAAGGTTTTGGGTCAAAATTAGGAGTTTTGGAACAAATTAGTGTTAAGGGTTTGAATTAGGATTTTGAGTTAAAGTTATGTTTTTGGGTCAAAAATAGGGTTAGAATTAGGGTTTTGGGTTTAAATTAGGGTTGTGTCAAAACAAGGGCTTAGGGTTAGAATTTTGGTTAGAATTAAGAGTTTGGGTCAAAATTAGGGTTTGGGTTGTTGGTCAAATTAGGTTGGGGTCAAATTTAGGGTTTAGGATCAAAGTTAGGGTTTAGGGTTTGAAATAGGGTTTTGAGTTTAAAATTGGGTTTTGGGTCAAAATAGGGTTAGAATTAGGGTTTTGGGAGAAAATTAGGGCTTTGGGTTAAAATTTGGGTTTGGGGTCGAATTAGGGTTAGGGTTTGAATTAGGTTTGAGTTTAAAGTAGGGGTTTGGGTCAAAAATAGGTTTAGAATTAGGGTTTTGGGGTAAAATTAGGGTTTTGGGAAAAATTAGGGTTATGGGTCAAATTTAAGGTTTAGGATCAAAATTGGGGTCAGAATTATGGTTTTGAGTGAAAACTTGGGTTTTGGATACAAATTTGGGTTTTGGGTTTGAATTAAGGTTCAGTTAAAAATTGGGTTTTGGGTCAAAAATAAGGTTAGAAGTTGGGTTTCTGCGTTAAAATTAGGGTTTCGAGTCAAAGTTAGGTTTTTGGGTCAAATTTTGGGTTTATGGTCACAGTTAGGTTTAGGGTTTGAACTAGGGCTTTGAGTCTAAAATAGCGCTTTGGTTAAAAAATAGTGTCCCTATTAGGGTTTTGGGTCAATCTTAGACATCTGGGTTATAATTAGGGTTTTGGGTCAAAATTAGGGGTTTTGGTACAAATTAGTGTTTAGGGTTTTAATTAGGGTTTTGAGTTAAAGATATGTTTTGGGGTCAAAAATAGGGTTAGAATTAGGATTTTGTGTTAAAATTAGGGTTCTGTGTCAAAATTAGGGCTTAGGGTTTGAATTTGGGGTGGAATTAGGATTTTGGGTAAAATTAGGGTTTCGGGTGAAAATTAGGGTTCGTGGTCAAATTTATGGTTTAGGGTCAAAGATAGGGTTTAGGGTTTGAAATAGGGTTTTGAGTTTAAAATAGGGTTTTGGGTCAAAAATAGGGATAGAATAAGCGTATTGGGTCAAAATTAGGGCTTTGGGTTAAAATTTGGGTTTGGGATCCGAATTAGGGTTTAGGGTTTGAATTAGGTTTTGAGTTTAAAGTAGGGGTTTGGGTCAAAAATAGGGTTAGAATTAGGGTTTTGGGGTAAAATTAGGGTTTTGGGAAAAATTAGGGTTATGGGTCAAATTTAAGGTTTAGGATCAAAATTGGGGTCAGAATTATGGTTTTGAGTCAAAACTTGGGTTTTGGATTCAAATTTGGGTTTTGGGTTTGAATTAAGGTTGAGTTAAAAATTGGGTTTTGGGTCAAAAATAAGGTTAGAAGTAGGGTTTGCGTTAAAATTAGAGTTTCGAGTCAAAATTAGGTTTTTGGGTCAAATTTTGGGTATATGGTCAAAGTTAGGGTTTAGGGTTTGAAATAGGGTTTTGAGTGTAAAATAGGGTTTTGGTTCAAAAATAGGGTTAGTATTAGGGTTTTGTGTCAAAATTAGGCCTCGTGGTTAAAATTAAGGTTTTGGGTCAAAATTGGGGGTTTTGGTACAAATTAGTGTTTAGGGTTTTAATTAGGATTTTGAGTTAAAGATATGTTTTTGGGTCAAAAATAGGGTTAGAATTAGGATTTTGGGTTAAAATTAGGGTTTTGTGTCAAAATTAAGGCTTAGGGTTTGAATTTGGGTTAGAATTAGGTTTTGGGTAAAATTAGTGTTTCGGGTCAAAATTAGGGTTCGGGGTCAAATTTAGGGTTTAGGATCAAAGTTAGGGTTTAGGGTTTGAAATAGGGTTTTGAGTTTAAAATAGGGTTTTGGGTCAAAATAGGGTTAGAATTAGGGTTTTGGGTGAAAATTAGGGCTTTGGGTTAAAATTTGGGTTTGGGGTCCGAATTAGGGTTTAGGGTTTGAATTAGGTTTTGAGTTTAAAGTAGGGGTTTGGGTCAAAAATAGGGTTAGAATTAGGGTTTTGGGGTAAAATTAGGGTTTTGGGAAAAATTAGGGTTATGGGTCAAATTTAAGGTTTAGGATCAAAATTGGGGTCAGAATTATGGTTTTGAGTCAAAACTTGGGTTTTGGATACAAATTTGGGTTTTGGGTTTGAATTAAGGTTGAGTTAAAAATTGGGTTTTGGGTCAAAAATAAGGTTAGAAGTAGGGTTTCTGCGTTAAAATTAGGGTTTCGAGACAAAATTAGGTTTTTGGGTCAAATTTTGGGTTTATGGTCAAAGTTAGGGTTTAGGGTTTGAACTAGGGTTTTGAGTGTGAAATAGGGTTTTGGTTCAAAAATAGGGTTAGTATTAGGGTTTTGGGTCAAAATTAGCCCTCTGGGTTAAAATTAGGGTTTTGGGTCAAAATTAGGGGTTTTGGTACAAATTAGTGTTTAGGGTTTTAATTAGGATTTTGAGTTAAAGATATGTTTTTGGGTCAAAAATAGGGTTAGAATTAGGATTTTGGGTTAAAATTAGGGTTCTGTGTCAAAATTAGGGCTTAGGGTTTGAATTTGGGTTAGAATTAGGATTTTGGGTAAAATTAGGGTTTCGGGTCAAAATTAGGGTTCGGGGTCAAATTTAGGGTTTAGGATCAAAGTTAGGGTTTAGGGTTTGAAATAGGGTTTTGAGTTTAAAATAGGGTTTTGGGTCAAAAATTGGGTTAGAATTAGGGTTTTGGGTGAAAATTAGGGCTTTGGGTTAAAATTTGGGTTTGGGGTCCGAATTAGGGTTTAGGGTTTGTATTAGGTTTTGAGTTTAAAGTAGGGTTTTGGGTCAAAATAGGGATAGAATTAGGGTTTTGGGGTAAAATTAGGGTTTTGGGAAAAATTAGGGTTATGGGTCAAATTTAAGGTTTAGGATCAAAATTGGGGTCAGAATTATGGTTTTGAGTCAAAACTTGGGTTTTGGATACAAATTTGGGTTTTGGGTTTGAATTAAGGTTGAGTTAAAAATTGGGTTTTGGGTCAAAAATAAGGTTAGAAGTAGGGTTTAGGGTTTTAAAATTAGGGTTTCGAGACAAAATTAGGTTTTTGGGTCAAATTTTGGGTTTATGGTCAAAGTTAGGGTTTAGGGTTTGAACTAGGGTTTTGAGTGTGAAATAGGGTTTTGGTTCAAAAATAGGGTTAGTATTAGGGTTTTGGGTCAAAATTAGCCCTCTGGGTTAAAATTAGGGTTTTGGGTCAAAATTAGGGGTTTTGGTACAAATTAGTGTTTAGGGTTTTAATTAGGATTTTGAGTTAAAGATATGTTTTTGGGTCAAAAATAGGGTTAGAATTAGGATTTTGGGTTAAAATTAGGGTTTTGTGTCAAAATTTGGGCTTCGGGTTTGAATTTGGGTTAGAATTAGGATTTTGGGTAAAATTAGGGTTCGGGTCAAAATTAGGGTTCGGGGTCAAATTTAGGGTTTAGGATCAAAGTTAGGGTTTAGGGTTTCAAATAAGGTTTTGAGTTTAAAATAGGGTTTTGGGTCAGAAATAGGGTTAGAATTAGGGTTTTGGGTGAAAATTAGGGCTTGGGGTCCGAATTAGGGTTTACGGTTTGAATTTGGTTTTGAGTTTAAAGTAGGGGTTTGGGTCAAAAATAGGGTTAGAATTAGGGTTTTGGGGTAAAATTAGGGTTTTGGGAAAAATTATGGTTCTGGGTCAAATTTAAGGTTTAGGATCAAAATTAGGGTTAGAATTATGGTTTTGAGTCAAAACTTGGGTTTTGGATACAAATTTGGGTTTTGGGTTTGAATTAAGGTTGAATTAAAAATTGGGTTTTGGGTCAAAAATAAGGTTAGATGTAGGGTTTCAGCGTTAAAATTAGGGTTTCGAGACAAAATAAGGTTTTTGGATCAAATTTTGGGTTTATGGTCAAAGTTAGGGTTTAGGGTTTGAAATAGGGTTTTGAGTGTGAAATAGGGTTTTGAGTGTGAAATAGGGTTTTGGTTCAAAAATAGGGTTAATATTAGGGTTTTGGGTCAAAATTAGCCCTCTGGGTTAAAATTAGGGTTTTGGGTCAAAATTAGGGGTTTTGGTACAAATTAGTGTTTAGGGTTTTAATTAGGGTTTTGAGTTAAAGATATGTTTTGGGGTCAAAAATAGGGTTAGAATTAGGATTTTGTGTTAAAATTAGGGTTCTGTGTCAAAATTAGGGCTTAGGGTTTGAATTTGGGGTGGAATTAGGATTTTGGGTAAAATTAGGGTTTCAGGTCAAAATTAGGGTTCGGGGTCAAATTTACGGTTTAGGATCAAAGTTAGGGTTTAGGGTTTGAAATAGGGTTTTGAGTTTAAAATAGGGTTTTGGGTCAAAAATAGGGTTAGAATTAGGGTTTTGGGTCAAAATTAGGGCTTTGGGTTAAAATTTGGGTTTGGGGTCCGAATTAGGGTTTAGGGTTTGAATTAGGTTTTGAGTTTAAAGTAGGGGTTTGGGTCAAAAATAGGGTTAGAATTAGGGTTTTGGGGGAAAATTAGGGTTTTGGGAAAAATTAGAGTTTTGAGTCAAATTTAAGGTTTAGGATCAAAATTAGGGTTAGAATTATGGTTTTGAGTCAAAACTTGGGTTTTGGATACAAATTTGGGTTTTGGGTTTGAATTAAGGTTGAATTAAAAATTGGGTTTTGGGTCAAAAATAAGGTTAGATGTAGGGTTTCAGCGTTAAAATTAGGGTTTCGAGACAATATAAGGTTTTTGGATCAAATTTTGGGTTTATGGTCAAAGTTAGGGTTTAGGGTTTAGGGTTTGAACTAGGGTTTTGAGTGTGAAATAGGGTTTTGGTTCAAAAATAGGGTTAGTATTAGGGTTTTGGGTCAAAATTAGCCCTCTGGGTTAAAATTAGGGTTTTGGGTCAAAATTAGGGGTTTTGGTACAAATTAGTGTTTAGGGTTTTAATTAGGATTTTGAGTTAAAGATATGTTTTTGGGTCAAAAATAGGGTTAGAATTAGGATTTTGGGTTAAAATTAGGGTTTTGTGTCAAAATTTGGGCTTCGGGTTTGAATTTGGGTTAGAATTAGGATTTTGGGTAAAATTAGTGTTTCGGGTCAAAATTAGGGTTCGGGGTCAAATTTAGGGTTTAGGATCAAAGTTAGGGTTTAGGGTTTGAAATAGGGTTTTGTGTTTAAAATAGGGTTTTGGGTCAAAATAGGGTTAGAATTAGGGTTTTGGGTGAAAATTAGGGCTTTGGGTTAAAATTTGGGTTTGGGGTCCGAATTAGGGTTTAGGGTTTGAATTAGGTTTTGAGTTTAAAGTAGGGGTTTGGGTCAAAAATAGGTTTAGAATTAGGGTTTTGGGGTAAAATTAGGGTTTTGGGAAAAATTAGGGTTATGGGTCAAATTTAAGGTTTAGGATCAAAATTGGGGTCAGAATTATGGTTTTGAGTCAAAACTTGGGTTTTGGATACAAATTTGGGTTTTGGGTTTGAATTAAGGTTGAGTTAAAAATTGGGTTTTTGGTCAAAAATAAGGTTAGAAGTAGGGTTTCTGTGTTAAAATTAGGGTTTCGAGACAAAATTAGGTTTTTGGGTCAAATTTTGGGTTTATGGTCAAAGTTAGGGTTTAGGGTTTGAACTAGGGTTTTGAGTGTGAAATAGGGTTTTGGTTCAAAAATAGGGTTAGTATTAGGGTTTTGGGTCAAAATTAGGGGTTTTGGTACAAATTAGAGTTTAGGGTTTTAATTAGGATTTTGAGTTAAAGATATGTTTTTGGGTCAAAAATAGGGTTAGAATTAGGATTTTGGGTTAAAATTAGGGATTTGTGTCAAAATTAGGGCTTAGGGTTTGAATTTGGGTTAGAATTAGGGTTAGAATTAGGTTTTGGGTAAAATTATTGTTTCGGGTCAAAATTAGGGTTCGGGGTCAAATTTAGGGTTTAGGATCAAAGTTAGGGTTTAGGGTTTGAAATAGGGTTTTGAGTTTAAAATTGGGTTTTGGGTCAAAATAGGGTTAGAATTAGGGTTTTGGGTGAAAATTAGGGCTTTGGGTTAAAATTTGGGTTTGGGGTCCGAATTAGGGTTTAGGGTTTGAATTAGGTTGAGTTTAAAGTAGGGGTTTGGGTCAAAAATAGGGTTAGAATTAGGGTTTTGGGGTAAAATTAGGGTTTTGGGAAAAATTATGGTTATGGGTCAAATTTAAGGTTTAGGATCAAAATTGGGGTCAGAATTATGGTTTTGAGTGAAAACTTGGGTTTTGGATACAAATTTGGGTTTTGGGTTTGAATTAAGGTTGAGTTAAAAATTGGGTTTTGGGTCAAAAATAAGGTTAGAAGTACGGTTTCTGCGTTAAAATTAGGGTTTCGAGACAAAATTAGGTTTTTGGGTCAAATTTTGGGTTTATGGTCAAAGTTAGGGTTTAGGGTTTGAAATAGGGTTTTGAGTGTAAAATAGGGTTTTGGTTCAAAAATAGGGTTAGTATTAGGGTTTTGGGTCAAAATTAGCCCTCTGGGTTAAAATTAGGGTTTTGGGTCAAAATTAGGGGTTTTGGTACAAATTAGTGTTTACTGTTTTAATTAGGGTTTTGAGTTAAATATATGTTTTTGGGTCAAAAATAGGGTTAGAATTAGGATTTTGTGTTAAAATTAGGGTTCTGTGTCAAAATTAGGGCTTAGGTTTAGAATTTGGGTTAGAATTAGGATTTCGGGTCAAAATTAGGGTTTCGGGTCAAAATTAGGGTTCGGGGTCAATTTTATGGTTTAGGGTCAATGTTAGGGTTTAGGGTTTGAAATAGGGTTTTTAGTTTAAAATAGGGTTTTGGGTCAAAAATAGGGTTAGAATTAGGGTTTTGGGTCAAAATTAGGGCTTTGGGTTACAATTAGGGTTTGGGGTCAAAATTTGGGTTTTGGATCCAAATTACGGTTATGGGTCAAAATTAAGGTTTAGGGTTTGAATTAGGGTTTGAGTTAAAGATATGTTTTCGGGTCAAAATTAGGGTTAGAATTAGGGTTTTGTGTTAAAATTAGGGTTTTGGTGTCAAAATTTTGGCTTAGGGTTAGAATTAGGGTTTTGGGTTGGAATTAGGATTTTGAGTTAAAATTAGGGTTTTGGGTCAAAATTAGGGTTTTGGTCAAAATTAGGGTTTAGGGTCAAAATTAGGGTTTTGGGTGAAAGGTAGATTAGGTTGAAGGTTGGGAGGGTGGAATAGGGTCAAATTTAGGGTTTCGGGTCAAAGTTAGGGTTTAGGGTTTGAAATAGGGTTTTGAGTTTAAAATAGGGTTTTGGGTCAAAAATACGGTTAGAATTAGGGTTTTTGGTGAAAATTAGGGCTTTGGGTTAAAATTTGGGTTTGGGGTCCGAATTAGGGTTTACGGTTTGAATTAGGTTTTGAGTTTAAAGTAGGGGTTTGGGTCAAAAATAGGGTTAGAATTAGAGTTTTGGGGTAAAATTAGGGTTTTGGGAAAAATTAGGGTTCTGGGTCAAATTTAAGGTTTAGGATCAAAATTAGGGTTAGAATTATCGTTTTGAGTCAAAACTTGGGTTTTGGATACAAATTTGGGTTTTGGGTTTGAATTAAGGTTGAGTTAAAAATTGGGTTTTGGGTCAAAAATAAGGTTAGAAGTTGGTTTTCTGCGTTAAAATTAGGGTTTCGAGACAAAATTAGGTTTTTGGGTCAAATTTTGGGTTTATGGTCAAAGTTAGGGTTTAGGGTTTGAACTAGGGTTTTGAGTGTGAAATAGGGTTTTGAGTGTGAAATAGGGTTTTGGTTCAAAAATAGGGTTAGTATTAGGGTTTTGGGTCAAAATTAGCCCTCTGGGTTAAAATTAGGGGTTTGAGTCAAAATTAGGGGTTTTGGTACAAATTAGTGTTTAGGGTTTTAATTAGGATTTTGAGTTAAAGATATGTTTTTGGGTCAAAAATAGGGTTAGAATTAGGATTTTGTGTTAAAATTAGGGTTCTGTGTCAAAATTAGGGCTTAGGGTTAGAATTTGGGTTGGAATTAAGATTTTGGGTAAAATTAGGGTTTCGGGTCAAAATTAGGGTTCGGGGTCAAATTTAAGGTTTAGGGTCAAAGTTAGGGTTTAGGGTTTGAAATAGGGTTTTGAGTTTAAAATAGGGTTTTGGGTCAAAATAGGGTTAGAATTAGGGTTTTGGGTGAAAATTAGGGCTTTGGGTTAAAATTTGGGTTTGGGGTCCGAATTAGGGTTTAGGGTTTGAATTAGGTTTTGAGTTTAAAGTAGGGGTTTGGGTCAAAAATAGGGTTAGAATTAGGGTTTTGGGGTAAAATTAGGGTTTTGGGAAAAATTAGGGTTATGGGTCAAATTTAAGGTTTAGGATCAAAAATGGGGTCAGAATTATGGTTTTGAGTCAAAACTTGGGTTTTGGATACAAATTTGGGTTTTGGGTTTGAATTAA
>JAUPTC010000028.1:359848-377373 GCA_030762895.1 Sophora flavescens
TTGTTTTGGGTCAGAGTTAAGGTTTTGGTTCAAAATTAGAGTTTAGGGTTTGAATTAAGGTTTTGAGTTAAAAATAGGGTCTTGGGTCAAAAATAGGGTTAGAATTAGGGTTTTGGTTTAAAATTAGGGTTTCGTGTCAAACATAGGGTTTAGGGTTTGAATTAGGGTTTTGAGTTAAAAATAGGTTTTTGGGTCAGATATACAGTTTGAATTAGGGTTTCGGGTTAAAATTAGGGTTTCGGGTCAAATTTTGGGTTTAGGGTCAAAATTAGGGTTTAGTGTTTGAATTAGGGTTTAGTGTTAAAAAAATGATTTTGGGTCAAAAATAGGGTTAGAATTAGGGTTTTAGTTCAAAATTAGGGCTTTGGGTTAAAATTAGGATTTTGGATTAAAATTAGGGTTTTGGTTTAAAATTTGCGTTTCGGGTCAAAATTACGGTTCTGGGTCAAAATTAGGGTTTAGGGTTTGAATTGGACTTTTGTTTAAAATTAGGGTTTCGGGTCAAAATTAGGGTTCTGGGTCAAATTTAGGGTCCAAATTAGGGTTTAGGGTTTGAATTAGGTTTTGAGTTAAAAAAAAGGGTTTTGGGTCAAAATTGGGTTAGAATTAGGGTTTTGAGTTAAAATTAGGGTTTTGGGAAAAATTAGGGTTCTGGGTCAAATTTAGGGTTTAGGATCAAAATTAGGGTTTTGGGTCGAAATAGGGTTAGAAATAGGCTTTTGGGTCCAAATTTGGGTTTTGGGTCAAAATTAGAGTTTCGGGTTTGAATTACGGTTTTGAGTTAAAAATAGGGTTTTGGGTCAAAAATAAGGTTAGAATTAGGTTTTGGGTTTAAAATTAGGGTTTTGGGTCAAAATTAGGGTTCTGGGTCAGATTTAGGGTTTAGGGTTTAAAATAGGTTTTGAGTTTAAAATAGGGTTTCGGGTCAAAAATTGGGCTAGAATTAGGGTTTTACCCTAATATTAGGGTTACTGGTCAAAATTTGGTTTTGCGGTCAAATTATGGGTTTAGGGTCAAAATTAGGGTTTAGGGTTTGAATTAGGGTTTTGAGTTAAAAATTGGGTTTTGGGTCAAAATAGGGTTAGAATTATTGTTTTGGGTCAGAATTAGGGTTTTGGTTCAAAATTAGAGTTTAGGGTTTGAATTAAGGTTTTGAGTTAAAAATAGGGTTTTGGGTCAAAAATATGGTTAGAATTAGGGTTTTGGTTTAAAATTAGGGTTTCGGGTCAAAATTAGGGTTCTGTGCCAGATTTAGGGTTTAGGATTTAAAATACGGTTGAGTTTAAAATTGGGTTTTGTGTCAAAAATGGGGTTAGAATTAGGGTTACGGGTCAAAATTAGGGTTTTGGGTCAAAACTCGGGTTTTGGGTCCAAATTTGGGTTTTGGGTCCAAATTTGGGTTTTGGGTTAGAATTAAATGTTTTGAGTTAAAAATAGGGTTTTGGGTCAAAAATAAGGTTACAATTAGGGTTTGGGGTTAAAATTAGGGTTTCGAGTCAAAATTAGGGCTTTGGTCAAAATTAGGGCTTTGGGTTAAAATTAGTGTTTTCGGTCAAAATGTGGGTTTTGGGTCCAAATTAGGGTTATGGGGGTTTAGGTTTTGAATTTGGGTTTTGGGTTAAAACTAGGGTTTCGGATCAAAGTTAGGGTTCTGGGTCAAATTTAGGGTTTAATTTCAAATATAGGGTTTGAATTAGGGCTTTGTATTAAAAATAGTGTTTTGGGTCGAAAATAAGGTTAGAATTAGGGTTTTGGGTTAAAATTTAGGGTTTCCAGTCAAAATTAGGGTTCATGGTACAAATTAGGGTTTTGGGTTAAAATTAGGGTTTTTGGAAAAATTAGGGTTCTGGGTCAAATTTAGGGTTTACGATCAAAATTAGGGTTTAGGGTTTAAATTAGGGTTTTGAGTTTAAGAAGGTTTTAGGTCAAAATTCGATTAGATAATGGTTTTGGGTCCAAATTTTGGTTTTGGGTCAAAATTAGGGTTTAGGGTTTTAATTAAGGTTTTGAGTTTAAAATCTTGTTTCGGTCAAAAATAAGGTTAGAATTACTGTTTGGGGTTAAAATTTGGGTATTGGGTACAAATTAGTGTTTTGGATCAAAATTAGGGCTTTGGGTTAAAATTAGGGTTTTGGGTTAAAATTAGGATTTTGGTTTAAAATTAGGGATTAAGGACAAAATTAGGGTTTTGGGTCAAATTTAGATTTTACGATCAAAATTGAGACACCCCGTTGTGCCCCATTGTTTTATTAAATTAAATCATTAATTATTTATTTACCTAACCGCGCTCTTAACGTTGAAAATACGTAAAAATTAAAAACTTAATTAAACAATCTCATAACTTCTATAAATATAAAACACACCAAACTATATTACATAAATACACACATAAGTATCCTTTATTTTACATAACATGCTTATCATAACAGAAACAAAACATCTTAAGTGACTCACTGACCTTAAACTACTACGCCACATTATTAGGATCAGTAGGTTGTTCTTCAGCGTCAATTTCATACGGAACGTCGTTCAACTCTTCAACAGTCTCCGTCTCGTATGGGGTTCCATCCACCTCTTCCGTAACATAGTCGTCCATATGATCTTCTAACGTAATAAAGTAGACATACACCAAAAATACAGAAATAGGGAGATAAGAAACAGTTCTATCATCATAAGCGGAAAAGATTCATAGCATATAATACAATAACGGTCACAAACATGCATCACTCACAATTTACAATCATCCATACTTTATAACATCATCCTCTACCCTTCAACTCATGCAACTAGACCTTTATGCTGACGTGGCCACTACTACTCCTATCACACATCCCTCGTTAGGGATGCCAGTCATTCGTCCAAGTGACACGTTCCCAACGCCGGTGCACATTCACATCCATGGTGAGAATGCTCATGCAAAGCAATGACACTATAGCTGCACAGTACCGTCGGTGCACACCCTGGTTCTCTCTCTCCTCTCTATCAAGGGTGCTCATGCATAGCAATGACACTATAGTTGCACAACTTAAATTCTAATTTGGAACGGTCCACGAGAACTTCGGACCTCGTGTATCTCAAATACACGGTTATGAACAACAATGCAACATATGATTCTCACTGACTTTTATCAATAACAACCTAGTACCTCAAGCTTTTCCTCATAACCTCCACTTACATTCTATATCACATCACTTCATAGTGAGGCACCTCTAATTCATATTCAAAACTCTTACCCAAACAAAACACCTCCGAGCAATATATATCTTTCCTTAAAATCATCTAAGCATAGTATTAAACCCAGACAGATCATGCATAACACATTAATCAACAGAATATTCAAATATCTCAATATCATATAAGGCAATTTATCACAACCAACTCATAATAGTTCAACCAAATAAATAACAAAGTAAGACTCTGTCACGGCCTGGCCGTGATAGCCATCACGGCCGTGACAGACAACAAAGGCAAGTCAGATTATGTCACGGCCTGGCCGTGATAGCCATCACGACCGTGACAGACACTGAACATCCTCAATATCATAAATATTCAAACACCGCAACAATACGTCACATACAGATGAAATACCTCAACCAGCGAATCAAAAACAGTCAAAAGTAAATATTTCAGACATCCTCAAATATGAATAATTAACCTAAGGTGATAAACCTACAATTCCCAAATCGTCATTGGTTTTACGGAAAAGTTTCCAATATGATTTTGGTATTGTCGATTACTCGACCACTAGTAGGGTTTAGGTTGCCCTACACCATAGTCATAATTTATATACTACTTATCGGTTCCGACGATGGAATGGTTCTTTCTCCCACCTGAGTTTACACCAGAAACACGTACACGACGATCCTCGTTATCCCGCCACGAGTTAACACTACCACCTTCAACCAAACAACATAATTATAATTAATCAACTAACACACATCTATTACACTTTAGGGCTAGGTTCGGCCAAGACTTAGAAAATAGGTTTAGGATTATCTTCTTAATGCCATCTATTGGATCCTAGTTACTAGAGTCTTAACTAACATAGATTACTTATTACAAGACTAAAATTTGAAACAAAATCCTCTAACCTTTAGGGTTAGGGTTTCGGTCAAGGGCTGACTTTTAGGGTTCAAAATCCTTAAAATTCCTAATCATGATTAAGTCATAGATTAATGATCCTTGATTAACCCAAATCATGGATTAGTGACTAAACAACTAAAGTTGAAACTCAAAACTTCCTATCTCTTTTATACAAGGATTCGGCCTCAACGTGTTCATAGGGTTAGGGTTCTTAGTTTAATTAACCAACTTGGATTTATTAAGCATACATACTAATAGCTTGATTAACAAGATCATTAATGAAAACCATGAACAAAAACTCTACCAAACCTACTTTGATAGATTCGGCCAAGGCTAGGTTTTTAGGAAAGAAATTTTTTATTACATCATGCTCTTAGATTTAGATAATATGCATGATATCAAGAAGATATAAAGTATTTTCATCATCATTAGATTTTTCTAGAATTTATTATGATTTATCAAAGTTCTAGGGTTAGAAACTTGAAAATGATGAACACCTATAAAACAAACTTTGAATAAAGAAACTTGCTAAAGACCATAGGCATGATTAAGGAAGAAGATTAGGATTTACCTCTTGAAGATCAATGATAAATGAAATCCAAGAAACTTGCTTCACAAATCTAACACTAGAAGACTTATAAACTTAGGGTTTTTGAACAAATGGCCAAAAGAAACTAAGTGAAAAGTGGGAGTATGGTATTTATAGAGATAGTGGCGCCATATTGGGAAGACTCTAGATGATGATGAGTTGTCTTGCTAAAGGATTCAAATGCAATTAAGTTCTAAGGATCAATTTGCAAAGATTCCAAAAGTTGAAGGACTAGTTTGCAAATTGTCAATAAAGTGTCATGATGATGATTTTGCCACATTTAATGCAAGCTTATCTTGACCAATTTGGACTGATTTTTGTGTCATAGATATTTTAAGAAGAATCAAGAAACTTGAAGAAGATTTGAGAACATTAGAGAAGGTTGAAGAAAAATCAAGAATGTTGAAGAACAAAGTGGAAGAATGTAGAACAATCTAGAGTTTTCTTGACCCATCCAACAACAAATTAGGGAAGCCATCAATCCTCATGGGCTTGCACATGGGCTTGTTAAGTTTGAGCTTGGTTTCATTTTTGTGGGGCCCACTTGAAGATTTAAACATAAATCTTGACATAGGAAACTTGTATAGTTTCAAATGGGCTTTATGGAATCAAACCATGAACTAGAAAACTTTGGGTTTCAAAACCACGTCCATTTGATATTGGAAACAAGAATTCTAGCCCAATTCACTTGAAAAAAACTTAGAAACTAATTTAGGGACAAAAGGGTAATTAACAAAAAGTTCAGGGGCTTAATCATAAAATTCATAAATTTTTCTATTTAACCCTGAAAAACCTTCTAGACTTAAAAATATGATTCATCCCCTTGAATCATCTCAAAATCCTAAGATAAACCCTCCATCGGCTCTTAGAAACTCCAAAATCCCCTTCGTCGTCTACCCGATTACGTGTTCCGCCCGTAATACGTAAATTATTTTATATTTTTCTGAAAAAATTTTAAAAATACAGAATTGTAGAAAATAAAATACTAAACTTAAGTCTTTCGTTCACGAATTAAAATTAGGTCTTTTGAGCAGTATTATTATACTGTCAATGGAATTCGCGGGCCGGGTTTCCCCCGACTTTCCAACCTAATTTTTACTCGTAGCTTCCTACCTTCAAGTAGGATTGAGTAGTAAACTCCGTGTATTTAAAATAATTTTCTAAAACTCAAATAAATTTATAAACATATTTATATGTATTACTGTTATTTAAAACAACGAAATACAGGGTGTGACATTACTACCCCACTTAAAAAAAATTTCGTCATCGAAATTTACATACTTCAGAAAATATGTGGATATCGTTGTTGCATATCTGCTTCACGTTCCCAAGTATCATCTCCAGTAGTTTCATCCCATATGACCTTAACCAAAGGAGTTTGTCTACCACGAAGCTCCTTAATCTCTTCATCTGCTATCCTTACAGGTAGAGCCTCATACTCTAGATTCTCTCGCAGTTGTATAGACTCAGACTCAATAACATGTGAAGGATCAGGATAATATTTTCTCAACTGAGACACGTGAAAGACGTCATGAAGGTTAGTAAGGTTAGGTGGTAAAGCAATATGATAAGCTACTGGATCAATCCTTCGAATAATCTGGAAAGGTCCGATGAATCTAGGAGTAAGTTTTCTAGTTTTGATAGCCCTGCCAATTCCGGTCTTCGGAGTGACTCTCAAAAACACGTGATCGCCCTCCTGGAATTCTAAAGGTCTCATTCTCTTGTTACTGTAGCTCCTTTGCCTATCATGTGCTTCCTTCATCTTTTCCCTTATCTTCCTAACTTGTTCCGTAGTCTGTTGCACCACATCTGGATCCAAGACTTGATTTTCACCAATCTCATACCAACATAACGGTGTCCTACTATTCCTACCATACAAAGCCTCATATGGTGCCATCCCTATACTACTGTGAAAACTATTGTTGTAAGTAAATTCAATCAATGGCAAGAACTCATCCCAACTGCCAGTGTGTTCCAAAACACAAGCTCTTAAAAGGTCCTCCAATGATTGAATCATCTTTTCTGACTGTCCATCCGTTTGGGGATGATAAGCAGAACTTATCCTCAACTTGGTCCCTAAAGCATGATGCAACTGTTTCCAAAATCTAGATGTAAATCTAGGATCTCGGTCTGAGACAATGCTCGATGGCACACCATGCAACCTAACAATTTCTTTGATGTAGATTTGGGGTCAACTTCTCCAAACTATAGCTTTCACCCATAGGTAAGAAGTGATGACAGTTCGTCAACCTGTCAATAATGACCCAAATCGCATCATGTCTCTTAGGAGTTTGTGGTAGTCCAACCACAAAATCCATAGCGATGCTATCCCATTTCCATTCTGGGATATCTAATTATTGCAATAAACCAGCTGGCTTTTGATGCTCTATCTTAGCCTTCTGACACACCAGGCAAGATAAAACATACTCTGCTACCTCTTTCTTCATCCTCGTCTACAAAAACAATTTCTTTAGATCCTGATACATTTTAGTAGATCCAGGATGAATACTCAACTTACTCTTATGTGCTTCCTCTAATATCAACTTCCTAAGTTCTAAATCCTCGGGCACACATATTCTATCCCCAAACCTCAGTAGACCATTTGTTCCTCTACTAAACTCAGAATTTTTACCTTCATCTATACCTCTACTTATCTCCTGTAAATATGGATCTTGCGCCTGTTTATCCTTAAGATCTCTCATAAAATCACTACTAATAGTGATCATACCTAAGCAAATTTTATCCTCAACCAACTCCATTCCTAAGTTCAAATCACTGAACTGTTCCAGTAATTCCAACTCTTTAACCATCATTGCGGACACATGCAATGATTTCCTACTCAAGGCATCCGCTACTACATTCGCCTTCCCAGGATGGTATATTAAATCAAACTCATAATCTTTGATAAACTCCATCCATCTTCGTTGTCTCATATTCAACTCCTTTTGGTCAAACAGATACTTCAAACTTTTATGGTCACTGTAAACATTAAATTTTGCCCCATAGAGAAAGTGTCGCCATATTTTTAATGCGAACACTATGGCTGCTAATTCCAAATCATGAGTCGGATAATTCCTCTCATGAATTCTCAATTGTCGGGAAGCATAAGCCACCACTCTTCCCTCTTGCATTAGAACACAACCTAAACCTTGGTATGATGCATCACAATATACGTCAAACGGTCCTAATGGATCCGGTAAAGTCAACACAGGTGATGTAGTCAACCTTTCCGTCAGCTTTTGGAAACTCTGCTCACAGTTGTCCGTCCATACAAAAGCTCTATTTTTCCTCGTCAACTGCGTCATAGACAACGCAATCTTCGAGAAACCCTCTATAAACCTTCGATAATATCCAGCTAACCCTAGAAAACTTCGTACTTCACTTACTGACTTAGGCCATTCCAATTTAAGAACTGCCTCAACCTTTGCTGGATCTACTGCTATACCTTCCTTGGTGATCACATGTCCTAGAAATTGGACTTCTTCCATCCAAAACTCACACTTGGAAAGTTTAGCATAAAGCTGCCTATCAACCAAAACTTGCAGCACTATCCTTAAATGTTTCTCATGATCTTCCCAGGTACAAGAATAAATAAGGATGTCGTCGATGAATACAACCACACACTTATCAAGAAACGGTCTAAATATCCGGTTCATATAATCCATGAACACTGCTGGCGCGTTAGTCACACCGAATGGCATAACTAAATACTCGTAACGTCCATACCTTGTTCTAAAATCCGTTTTTAGTATATCTTCCTTCTTAACTCTAATCTAATGGTATCCAGATCTCAAATCAATCTTGGAAAATACTGCGGCTCCTTTCAATTGATCCATCAGATCATCTATCCTAGGCAACGGATACTTATTCCTAATTGTTACCTTGTTTAACTGTCTATAATCCGTGCACAACCTAGAACTTCCATCCTTCTTCTTAAAAAAACAACACTGGAGCTCCCCATGGTGAAACACTCGGCCTTATGAATTCTTTTCCCAACATATCATCCAACTGTTTCTTCAACTCCATCAATTCTATAGGTGACATCCGATAAGGCGCCATAGATATAGGTCATGTCCCTGGTACAAGATCTATGGTGAATTCCACTTCACGTTCTGGTGGTAAACCTAGAACGTCGGGAGGGAAAACTTCAGGAAACTCTCTCACGATAGGGATAGAATCTATACTAGGGGTCTCAATAGTTTCCACCGCGAACAGCATCACGTACTACCGAGAATCGTCACCCCTCATGGATACTCCTTCATTGGCAGAGACTATACTAGAAGACTGAAGAAATGATAAGGTCTTACTAGAACAGTCTAGCATTACATGGTTAGACAAAAGCCAATCCATGCCAAGAATAACATCTATCTGTTGCATAGGCAAACAGAAAAGGTCTACAATAAATGTCCTATTCTCAACAACTATAGGACACTGTAAACAAATACACATAGTAGTCAAAGGATTACTAGTTGGAGTAGATATTGTAAGGGTATAAGGTAATTGAGAAACAATTAATTTTAATTGATCCACACACTCATATGAAATAAATGAATGTGTAGCACCTGAGTCAAATAACACGTACGAGAGTCTACCAGCTATCAAACACATACCTTGTATAAGATCAGCAGATTGAGAGGATTCGGCTCCCTTCACGGTAAACACTCTTCCAGTGGCCTGAGGTATTGCTCCCTGTTGCCCTGCTGATATGACTCCTCTCCCAGCTCCACCCCTATTGCCTCCATTTCCTCTTCCTGCAGCTATCGGCGGTCGCCTAAACTGCTGTCTGCAATCTCGGGTCATATGACCTATTTTCCCACAGTGAAAACAGCCAGGTCGCTCCATGCAGTCTCTAAGATAATGCGATCCTCCACATCTGAAACAAGATAAGCCTTGCTGCTGTTGACCAGCTCTAACCACTGGTGCTGGTGTTGATGTCTGCACTGGTCGGGCATACGGTCTCTGTCTCCACTCAGAGTTACTACCTCCTCGCCTCTGAAAACCCGGTCGAGTAGGACCCCCACTTCTTAATTGTTTCTTCTCATTAGCCAGCCTCTGATCTAGACTTTCGATCGCACTGCATCGTTCCACTAGCTCTGGAAAACTCTGGATATCAAGAGATACTATAGCCCTCTGGAGTTCATGTCGGAGTCCTTCCTCAAACCTTCTACATTGCCAATCTTCATCTGGGAATCTCTGATAAAATTCGGAATACTTAATCAGAGCCTCGAATCGTGATGCATAATCACCAACAGACATGTTGCCCTGTTTGAGACTCATGAATTCCCTTTCTTTCTCATGTCGAACTAGACGCGGAAAATACTTCTCAAAGAATCAGTCACTAAACAGCTGCCAGTTGATAATTCTGCCTTCGGCATCCAGCAATCTTCGCTTACCTCTCCACCAAGACTCTGCTCCTCCAGTTAGCATGAAGGCATCATACGTCACTTTCATATCCTCTCTGCAGCGCATGGTATCGAATATCTTCTTGAGCTCTTGTATCCACCACTCTGCCTTATCTGGATCATAATCTCCTCGGAATTGGGGTGGCTTCCCTTTCAGGAAAGTAGCCATTCCGGCATCTTCCGCTGCAGCAGCTCTCCTTTGATTCTGTTGTTCTTGTTGTTCTTTGTTCATCTGTAGCATCTCAGCATTCTACTGTGTTTGTAACAACAGAGCAGTAACTATGTTTTTCATGGTATCTTGAGTCTCAGATGACTCTCCTCCACTCCCGGTCTGATTATTTTCCACATTATTATCTCCAACAATTCTTTTAGGAGTTCTGTCATCACTGACGATCGGACGTCCTCTTCCACGAGCCATGATTCTGTAAAAGAAATCATTTGATCTTATCAGTATGACATATAATACCACATAGACAAGTATATAAATACCATATGCCACACTAATGTTATTTATCGCGTCGGATTCGGACACAATACCTATCTTCTAAGCATAGTTAAAATCCGATGTGGATTCAACTAGACACGGCCAGTAACAACATCCTAGACCTCACAGTCCGATTAGAATCGTACTGCTCAGATACCACCAAATGAGGCACCCCGTTGTGCCCCATTGTTTTATTACATTAAATCCTTAATTATTTATTTACCTAATCGCGCTCTTAACGTTGAAAATACGTAAAAATTAAAAACTTAATTAAACAATCATATAACTTCTACAAATATAAAACACACCAAACGATATTACATAAATACACACATAAATATCCTTTATTTTACACAACATGCTTATCATAACAGAAACAAAACATCTTAAGTGACTCACTGGCCTTAAACTACTACGCCACATTATTAGGATCAGTAGGTTTTCTTCAACGTCAATTTCATACGGAACGTCATTCAACTCTTCAACAATCTCCGTCTCGTATGGGGTTCCATCCACCTCTTCCGTAACATAGTCGTCCATATGATCTTCTAACGTAACAAAGTAGACATACACCAAAAATACAGAAATAGGGAGATAAGAAACAGATCTATAATCATAAGCGGAAAAGATTCACAGCATATAATACATTAACGGTCACAAACATGTATCACTCACAATTTACAATCATCCATACTTTATAACATCATCCTCTACCCTTCAACTCATGCAACTAGACCTTAATGCTGACGTGGCCACTACTACTCCTATCACACATCCCTCGTTAGGGATGCCAGTCAGTCGTCCAAGTGACACGTTCCCAATGCCGGTGCACATTCACATCCATGGTCAGAATGCTCATGCAAAGCAATGACACTATAGCTGCACAGTACCGTCGGTGCAAACCCTGGTTCTCTCTCTCCTCTCTATCAAGGGTGCTCATGCATAGCAATGACACTATAGTTGCACAACTTAAATTCTAATTTGGAACGGTCCACGAGAACTTCGGACCTCGTGTATCTCAAATACACGGTTATGAACAACAATGCAACATACGATTTTCACTGACTTTTATCAATAACAACCTAGTACCGCAAGCTTTTCCTCATAACCTCCACTTACATTCTATATCACATCACTTCATAGCGAGGCACCTCTAATTCATATTCAAAACTCTTACCCAAGCAAAACACCTCCGAGCAATATATATATCTTTCCTTAAAATCATCTAAGCATAGTATTAAACCCAGGCAGATCATGCATAACACATTAATCAACAGAATATTCAAATATCTCAATATCACATAAGGCAATTTATCACAACCAACTCATAATAGTTCAACCAAATAAATAACAAAGTCAGACTCTGTCACGGCCTGGCCGTGATAGCCATCACGGTCGTGACAGACAACAAAGGCAAGTCAGATTCTGTCACGGCCTGGCCGTGATAGCCATCACGGCCATGACAGACACTGAACATCCTCAATATCATAAATATTCAAACACCGCAACAATACGTCACATGCAGATGGAATACCTCAACCAGCGGATCAAAAATAGTCAAAAGTAAATATTTCAGACATCCTCAAATATGAATAATTAACCTAAGGCGATAAACCTACAATTCCCAAATCGTCATTGGTTTTACGGAAAAGTTTCCAATACGATTTTGGTATTGTCGATTACTCGACCACTAGTAGGGTTTAGGTCGCCCTACACTATTATTATAAATTATATACTACTTATCGGTTCCGACGATGGAATGGTTCTTTCTCCCACCCGAGTTTGCACCGGAAACACGTACATGACGATCCTCGTTATCCCGCCACGAGTTAACACAACCACCTTCAACCAAACAACATAATTATAATTAATCAACTAACACCCATATATTACACTTTAGGGCTAGGTTCGGCCAAGACTTAGAAAATAGGTTTAGGATTATCTTCTTAATGCCATCTATTGGATCCTAGTTACTAGAGTCTTAACTAACATAGATTACTTATTACGAGACTAAAATTTTAAACAAAATCCTCTAACCTTTAGGGTTAGGGTTTCGGCCAAGGGCTTACTTTTAGGGTTCAAAATCCTTAAAATTCATAATCATGATTAAGACATAGATTAATGATCCTTGATTAACCTAAATCATGGATTAGTGACTAAACAACTAAAGTTGAAACTCAAATCCTCCTATCTCTTTTATACAAGGATTCGGCCTCAACATGTTCATAGGGTTAGTGTTCTTAGTTTAATAAACCAACTTGGATTTTATTAAGCATACATACTAATAGCTTGATTAACAAGATCATTAATGAAAACCATGAACAAAAACTCTACCAAACCTACTTTGATAGATTTGGCCAAGGCTAGGTTTTTAGGAAAGAAATTTTTAATTACATCATGCTCTTAGATTTAGATAATATGCATGATATCAAGAAGATAGAAAGTAGTTTCATCATCATTAGATTTTTCTAGAATTTATTATGATTTTTCAAAGTTCTAGGGTTAGAAACTTGAAAATGATGAACACCTATAAAACAAACTTTGAATCAAGAAACTTGCTAAAGAACATAGGCATGATTAAGGAAGAAGATTAGGATTTACCTCTTGAAGATCAATGATAAATGAAATCCAAGAAACTTGCTTCACAAATCTAACACTAGAAGACTTATAAACTTGGGGTTTTTGAACAAATGGCCAAAAGAAACTAAGTGAAAAGTGAGAGTATGGTATTTATAGAGATAGTGGCGCCATCTTGGGAAGACTCTAGATGATGAGGAGTTGTCTTGCTAAAGGATTCAAATGCAATTAAGTTCTAAGGTCCAATTTGCAAAGATTCCAAAAGTTGAAGGACTAGTTTGCAAATTGTCAATAAAGTGTCATGATGATAATTTTGCCACATTTAATGCAAGCTTATCTTGACCAATTTGGGCTGATTTTTGTGTCATAGATATTTTAAGAAGAATCAAGAAACTTGGAGAAGATTTGAGAACATTAGAGAATATTGAAGAAAAATCAAGAATGTTGAAGAACAAAGTAGAAGAATGTAGAACAATCTAGAGTTTTCTTGACTCATCCAACAGCAAATTAGGGCATCCATCAATCCTCATGGGCTTGCGCATGGTCTTGGTAAGTTTGAGCTTGGTTTCATTTTTGTGGGGCCCACTTGAAGATTTAAACATAAATCTTGACATAGGAAACTTGTATAGTTTCAAATGGGCTTTATGGAATCAAACCATGAACTAGAAAATTTTGGGCTTCAAAGCCACGTCCATTTGATATTGGAAACAAGAATTCTTGCCCAAATCACTTGAAAAAAACTTAGAAACTAATTTAGGGACAAAAGGGTAATTAACAAAAAGTTCAGGGGCTTAAGCGTAAAATTCATAAATTTTTCTATTTAACCCTGAAAAACCTTCTAGACTTAAAAATATGATCCATCCCCTTGAATCATCTCAAAATCCTAAGATAAACCCTCCATCGGCTCTTAGAAACTCCAAAATCCTCTTCGTCGTCTACCCGATTACGTGTTCCGCCCGTAATACGAAAATTATTTTATTTTTTTCTGAAAAAATTCTAAAAATACAGAATTGTAGAAAATAAAATACTAAACTTAAGTCTTTCGTTCACGAATTAAAATTAGGTCTTTTGAGCAGTATTATTATACTGTCAATGGAATTGGCGGGCCGGGTTTCACCTGACTTTCCAACCTAATTTTTTACTCGTAGCTTCCTACCTTCAAGTAGGATTGAGTAGTAACCTCTGTGTATTTAAAATAATTTTCTAAAACTCAAATAAATTTATAAACATATTTATATGTATTAGTGTTATTTAAAACAACAAAATACAGGGTGTTACAAAAATTAGGGTTTAGGGTTTGAAATAGGGTTTTGAGTTTAAAATAAGTTTTTGAGTCAAAAATAGGGTTAGAATTAGGGTTTTGGGTCAAAATTAGGGCTTTGGGGTTAAAATTAGTGTTTCGGGTCAAAATTTGGGTTCCGGGTCAAATTTAGGGTTTAGGATCAAAATTAGGGTTTAAGGTTTTAAATAGGGTTTTGAGTTTAAAATAGGGTTTTGGATAAAAAAATAGGGTTAGAATTAGGGTTTTGGGTCAAAATTAGGGCTTTGGGTTAAAATTAGGGTTGTGGGTTATAATTAGGGTTTTGGGTCCAAATTAGGGTTTTGGGTCTAAATTAGTCTTTAGGGTTTGAAATAGGGTTTTGATTTAAAAACAGGGTTTTGCATCAAAATTAGGGTCAAAATTAGGGTTCTGTGTCAAATTTAGGATTTAGGGTTTGCAATACGGTTTTGAGTTTAAAATAGGGTTTTGGGTCAAAATTAGGCATAGAATTAGGGTTTTGGGTTAAAATTAGGGTTTTGAAATAGAATTAGGGTTTTGGGAAAAATTAGGGTTTAGGGTTTAGGATCAAAATTAGGGTTAAGGGTTTGAAATAGGGTTTTGAGTTTAAAATAGGGTTTTCGGTCAAAAATATGGTTAGTATTAGGGCTCTGGGTCAAAATTAGGGCTTTGGGTTAAAATTAGGGTTTTGGGTCAAAATTAGGGTTTTTGGTACAAATTAGGGTTTAGGGTTTGAATTAGGGTTTTGAATTAAAAATATGTTTTTGGGTCAAAAATAGGGTTAGAATTAGGGTTTTGGGTTAAAATTATGGTTCTGGGTCAAAATTAGGGCTTAGGGTTAGAATTTGGGTTAATATTAGGGTTTTGGGTAAAATTAGGGTTTCGGGTCAAAATTAGGGTTCGTGGTCAAATTTATGGTTTAGGGTCAAAATTACGGGTTAGGGTTTGAAATAGGGTTTAGTGTCAAAAATAGGGTTTGAATTAGGGTTTGAGGTCAAAATTAGAGCTTCGGGTTAAAATTAGGGTTTTGGGTCAAACATATGGTTTAGGGTTTGAATTAGGGTTTTGAGTTAAAAATAGGTTTTTGGGTCGTAAATAGGGTTAGAATTAATGTTTTGGGTTAAAATTTTGGTTTCGGGGTCAAATTTTGGGTTTAGGGTCAAAATTAGGGTATTGGGTTTGAATTAGGGTTTTGAGTTAAAAATAGGATTTTGGGTCAAAAATAGGGTTAGAATTAGTAATTTGGGTCAAAATTAGGGCTTTCGATTAATTTTAGGGTTTTGGGTTAATATTAGGGTTTTGGGAAAAATTAGGGTTCTGGGTCAAATTTAAGGTTTAGGATCAAAATTAGGGTTTAGGGTTTGAATTACGGTTTTGAGTTTAAAATAGGGTTTTGTGTCAAAATAGGGTTTTGGGTCAAAAAAAAGGTTAGAATTAGGTTTTTGGGTCAAATTTTGGGTTTATGGTCAAAATTAGGCTTTTGGGTAAAATTAGGGTTTCGGGTCAAAATTAGGGTTCTAGGTCAAATTTAGGGTTTAGGGTCCAGATTAGGGTTTAGGGTTTGAATTAGGTTTTGAGTTTAAAGTAGGGTTTTGGGTAAAAAATAGTGTTAAAATTAGGGTTTTTGGTTAAAATGTAGGGTTTCGGGTCAAAATTAGGGTTTTAGTTTTGAATTAGGGTTAGAATTAGGCTTTGGGGTAAAATTAGGGTTTCGGGTCAAATTTAGGGTTTATGGTCCGAATTAGGGTTTAGGTTTTGAAAGTTTTGAGTTTAAAGTAGGGTTTTGGGTCAAAAATAGGGTTAGCATTAGGGTTTGGGGTAAAATTAGGTTTTTGGGAAAAATTAGGGTTCTGGGTCAAATTTAAGGTTTAGGATCAACATTAGGGTTAGAATTATGGTTTTGAGTCAAAACTTGGGTTTTGGGTACAAATTAGGGTTTTGGGTCAAAATTAGGGTTTAGGGTTTGAATTAAGGTTGAGTTAAAAATTGGGTTTTGGGTCAAAAATAAGGTTAGAAGTAGGGTTTCTGCGTTAAAATTAGGGTTTCGAGTCAAAATTAGGTTTTTGGCTCAAATTTTGGGTTTATGGTCAAAGTTAGGGTTTGAAATAGGGTTTTGGGTGTAAAATAGGGTTTTGGTTCAAAAATAGGGTTAGTATTAGGGTTTTGGGTCAAAATTAGGCCTCTGGGTTAAAATCAAGGTTTTGGGTCAAAATTAGGGGTTTTGGTACAAATTAGTGTTTAGGGTTTTAATTATGGTTTTGGGTTAAAGATATGTTTTTGGATCAAAAATAGGGTTAGAATTAGGATTTTGGGATAAAATTAGGTTTCTGTGTCAAATTAGGGCTTAGGGTTTGAATTTGGGTTAGAATTAGGATTTTGGGTAAAATTAGGGTTTCGGCTCAAAATTATGGTTCGGGGTCAAATTTAGGGTTTAGGATCAAAGCTAGGGTTTAGGGTTTGAAATAAGGTTTTGAGTTTAAAATAGGGTTTTGGGTCAAAAATAAGGTTAGAATTAGGGTTTTGGGTGAAAATTAGGGCTTTGGGTTAAAATTTGGGTTTGGGTCTAAATTAGGGTTTAGGGTTTGAATTAGGTTTTGAGTTTAAAGTAGGGTTTTGGGTCAAAAATAGGGTTAGAATTAGGGTTTTGGGTTAAAATTAGTGTTTTGGGAAAAATTAGGGTTCTGGGTCAAATTTAAGGTTTAGGATCAAAATTAGGGTTACAATTATAGTTTTAAGTCAAAATAAGGTTAGAAGTAGGGTTTCTGCGTTAAAATTAGGGTTTCGAGACAAAATTATGTTTTTGTGTCAAATTTTGGGTTTATGGTCAAAGGTAGGGTTTAGGGTTTGAAATAGGGTTTTGAGTGTAAAATAGGGTTTTGGTTCAAAAATAGGGTTAGTATTAGGGTTTTGGGTCAAAATTAGGCCTCAATGTTAAAATTAAGGTTTTGGGTCAAAATTAGGGGTTTTGGTACAAATTAGTGTTTAGGGTTTTAATTAGGTTTTTGAGTTAAAGATATGTTTTTGGGTCAAAATAGGGTTAGAATTAGGATTTTGTGTTAAAATTAGGGTTCTGTGTCAAAATTAGGGCTTAGATTTAGAATTTGGGTTAGA
>JAUPTC010000028.1:377873-460118 GCA_030762895.1 Sophora flavescens
GTTAAAGACATGTTTTAAGGTATAAAAAATAGTTTTAGAATTAAGGTTTTGGGTTAAAATTAGGGTTTTGTGTTGAAATTAGGGCTTATGGTTAGAATTTGGGTTAGAATTAGGATTTTGGGTGAAATTAGGGTTCGGGGACAAATTTAGGGATTAGAGTTAAAATTAGGGTTTAGGGTTTGTAATATGGTTTTGACTTTAGAATAGGGTTTTGGGTCAAAAATAGTGTTAGAATTAGGGTTTTAGGTCAAAATTAGGGCTTTGGGTTAAAATTAGGGTTTTGGGTCAAACATAGGGTTTATGGTTTGAATTAGGATTTTCAGTTAAAAATAGGATTTTGGGTCAAAATAGGGTCAGAATTAGGGTTTTGGGTCAAAATTAGGGCTTTGCGTTAAAATTAGGGTTTCGGGTTAAAATTAGGGTTTTGGTTTTAAATTAGGGTTACGGGTCATTGTTAGGTTTTTGTGTCAAATTTTGGGGTTTGGGTTAAAATTAGGGTTTCGGGTCAAAATAGGGTCATGAATTAGGGTTTTGAGTTTAAAATAGGGTTAGAATTAGGGTTTTGGGTCAAAATTAGGTCTCTGGGTTAAAATTAGGGTTTTGGGTCAAAATTTGGGTTTTTTTGTATAAATTAGGGTTTAGGGATTGAATTACGGTTTTGAGTTAAAAATAGGTTTTTGGGATAAATATAGGGTTAGAATTAGGGTTTTGGGTTAAAATTTAGGTTCTGGGTCAAAATTAGGGCTTAGGGTAGAATTTGGGTTTTGGGTAAAATTAGGGTTTCGGGTCAAAATTTGGTTTCGGGGTCAAATTTAGGGTTTAGGGTCAAAATTAGGGTTTATGGTTTGAAGTAGGGTTTTGGGTCAAAAATAGAGTTATAATTAGGGTTTTAGGTCAAAATTAGGGCTTTGGGTTAAAATTAGGTTTTCGGGTCAAACATAGGGTTTAGGGTTTGAATCAGGGTTTTGGGTCGAAAATAGGATTTTGGGTAAAAAAAAATAGGGTTAGAATTATGGTTTCGGGTTAAAATTAGGGTTTCGGTGTCAAATTTTGGGTTTAGGGTAAAAAATACGGTTAGAATTAGGGTTTTTTGTCAAAATTGGGTCTTAGGGTTTTGAGTTAAAAATAGGGTTTTTGGGTCAAAAATAGGGTTAGAATGAGGGTTTTGGGTTAAAATGAGGGTATTGGGTTAAAACTTGGGTTTCGAGAAAAACTAGGGTTTTGGGTCAAATTTAGGGTTTATGATCAAAATTAGGGTTTAGGGTTTGAATTAGGGTTTTGGGTTAGAATTGGATTTGGGTTTTGAGTTAAAAAAAAAGATTTTGGGTCAAAAATAGGGTTAGAATTAGGGTTTTGGTTCAAAATTAGGGCTTTGGGTTAAATTTAGGGTTTTGCGTTAAAATTAGGGTATTGGGTCAAATTTAGGGTCCAAATTAGGGTTGAGGGTTTGAATTAGGTTTTGTGTTTAAAATAGGGTTGTGTGTCAAAATAGGGTTAGAATTATGGTTTTGGGTTAAAATTAGGGTTTTGAGTTAGAAATTGGATTTTGGGTCAAAAATAGGGTTAGAATTAGGGTTTTGGGTCAAATTTAGGGTTTTGGATCAAAATTAGCATTTAGGGTTTGAATTAGGGTTTTCAGTTAAAAATAGGGATTTGGGTCAAAAATAGGGAGAGACTTAGGGTTTTGGGTTAAATTTAGGGTTTTGGGTCTAAATTAGGGTTTTCGGTTAAAATTAGGGTTTTGGTTTAAAATTAGGGATTCGGGTCAGTATTAGGGTTGTGGCTCAAATTAGTGGTTGATGATCAAAATTAGGGTTTAGGGTTTGAAATAGGGTTTTGAGTTTAAAATTGGGTTTTGGGTCAAAAATAGGGTTAGAATTAGGGTTTTGGGTCAAAATTAGGGCTTTGGGTTAAAATTAAGGTTTGGGGTCAAAATTTGGGTTTTGGGTCCAAATTAGGGTTATGGGTCCAAATTAGGGTTTAGGGTTTGAATTAGGGTTTTGAGTTAAAAATAGGGTTTTAGGTCAAAAATAGGGTTAGAAATAGGGTTTTAAGTTAAAATTAGGGTTCCGGGTCAAAATTATGGCTTAGGGTTAGAATTAGGGTTTCGGTTAAAATTAGGGTTTCGAGTCAAAACTAGGGTTTGGGGTCAAATTTAGGGTTTAGAGTCAGAATTAGGGTTTAGGGTTTGAAATAGGGTTTTTGGGTTAAAAATAGGGTTAGAATTAGGGTTTTGGGTTAAAATTAGGGTTCTCGGTCAAAATTAGGGCTCAGGGTTAGAATTAGGGTTTTGGGTAAAATTAGGGTTTCGGGTCAACATTAGGGTTCGGGGTCAAATTTTGGGTTTAGGGACAATATTAGGGTTCCGGGTCAAAATTAGGGTTTTTGGTCAAAATAGAGTTATAATTAGGGTTTTACGTCAAAATTAGGGCTTTGGGTTAAAATTAGGGTTTTGGGTCAAACATAGGGTTTAGGGTTTGAATTAGGGTTTTGAGTTAAAAATAGGATTTTGGGTAAAAAAAAATAGGGTTAGAATTAGGGTTTCGGGTGGGTTTCGGTGTCAAATTTTGGGTTTAGGGTCAAAAATAAGGTTAGAATTATGTTTTTTTTTGTCAAAATTAGGTCTTAGGGTTTTGCGTTAAAAATAGGGTTTTCGGTAAAAAATAGGGTTAGAATGAGGGTTTTGGGTTAAAATTAGGGTATTGTGTTAAAACTAGGGTTTCGAGAAAAAGTAGGGTTCTGGGTCAAATTTAGGGTTTATGATCAAAATTAGGGTTTAGGGTTTGAATTAGGGTTTTGAGTTTAAAATTGGGTTTTGGCTAAAAAATACGGTTAGAATTAGGGTTTGGGGTTAAAATTTGGGAAGTTGGGTCCAATTAGAGTTTAATGTTTGAATTAAGGTTTTGAGTTAAAAATAGGGTTTTGGGTCAAAAATAGTGTTAGAATTAGGGTTTTGGTTTAAAATTAGGGTTTCAGGTCAAAATTAGGGTTCTGGGTCAGATTTAGGGTTTGAAATAGGGTTTTGAGTTTAAAATAGTGTTTTGGGTCAAAAATAGGGCTAGAATTAGGGTTTTCCATTAAAATTAGTGTTACTGGTCAAAATTAGGTTTTTTGGTCAAATTTTGGGTTTAGGGTCAAAATTAGGGTTTAGGGTTTGAATTAGGGTTTTGAGTGAAAAATAGTGTTTTGGGTCAAAATAGGGTTAGAATTAGGGTTTTGGGTCAAAATTTGGGTTTTGGGTCCAAATTTGGGTTTTGAGTCAAAATTAAGGTTTAGGATTTGAATTAAGGTTTTTAGTTAAAAATAGGGTTTTGGGTGAAAAATACGGTTACCATTAGGGTTTTTTGTCAAAATCAGGTCTTTGGGTTAAAATTAGTGTTTTCGGTCAAAATTTGGGTTTTGGGTCAAAATTAGGGTTTACGGTTTCGATTTGGGTTTTGAGTTAAAAAAAAAAGATTTTGGGTCAAAAATAGGTTTAGAATTAGGGTTTTGGGCCAAAATTAGGGTTTAGGGTTTGAATTAGGGTTTTGAGTTAAAAATAGTGTTTTAGGTCAAAAATAGGGTTAGAAATAGGGTTTTGGGGTTAAAATTAGGGTTCCGGGTCAAAATTATGGCTTAGGGTTAGAATTAGGGTTTCGGTTAAAATTTGGTTTTCGGGTCAAAATTTGGGTTCGGGGTCAAATTTAGGGTTTAGGGTCAGAATTAGGGTTTAGGGTTTGAAATAGGGTTTGGGGTTAAAAATAGTGTTAGAATTAGGGTTCTCGGTCAAAATTAGGGTTCAGGGTTAGAATTAGGGGTTTGGGTAAAATTAGGGTTTCGGGTCAAAATTAGGGTTTTTGGTCAAAATAGAGTTATAATTAGGGTTTTACGTCAAAATTAGGGCTTTGGGTTAAAATTAGGGTTTCGGGTCAAACATAGGGTTTTGGGTTTGAATTAGGGTTTTGAGTTAAAAATAGGTTTTTGGGTCAAAAATAGGGTTAGAATTTGGGTTTCGGGTTAAAATTTGGGTTTCAGTTCAAAATTTGGGTTTTGGTCAAAATTAGGGTTTAGGGTTTGAATTAGGGTTTTGGGTTCAAATTAGGGTTATGGGTCCAAATTAGGGTTTAGGGTTTGAATTAGGGTTTTGAGTTAAAAATAGGGTTAGAAATAGGGTTTTGGGTTTGAATTAGGGTTTCGGGTCAAAATTAGGGTTCGAGGTCAAATTTAGGGTTTAGGGTCAGAATTAGGGTTTAGGGTTTGAAAAAGGGTGTTGGGTCAAAAATAGGGTTAGAATTAGGGTTTTGGGTTAAAATTAGGGTTGTCAGTCAAAATTAGGGCTCAGGGTTAGAATTAGGGTTTTGGGTAAAATTAGGGTTTCGGGGTCAAATTTTGGGTTTAGGGACAATATTAGGGTTTCGGGTCAAAATTAGGGTTTTTGGTCAAAATAGAGTTATAATTAGGGTTTTAGGTCAAAATTAGGGCTTTGGGTTAAAATTAGGTTTTAGGGTCAAACATAGGGTTTAGGGTTTGAATCAGGGTTTTGAGTTAAAAATAGGTTTTTGGGTCAAAAATAGTGTTAGAATTAGGGTTTTGGTTTAAAATTAGGGTTTCAGGTCAAAATTAGGGTTCTGGGTCAGATTTAGGGTTTGAAATAGGGGGTGGAGTTTAAAATAGTGTTTTGGGTCAAAAATAGGGCTAGAATTAGGGTTTTCCATTAAAATTATCTTTACTGGTCAAAATTAGGTTTTTTGGTCAAATTTTGGGTTGAGGGTCAAAATTAGGGTTTAGGGTTTGAATTTGGGTTTTGAGTGAAAAATAGTGTTTTGGGTCAAAATAGGGTGAGAATTTGGGTTTTGGGTCCAAATTTGGGTTTTAAGTCAAAATTAAGGTTTTGGATTTGAATTAAGGTTTTTAGTTAAAAATAGGGTTTTGGGTCAAAATTACGGTTAGAATTAGGGTTTTTTTGTCAAAATCAGGTCTTTGGGTTAAAGTTAGTGTTTTCGGTCAAAATTAGGGTTTTGGGTCAAAATTAGGGTTTACGGTTTAGATTTGGGTTTTGAGTTAAAAAAAAAGATTTTGGGTCAAAAATAGGGTTAGAATTAGGGTTTTGGGTCAAAATTAGGGCTTTGTGTTAAATTTAGGGTTTTGCGTTAAAATTAGGGTATTGGGTCAAATTTAGGGTCCAAATTAGGGTTTAGGGTTTGAATTAGGTTTTGTGTTTAAAATAGGCTTTTGGGTCAAAATAGGGTTAGAATTATGGTTTTGGGTTAAAATTAGGGTTTTGAGTTAGAAATTGGATTTTGGGTCAAAAATAGGGTTAGAATTAGGGTTTTGGGTCAAATTTAAGGTTTTGGGTCAAAGTTAAGGTTTTGGGTTAAAATTAGGGTTTTGGGTCAAAATTAGCGTTTAGGGTTTGAATTAGGGTTTTGAGTTAAAAATAGGGATTTGGGTCAAAAATAGGGAGAGACTTAGGGTTTTGGGTTAAATTTAGGGTTTTGGGTCTAAATTAGGGCTGTGGGTTAAAATTAGGGTTTTGGTTTAAAATTAGGGATTCGGGTCAGTATTAGGGTTGTGGCTCAAATTAGTGGTTGATGATCAAAATTAGGGTTTAGGGTTTGAAATTGGGTTTTGAGTTTAAAATTGGGTTTTGGGTCAAAAAAGGGTTAGAATTAGGATTTTGGGCCAAAATTAGGGCTTTGGGTTAAATTTAAGGTTTGGGGTCAAAATTTGGGTTTTGGGTCCAAATTAGGGTTATGGGTCCAAATTAGGGTTTAGGGTTTGAATTAGGGTTTTGAGTTAAAAATAGGGTTTTGGGTCAAAAATAGGGTTAGAAATAGGGTTTTGGGGTTAAAATTAGGGTTCCGGGTCAAAATTATGGCTTACGGTTAGAATTAGGGTTTCGGTTAAAATTTGGGTTTCGGTTCAAAATTAGGGTTCGGGGTCAAATTTAGGCTTTAGGGTCAGAATTAGGGTTTAGGGTTTGAAATAGTGTTTTGGGTTAAAAATAGGGATAGAATTAGGGTTTTGGGTTAAAATTAGGGTTCTCGGTCACAATTAGGGCTCAGGGTTAGAATTAGGGTTTTGGGTAAAATTAGGGTTTCGGGTCAACATTAGGGTTCGGGGTCAAATTTTGGGTTTAGGGACAATATTAGGGTTTAGGGTCAAAATTAGGGTTTTGGTCAAAATAGAGTTATAATTAGGGTTTTACGTCAAAATTAGGGTTTTGAGTTAAAAATAGGATTTTGGGTCAAAAATAGGGTTAGAATTAGGGTTTTGGGGCAAGATTAGGGTTTTGGGTTAAAATTAGGGTTTTGGTTTAAAATTAGGGTTTCGGGTCAAAATTAGGGTTCTGGATCAAAATTGGGGTTTAGGGTTCAGGGTCAAATTTACGGTCCCAATTAAGGTTTAGGGTTTGAATTAGGTTTTGAGTTTAAAATAGGGTTTTAGGTCAACAATTGGGTTAGAATTAGGGTTTTGAGTTAAAATTAGGGTTTTGGTACAAATTAGGGTTCTAGGTCAATTTTAGGGTTTAGGATCAAAATTAGGGTTTTGAGATTAAAATAGGGTTTTGGGTCAAAAATAAGGTTAGAATTAGGGTTTTGGGGTTAAAATTTGGGTATTTGGTCCAAATTCAGGTTTTGGATCAAAATTAGTGTTTAGGGTTTGAATTAAGGTTTTGAGTGAAAAATAGGGTTTTGGGTCGAAAATAGGGTTAGAATTAGGGTTTTGGTTCAAAATTAGGGCTTCGGGTCAAAATTCGGGTTCTGGGTGAGATTTTGGGTTTAGGGTCAAAATTAGGGTTTAGGGTTTGAAATAGGGTTTTGAGTTTAAAATAGGGTTTCGGGTCAAAATTAGCTTTTGGGTCAAAATTAGGGTTTAGGGTTTGAAGTTGGTTTTGGGTCAAAAATAGGGCTTTGGGTTAAAATTAAGGTTTTGGGTCAAACATAGGGTTAGAATTAGGGTTTTCCATTAAAATTAGCGTTACTGGTCAAAATTAGGTTTTTTGGTCAAATTTTGGGTTGAGGGTCAAAATTAGGGTTTAGGGTTTGAATTTGGGTTTTGAGTGAAAAATAGTGTTTTGGGTCAAAATAGGGTTAGAATTTGGGTTTTGGGTCCAAATTTTGGTTTTAAGTCAAAATTAAGGTTTTGGATTTGAATTAAGGTTTTTAGTTAAAAATAGGGTTTTGGGTCAAAAATACGGTTAGAATTAGGGTTTTTTTGTCAAAATCAGGTCTTTGGGTTAAAATTAGTGTTTTCGGTCAAAATTTGGGTTTTGGGTCAAAATTAGGGTTTACGGTTTCGATTTGGGTTTTGAGTTAAAAAAAAAGATTTTGGGTCAAAAATAGGGTTAGAATTAGGGTTTTGGGTCAAAATTAGGGCTTTGTGTTAAATTTAGGGTTTTGCGTTAAAATTAGGGTATTGGGACAAATTTAGGGTCCAAATTAGGGTTTAGGGTTTGAATTAGGTTTTGTGTTTAAAATAGGGTTTTGGGTCAAAATAGGGTTAGAATTATGGTTTTGGGTTAAAATTAGGGTTTTGAGTTAGAAATTGGATTTTGGGTCAAAAATAGGGTTAGAATTAGGGTTTTGGGTCAAATTTAAGGTTTTGGGTCAAATTTAAGGTTTTGGGTTAAAATTATGGTTTTGGGTCAAAATTAGCGTTTAGGGTTTGAATTAGGGTTTTGAGTTAAAAATAGGGATTTAGGTCAAAAACAGGGAGAGACTTAGGGTTTTGGGTTAAATTTAGGGTTTTGGGTCTAAATTAGGGTTGTGGGTTAAAATTAGGGTTTTGGTTTTAAATTAGGGATTCGGGTCAGTATTAGGGTTGTGGCTCAAATTAGTGGTTGATGATCAAAATTAGGGTTTAGGGTTTGAAATTGGGTTTTGAGTTTAAAATTGGGTTTTGGGTCAAAAAAGGGTTAGAATTAGGGTTTTGGGCCAAAATTAGGGCTTTGGGTTAAATTTAAGGTTTGGGGCCAAAAATTGGGTTTTGGGTCCAAATTAGGGTTATGGGTCCAAATTAGGGTTTAGGGTTTGAATTAGGGTTTTGAGTTAAAAATAGGGTTTTGGGTCAAAAATAGGGTTAGAAATAGGGTTTTGGGTCAAAACTAGGGTTAGAAATAGGGTTTTGGGGTTAAAATTAGGGTTCCGGGCCAAAATTATGGGTTACGGTTAGAATTAGGGTGTCGGTTAAAATTTGGGTTTCGGTTCAAAATTAGGGTTCGGGGTCAAATTTAGGGTTTAGGGTCAGAATTAGGGTTTAGGGTTTGAAATATTGTTTTGGGTTAAAAATGGGGATAGAATTAGGGTTTTGGGTTAAAATTAGGGTTCTCGGCCACAATTAGGGCTCAGGGTTACAATTAGGGTTTCGGGTCAACATTAGGGTTCGGGGTCAAATTTTGGGTTTAGGGACAATATTAGGGTTTCGGGTCAAAATTAGGGTTTTGGTCAAAATAGAGTTATAATTAGGGTTTTACGTCAAAATTAGGGTTTTGAGTTAAAAATAGGATTTTGGGTCGAAAATAGGGTTAGAATTAGGGTTTTGGGTTAAAATTAGGGTTTTGGTACAAATTAGGGTTCTAGGTCAATTTTAGGGTTTAGGATCAAAATTAGGGTTTTGAGATTAAAATAGGGTTTTGGGTCAAAAATAAGGTTAGAATTAGGGTTTTGGGGTTAAAATTTGGGTATCAGGTTTTGGATCAAAATTAGAGTTTAGGGTTTGAATTAAGGTTTTGAGTGAAAAATAGGGTTTTGGGTCGAAAATAGGGTTAGAATTAGGGTTTTGGTTCAAAATAAGGGTTTCGGGTCAAAATTCGGGTTCTGGGTGAGATTTTGGGTTTAGGGTCAAAATTAGGGTTTAGGGTTTGAAATAGGGCTTTGAGTTTAAAATAGGGTTTCGGGTCAAATTTAGGGTTTAGGGTCAAAATTAGGGTTTAGGGTTTGAAGTTGGTTTTGGGTCAAAAATAGGGCTTTGGGTTAAAATTAAGGTTTTGGGTCAAACATAGGGTTAGAATTAGGGTTTTCCATTAAAATTAGCGTTACTGGTCAAAATTAGGGTTTTTGGTCAAATTTTGGGTTGAGGGTCAAAATTAGGGTTTAGGGTTTGAATTTGGGTTTTGAGTGAAAAATAGTGTTTTGGGTCAAAATAGGGTTAGAATTTGGGTTTTGGGTCCAAATTTGGGTTTTAAGTCAAAATTAAGGTTTTGGATTTGAATTAAGGTTTTTAGTTAAAAATAGGGTTTTGGGTCAAAAATACGGTTAGAATTAGGGTTTTTTGTCAAAATCAGGTCTTTGGGTTAAAATTAGTGTTTTCGGTCAAAATTTGGGTTTTGGGTCAAAATTAGGGTTTACGATTTAGATTTGGGTTTTGAGTTAAAAAAGATTTTGGGTCAAAAATAGGGTTAGAATTAGGGTTTTGGGTCAAAATTAGGGCTTTGTGTTAAATTTAGGGTTTTGCGTTAAAATTAGGGTATTGGGTCAAATTTGGGGTCCAAATTAGCGTTTAGGGTTTGAATTAGGTTTTGTGTTTAAAATAGGGTTTTGGGTCAAAATAGGGTTAGAATTATGGTTTTGGGTTAAAATTAGGGTTTTGAGTTAGAAATTGGATTTTGGGTCAAAAATAGGGTTAGAATTAGGGTTTTGGGTCAAATTTAAGGTTTTGGGTCAAATTTAAGGTTTTGGGTTAAAATTAGGGTTTTGGGTCAAAATTAGCGTTTAGGGTTTGAATTAGGGTTTTGAGTTAAAAATAGGGATTTGGGTCAAAAATTGGGAGAGACTTAGGGTTTTGGGTTAAATTTAGGGTTTTGGGTCTAAATTAGGGCTGTGGGTTAAAATTAGGGTTTTGGTTTAAAATTAGGGATCCGGGTCAGTATTAGGGTTGTGGCTCAAATTAGTGGTTGATGATCAAAATTAGGGATTAGGGTTTGAAATTGGGTTTTGAGTTTAAAATTGGGTTTTGGGTCAAAAAAGGGTTAGAATTAGGGTTTTGGGCCAAAGTTAGAATTTAAGGTTTGGGGTCAAAAATTGGGTTTTGGGTCCAAATTAGGGTTATGGGTCCAAATTATGGTTTAGGGTTTGAATTAGGGTTTTGAGTTAAAAATAGGGTTTTGGGTCAAAAATAGGGTTAGAAATAGGGTTTTGGGGTTAAAATTAGGGTTCCGGGTCAAAATTATGGCTTACGGTTAGAATTAGGGTTTCGGTTAAAATTTGGGTTTCGGTTCAACATTAGGGTTCGGGGTCAAATTTAGGGTTTATGGTCAGGATTAGGGTTTAGGGTTTGAAATAGTGTTTTGGGTTAAAAATAGGGATAGAATTAGGGTTTTGGGTTAAAATTAGGGTTCTCGGTCACAATTAGGGCTCAGGGTTAGAATTAGGGTTTTGGGTAAAATTAGGGTTTCGGGTCAACATTAGGGTTCGGGGTCAAATTTTGGGTTTAGGGACAATATTAGGGTTTCGGGTCAAAATTAGGGTTTTGGTCAAAATAGAGTTATAATTAGGGATTTACGTCAAAATTAGGGTTTTGAGTTAAAAATAGGATTTTGGGTCAAAAATAGGGTTAGAATTAGGGTTTTGGGGCAAGATTAGGGTTTTGGGTTAAAATTAGGGTTTTGGTTTAAAATTAGGGTTTCGGGTCAAAATTAGGGTTCTGGATCAAAATTAGGGTTTAGGGTTAGAATTAGGCTTTTGGGTAAAATTAGGGTTTCGGGTCAAAATTAGGGTTCAGGGTCAAATTTACGGTCCCAATTAAGGTTTAGGGTTTGAATTAGGTTTTGAGTTTAAAATAGGGTTTTAGGTCAACAATTGGGTTAGAATTATGGTTTTGGGTTAAAATTAGGGTTTTGAGTTAAAATTAGGGTTTTGGTACAAATTAGGGTTCCAGGTCAATTTTAGGGTTTAGGATCAAAACTAGGGTTTTGAGATTAAAATAGGGTTTTGGGTCAAAAATAAGGTTAGAATTAGGGTTTTGGGGTTAAAATTTGGGTATTGGGTCCAAATTCTGGTTTTGGATCAAAATTAGTGTTTAGGGTTTGAATGAAGGTTTTGAGTGAAAGATAGGGTTTTTGGTCTAAAATAGGGTTAGAATTAGGGTTTTGGTTCAAAATTAGGGTTTCGGGTCTAAATTCGGGTTCTGGGTGAGATTTTGGGTTTAGGGTCAAAATTAGGGTTCAGGGTTTGAAATAGGGTTTTGAGTTTAAAATAGGGTTTCAGGTCAAAATTAGTTTTTGGGTCAAATTTAGGGTTCCCATTGCTGAAGGTGGCCTTGGACTGAGGTCCTTTAGATCTATTAATGAAGCCTTCAAGTTAAACTTAACCTTTGGGTCTTTGGGGTTGTCTTCCATTCGGATTGGCCTATCCTTCTTAGGTCTAGAGTGCTCAAGAATGCATCCTTCATTAACTTTAGTCGTTTCGTCCAATTAGGTTCTGGTTCCCACTCACGGTTCTTGATAATGTCTTTGGCTTTTAGGAGATGGAAGAAGCATTACTTTTGGTGTGACTCTTGGTCTACTAACCAATTGTAGACATGGTGAATATTCCCGCCTCTGCATAATTCCCTTTCGGTTCATATTAGTGATTTCGGGGAAAATGGTGTCTGGAGAACTCAGGTCTAGGGTTTCGATCTAGAGGATTTGGGTTAAAGATTATTCCTCGGTCAGATTTAGGTCAGATCTTATTCTGGCTGCCTCCGGGTTGCATTCGGGAAGTTATAGTTATTTAAACCGATAGGTCCTCTCAGGGGAAGTTGATATGGTCAAAGGCAATTGCAAAATCCTTTCTTCTGGAGGTTGCTCCAAAAAAGGTCCCAACGGATGATCATCTGGTCTAGAGGATCATTGCTGTCTCCATGTGTTCCCTTTGTTTATAATTAGGGTTTAGGACCATCTCTTTCCTTTGCCCCTTTGGTAGAGTTTGGTGTGGTTGAGTTGCTGCCTTGAGTCACACTGCAGGCCTTCATATCAATTTTCCCCTCCCATTTCAAACGTATGATTTTGAGGTTAAATGAGGTATTTTATCTGCGAAATACGGTTTTGAGTCTCTTTGGGGCATTTGGTTTGGAACAACATTAGATTTGATTCTAAGTCAGTGTGGTTGTGGATTTACAATGCAATTAGCCAATGTTCTCGTTGTTAGGGTTTTTAGAAATCATTTTCCTCTAATGTTCAGGTTGATGATCCTTAAGAAATTTAACATCCAGGTTAAATTTAGGTTTATGGTCCAAATTAGGGTTTAGGGATTGAATAAGGCTTTGTGTTTAAATTAGGATTTTGGTTCAAAAATGTTGTTAGAACTAGGGTTTCAAGTTAAAATTAGTTTTGGGAAAACTAGGTTGGGGTAAAAATTAATGGTTTAGGTCTCAAATTAGGGTTGGGGGCTTGAATTATGGTTTTGAGTTTAAAATATGGTTTTGGGTCAAAATAGGTTAGAATTAGGTTTTTGGTTAAAATTAGGGTTTCGAGTCAAAATTAGTTTTGGGTCAAATTCTTTGGGTTTGTGTATCAAAGGGTTTTTGGGTAAAAATTAGGTTTAGCATTTGGAATTAGGCCTGAGTTAAAATTATGTTTTTAAGTCAAAATAGTGGTTAAAATTTAGGGTTTTCAAAGAAAACTTGTGGTTCGGATCAAGATTTGGGCTTTAAGGTTAGAATTTTGGTTAGAATCAGTGGTTTTTTTGCAAATTAGGTTTTTGTCAAAATTAGGGTTCTGGTTCAAATGTTTTTAGGTTTAGGTCCAAATTAGGGTTTAGTGGTTTGAATTAGGTTTTGAGTTTGAAGTGGTATTTTCGGTCAAAAACAAGGGTTAGGAATTTGCCTGGGGGTAAAATTAGGGTTTTGGGAAAAATTAGGGTTCTGGGTCAAATTTAAGGTTTAAGGTCAAAATTAGGGGGATTTAGGGTTTGAATTAGGGTTTAGGTTTGAATTAGTTTCATTGCAACAGGTTAGAATTATGGTTTCTTGAAATAAAACTGGCTTGGGTACAAATTTGGGGTTTTGGGTCAAATTAGGCTTAGGGTTTAAATTATGGTATTGTGTTAAAAATTTTGTTTTTATCAAAAAAATAAGGTTAGAAGTAGGGTTTCAGCGTTAAAATTAGGTTTAGCCTAAAATTAGGTTTTCGGGTCAAAATTAGGCCTGGGTTAAAATTAAGGTTTTGGAACAAATTAGTGTTTAGGATTTGAATTTAGGTTTTGAGGTTAAAAGATATGTTTTTAAGTTAAAAATAAGTTAGAATTAGACTTGGGTTATTAAAATTTGAGTATTCTTCATAAAACTAGGGCTAGGGTTAGAATTGGGGGGGGGTTATAATTAGATTTTGGGCAAAATTAGGTTTCTATCAAAATTAAGGTTCAAATTCAAATTTAGGTTTAGGGTCAAAAATTAAGGTTTAGGGTTTAAAATTAGGGCGTTTTGGGTCAAAAATAGGGGCAGAATTAGGCTTTAGGGTCAAAATTAGGCTTAGTTAAAAATTAAAATTGGGTCAAAATTAGGTTTAGGTTTGAATTAGTATTTAATTGTGTTTTTGGGTTAAAATTATGGTTTTGGGTCAAAAATTATGGTTCTAGGTCAAATTTAGGCTTACGATCCAATTGGTATTTTAGTGGTTTGAATTAAAGTTGAGTTTGTGCTAGTAGTTTTGGTCAAAAATAAAATAGTTAGATTTTAATGTAACTATTTGGGTCCAAATCTTTTTGGGCTCAAAATTAGGTTTAGGGTTTGAATTAAGGTCTTGAGTTAAAATAGTTTTGGGTCAAAAAGGTTAAATAATTAGGTTTTGGGTCAAATTTTGGGTTTATGGTCAAAATAAGGCTTTTGGGTAAAATTAGGGTTTTGGGTAAAAATTAGGAAAATTCTAGGTCAAATTTAGGGTTTATTGTCGAGATTAGGGTTTAGGTTTGAATTAGGTTTTGAGTTTAAAGTAGGGTTTTTGGTCAAATTAAATTGGGTTTAGTTAAATTATGATTTGGGTCAAAATTAGGTTGTTTTGGGTCAAATTTTGGTTTGGGGTAAAATTAGGGTATTTAGGGTTTTCCGGTTTAGGCTTAGAGTTAAAATATGGGGTTTGGGTCAAAAAAAAGTTAGATTGGGGTTTAGGTAAAATTAGGGTTTTTGGAAAAATTAGGGTTTTGGGTAAAATATATGTTTAGGCTCAAATTAGGGTTTAGATTTGGGTTTAGAAGTCAACAGGGTTTGGGTTAAAATTAGGTTTTGGGGTTAAACAGGGTAGGGTTTTAGGAATAAAGAAAATTGGGTTTTGTTAAAATTAAGGTTAGAATTAGTGGTTTACTTTAAAATTAGGGTTAAAGAAAAATTAGGTTGGGTCAAATTTAGGGTTAAGGTCCAAATAAGGGTTTAGTGGTTAAATAGGTTTTGACTTTTAGTATTTTGGTTCAAAAATAGGATTAGGAATTAGGGATTGGGGTAAAAATTAAGGTTTTGGGTGAAAATTAGGGTTTTGGGTAAAAATTAAGGTTTAGGATTATAATTATGGTTTTGAGTTAAAGATATTAAGTTCTGGGTACAGAATTAGGGTGAGATTAGGATTTGGGGTTAAAATTAGGTTTTAGGTGTTTAATTAGGATTAGGTTAATTTTTTGGGTTAAAATTATGCTTTGGGTAAAGTTGGGTTTGATCAAATTAGGTTTAACAAGGTTTTGGTTTATGATCAAAGTTAGTTTTAGGGTTTGAAAATAGGGTTTTGAGTCTAAAATAGGGTTGAGTCAAAATCAGGGCTAGAATAGGGTTTTGGTTAAAATTAGGTTTTTTGGGTAAAATTAGGGTTTAATCAAATTAGGGTTTAGGGTTAAATTAGAGTTTTGAGTTAAAAGTAGGGTTTTGGGTCAAAATTAGGTTAGGGGGTTTTGGGTTAAATTTTGGGTTTTTGGTCATTGGGTTGGGTTGAATGGTTGGTGTTAGGGTTTTGGTTAAAAATTAGGGTTTTGGTAAATTAAGGTTTTAGGTCAAAATTAGGGCTTTGGTAATATTAGGTTTTGGGTAATTTATGGGTTTTGGGTAAAATTAGGGTTTAGGTGTTAATTAGGGTTTTGAGTTAAATATGTTTTGGGGTTAAAAATAGGGTAGAATTAGGATTTGTGTTAAAATTAGGTGCAAGTTTAGGTTAGGGTTTGGGTTCAGTAAAATTAGGGTTTTGGGGAAAATTAAGGTTTCGCGGTCAAAATTAGGTTCTGGTCAAATTTGGTTTAGGGGTCAAAATTAGGGTTTTGGGTTTAAATAGGTTTTTGGTTTAAAATAGGGTTTGGGAATTAGGGTTATTGGGTTGGTCATTGGTAGAATTAGGTTTTGGGTCAAAATTAGGGTTTGGGTAAAATTAGGGTTTTAGGTCAAATTTAGTTTAGGGTCAAATTAAGGTTTGAGTTAAAATTAGGGTTTTGGGTCAAATAGGTTAGAATTAGGGTTTTGGTTAAAATTAGGGTTTTGGGTCAAAATTAGGGTTTTGGTAAATTAGGGTTTAGGTTTGGGTAAAATTAGGGTTTGAGTTAAATTAGGGTTTGGGTCAAAATTAGGGGTTTAGGGTCAAATAGGTTTAGGGTTGTAAATTAGGGTTTGGGTTTAAAATTAGGTTGAGGTTTAAATTAGGGTTTTGGGTCAAAATTAGGGTTTGATTAAGGTTTTGGGTCAAATTAGGGTTTTGGGTCAAAATTAGGGTTTTTGGGTTAAAATTAGATTTGGGTGAAAAATTAGGGTTTTTTTGTCAAATTTAGGTTTTAGGGTCAAAATTAGGTTTTAGGTAAAATTAGGGTTTGGGTTAAAAATAGGGTTTTGGGTAAAGTTAGGGTTAAATTTAAGGTTCTGGGTTAAAATTAGGTTTTTGTTAAAATTAGGGTTTTGTGGTTAAAATTAGGTTTAGGGTTAAATTAGGGTTTTGGGTTAGAATTAGGATTTTGGTTAAAAATAGGTTTTGGTCAAATTTAGGGTTTGGGTCAAAATTGGGTTTAGGTTTGAATTAGGGTTTGTTAATAGGTTTGAGTTTAAAATTAGGGTTTGGGTCAAATTTAGGTTGGGAATTAGGTTTGGGGTAAAATTAGGGTTTTGGGGAAAATTAGGGTTTTAGGTCAAATTTAGGGTTTTAAGATTAGAGTTTAGGGTTAGAATTAGGGATTTTGAGTTAAAATTTAGTGGTTTGGGTTAAAATTAGGGTTTAGGTTTGGGTCAAATTTGGGTTTTGGTAATTAGGGTTTTTTAAAATTTTTAAAGTTAGGGTTTCGGGTCAAAATTAGGGTTAAAATTATTGTTTTGAGTTAAAATTAGGGTTTGGGTTAAAATTAGGGTTTTGGTTAAATTTAGGGTCAGGTCAAAATTAGGGTTTGGGTTAAAGTTGAATTAGGGTTTTTAGGTTGGTAAAATTAGGGTTTGGGTTAAAATTAGGGTTTTGGGGTAAAAATTAGGGTTTTGGGTTAAAATTATGGTTTTGTCAAGAATTAGGTTTTGGGTTTAAAATTAGGGTTTTGGGTTAAAATTAGGTTTTAGAATTATGGTTTTGGGGTTTAGGGTTAAATTAGGTTTTGGGTTAAAATTAGGGTTTTGGTCAAAATTAGGCTTAGGGTTAAAATTAAGGTTTGATAAAATTAGGGTTTTGGGTAAAATTAGGTTTTGGGTTAAAATTAGGGTTTTGGGTTAAAGTTAGGTTTTGGGTCAAGTTAATTAGGATTTTGGGTCAAAATTAGGGTTTAGGGATTAAAATAGGGTTTTGGGTTAAAATAGGGTAGTTTGGGTAAAATTAGGTTTATGTCAAAATTAGGGTTTTGGGTGAAAATTTGGTTAGGTTTAGGGTTAAAATTTAGGGTTTTGGGTTAAAATAGGTTTAGGGTTTTGGTAAATTAGGGTTTTGAGTTAAAATTAGGGTTTGGGTCAAAATTATGGTTTAGGTATTTAGGTTTGGGTTTAAATTAGGTTTTGGGTTTAAAATTAGGGTTTTGGGTAAAATTAGGGTTTTGTGGTATAGGGTTTGGGAAAAATTAGGGTTTTCGGTTAAATTTAAGGTTTTGGATCAAAATTTTTAGGGTTAAAATTAGGGTTTTGAGTCAAACTAGGTTTTGGGTACAAATTGGGTTTGGGTCAAAATTAGGGTTGAGGGTTTAAATTAGGTGAGTTAAAATTTGGTTTTGGGTCAAAATTAAGGTAATTAGGGTTTGAGTTAAAATTAGGGTTTGGGGTCAAAATTAGGGTTTGGGTCAAATTTTGGGTTTATGGTCAAAGTTAGGGTTTGTGGGGTTGAAATAGGGTTTTGAGTGTAAAATTAGGGTTTTGGTTCAAAAATAGGGGTTAGTATTAGGGTTTTGGTCCAAAATTAGGCTTGGGGTTAAAATTAGGTTTTGGGTCAAAATTAGGGTTTTGGTAAAATTAGTGTTTAGGGTTTTAATTAGGGTTTTGAGTTAAAGATATGTTTTGGGTCAAAAATAGGGGTTAGAATTAGGATTTTTGGGTTAAAATTAGGGTTCTACGTGTCAAAGGCTTAGGGTTTTAATTTGGGTAGAATTAGGATTTTGGGTTAAAATTAGGGTTTTGAGTCAAAATTAGGGTTCTGGTCAAATTTAGGGTTTGGATCAAAGTTAGGGTTTAGGGTTTGAAATAGGGTTTTGAGTTTAAAATAGGGTTTGGGGTCAAAAATAGGTTAGAATTAGGGTTTTGGGTCAAAATTAGGGCCCTGGGTTAAAATTTGGGTTTTGGTCCAAATTAGGGTTTAGGGTTTGAATTAGGTTTTGAGTTTAAATTAGGGTTTTGGGTCAAAAATGGGGTTAGAATTAGGTTCTGGGATAAAATTAGGGTCTCGGTCAAATTTAGGGTTAATGATCCGAATTAGGGTTTAGGGTTTGAATTAGGGTTGAGTTTAAAGTAGGGTTTTGGTCAAAATTAGGGTTAGAATTAGGATTCTGGGTCAAAAATTCGGTTTTGGGTCCAAATTTGGGTTTTGGGTCAAAATTAGGGCTTAGTGTTTGAATTATGGTCTTGAGTTTAAAATAGGGTTTTGGGTCAAAAAAAAGGTTAGATTTAGGTTTTTGGGTCTAATTTTGGGTTTATGGTTAAAATTAGGCTTTTGGGTAAAATTTGGGTTTTGGGACAAAATTAGGGTCTAGGTCAAATTTAGGGTTTAGGGTTACCATTAGGGTTTAGGGTTTAAATTAGGTTTTGAGGTTTAAAGTAGGTTTTGGGTAAAAAGTAGTGTTAAAATTAGGGTTTTGGTTAAAATGTAGGGTTTTGGTCAAAATTAGGGTTTAGTTTAGAATTAGGGTTGAAGTTGGGAAAAATTAGGTTTGGGTCAAATTTAGGGTTTATGGTCCTAATAAGGGTTTAGGTTTGGAAAGTTTTGAGTTTAAAGTAGGGTTTTGGGTTTGGGTCAAAAATAGTTAGGGGTTAGATTAGGGTTGGGGGTAAAATTAGGTTTTGGGGAAAATTAGGTTTTGGGTCAAATTTAGGGTTTTAAGATCAACATTAGGGTTAGAATTATGGTCTTGAGTCAAAACTTGAGTTTTGGGTACAAATTAGGGTTTAGTGGTCAAAACTAGGGTTTAGGGTTTGAATTAAGGTTGAGTTAAAAATTGGGTTTGGGTCAAAAATATGGTTAGAAGTAAGGTTTCCGTTAAAATTAGGGTTTGAGTCAAAATTAGGTTTTTGGCTCAAATTTTGGGTTTATGGTCAAAGTTAGGGTTTTAGGTTTGAAATAGGGTTTTGGTGTAAAATAGTGGTTTTGGGTCAAAATTAGGCCTCGGGTTAAAATTAAGTTTTTGGATCAAAATTAGGGGTTTTTTTACAAAATTGTGTTTAGGGTTTTAATTAGGGTTTTGGGTTAAAGATGTGTTTTTGGGTCAAAAATAGGGTTAGAATTAGGATTTTGGGTTAAAATTAGGGTCGTGTCAAAATTAGGGCTTAGGGTTAGAATTTAAGTTGGAGTTAGGATTTTGGGTAAAATTAGGGTATCATGTCAAAGTTAGGGTTCGGGGTCAAATTTAGGGTTTATGGTCAAAGTTAGGGTTTAGGGTTTGAAATAGGGTTTTGAGTTTAAAATAGGGTTTTGGGTCAAAATTAGGGTTAGAATTAGGGTTTTGGGTGGAAATTAGGGCTTGGGTTAAAATTTGGTTTTGGGTTCGAATTAGGGTTTAGGGTTTGAATTAGGTTTTGAGTTTAAAGTAGGGTTTGGGTCAAAAATAGGGTTAGAATTAGGGTTTTGGGGAAAAATTAGGGTTTGGAGAAAAATAGGTTTTTGGTCAAATTTAAGGTTTGATCAAAATTAGGGTTAAAATTACGGTTTAGGTCAAAACTTGGGTTTTGGGTACAAATTTGGGTTTTAAAATTAGGGTTTGAATTAAAATTTGGGTTTGGGTCAAAATAAGGTTAGAAGTAGGGTTTGAGTTAAAATTAGGGTTTAGAGTCAAAATTAGGGTTTAGGGTCAAAATTAGGGTTTATGGTCAAAATTAGGGTTCAGGTTGAAATAGGGTTTTAGGTGTAAAATAGGGTTTGGGTCAAAAATAGGGTTAGTATTAGGGTTTTGGGTCAAAATTAGGCCTCGGGGTTAAAATTAGGGTTTTGGTCAAAATTAGGTTTTGGTAAAATTAGGGTTTAGGGTTTTAATTAGGGTTTTGAGTTAAAGATATGTTTTTGGGTTAAAAATAGGTTAGATTAGGTTTTGGGTTAAAATTAGGTTTGTGTCAAAATAGGGTTAGGTTTGAATTTGGGTTAGAATTAGGATTTTGGGTAAAATTAGGGTTTGGTCAAAATTAGGTTTGGGGTTAAATTTAGGGTTTAGGATCAAAGTTAGGGTTTAGGGTTTGAAATAGGGTTTGAGTTTAAAATAGGGTTTTGGGTCAAAATATGGTTAGAAATTAGGTTTTGGGTCAAAATTAGTCTCTGTTAAAATTTGGGGTTTAGGTCCAAATTAGGGTTTAGGTTCAATTAGGTTTTGAGTTTAAAAGTAGGGTTTTGGGTTTTGGGTTAGAATTAGGGTTTTGGGATAAAATTAGGTTCTGGGTCAAATTTAGGGTTTATGATCAGAATTAGGGTTTAGGGTTTGAATTAGGTTGAGTTTAAAGTAGGGTTTTGGTCAAAATTAGGGTTAGAATTAGGATTTTTGGGTCAAAAATTTGTTGGGGTCAAATTTAGGGTTTTGGGTCAAAATTGGGTTTAGGGTTTGAATTAAGGTCTTGAGTTAAAAATAGGTTTTGGGTCAAAAAATAGGTTAGAATTAGGTTTTGGGTTAAAATTTGGGTTTATGGTCAAAATTAGGTTTTGGGTAAATTAGGGTTTGGACAAAATTAGGGTTCTAGGTCAAATTTAGGGTTTAGGGTCAAGATTAGGGTTTAGGGTTTGAATTAGGTTTTGAGTTTAAAGTAGGTTTTGGGTAAAAAAATAGGGTTAAAATTAGGGTTTTTGGTTAAAATTAGTGTTTCGGGTCAAAATTAGGGTTTAGTGTGAGAATTAGGTTTGGAAAAATTAGGGTTTTGGGTCAAATTTAGGGTTTATGGTCCGAATGAGGGGTTATATGTTTTTGAAAATTTTGGTTAAAATTAGGGTTTTGGGTCAAAAATAGGGTTAGTCAAAGTTTAGGGTAAAATTAGAATTTTGGGGAAAATTAGGTTTTGGGTCAAATTTAGGGTTTATAGATCAACATTAGGGTTAGAATTAAGGTTTTGAGTCAAAATTAGAGTTTTGGGTAAAATTAGGGTTTTGGGTCAAAACTAGGGTTTTAGGTTAAAATTAAGGTTGAGTTAAAAATTGGTTTGGGTCAAAAATATGGGTTAGAATTAGGTTTTGAGTTAAAATTAGGGTTTCGGGTAAAATTAGGGTTTTGGGTCAAATTTTGGGTTTATGGTCAAAGTTAGGGTTTAGGGTTTGAAATAGGGTTTTGAGTGTAAAATAGGGTTTTGGGTCAAAAATAGGGTTAGAATTAGGTTTTGGGTCAAAATTAGGGGTTTGGGTTACAAATTAGTGTTTAGGGTTTTAATTAGGGTTTAGGGTTAAAGATTATGTTTTTGGGTAAAATAGGGTTAGGAATTGATTTGGGTTAAAATTAGGGTTTTGGGTCAAAATTATGGTTTTGGGTAAAATTAGGTTTGGGTAGGTTTTGGGTAAATTAGAGTTCATGTTAAAAATTAGGTTCTGGGTCCAAATTAGGTTGGTCAAATTTAAGGTTTAGGGTTTGAAATTAGGGTTTGAGTTTAAAATTAGGGTTTTAGTCAAAAGGTAAATAGGTTTGAGTGAAAATTAGGGCTTTAGGTAAAATTTTGGGTTTATGGTCGAGTTAGGGTTTAGGGCTTGAATTAGGGTTTTGAGTTTAAAGTAGGGTTTTGGTTCAAAAATAGGGTTAAAATTAGGGTTTTGGGGTAAAATTAGGTTTTGGAAAAATTAGGTTTTGTGTCAAATTTAAGGTTTTAGTACAAATTAGTGTTTAGGGTTTTAATTAGGTTTTGAGTTAAAGATATGTTTTGGGTAAAAATTGGGTTAGAATTAGGATGTTGGGTTTTAATTAAGGTTGAGTGTCAAAATTAGGGCTTAGGTTTAGAATTTGGTTAGAAGTAGTATTTTGGGTAAAATTAGGGTTTCGGTCAAAATTAGGTTTTGGGTCAAATTTATGGTTTAGGGTCAAAGTTAGGGTTTAGGGTTTGAAATAGAGTTTTGAGTTTAAAATAGGTTTTGGGTCAAAAATCGGGTTAGAATTAGGTATTTGGGTCAAAATTAGTGCTTTGGGTTAAAATTAGGGTTTGGGGTGAAATTGGTTTTGCCAAATTTAGGTTTTGGTTGAAAATTAGGGTTTAGGGTTTTAATTAGGGTTTGAGTTAAAGATATGTTTTTGGGTCAAAATAGGGTTAGAATTAGGGTTTTAGGTTAAAATTAGGGTTATGTCAAAACTAGGCTTAGGGTTAGAATTTGGGTTAGAATTAGGATTTTGGGTAAAATTAGGGTTTTGGTCAAAATTAGGGCTGGGTCAAATTTAGGGTTTAGGGTCAAAATTAGGGTTTAGGGTAATTATGAGTTTAAAATAGGGTTTTGGGTCAAAAATAGGGTTAGAATTAGGCTTTTAGGTCAAAATTAGGCTTTGTTAAATTGGGGTTAAAATTAGGGTTTAGGGTTCAAATTAGGTTTGAGTAAAATTAGGGTTTTTGACTTAGAATTAGGTTTTTTGGGAAAAATTAGGGTTCTGGGTCAAATTTAGGGTTTAGGATCAAAATTAGGGTTTAGGGTTTGAATTAGGTTTGAGTTTAAAATAGGGTTTTGGGTCAAAAATTAGGGTTAGAATTAGGGTTTTGGGTCAAAAATTAGGGCTTTGGGTCCAAATTTGGGTTTTGGGTTAAAATTGGGGTTTAGGTTAAAATTAGGTTTAGGGTTTGAATTAAGGTTTGAGTTAAAAATAGGGTTTTGGGTCAAAAATTATGGATTTGGGTTAAATTAGGTTTTTAAGGTTAGAATTAGAGTTTTTTGTAAAAATTGGGTTTTGGGTCAAAATTAGGTTTTGGGTAAAATTACGGTTTTGAGTTAAAAATTAGGATTTTAGGTCAAAATTAGGGTTTAGGGTCAAATAGAATTAGGGTTTAGGGTCAAATTAGGTTTTGGTCAAAATTAGGGTTTAGGGTTAAAAATAGGGTTTGAGTGTAAAATAGGGTTTTGGTTAAAAAATAGGGACAGAATTAGGGTTTTGGGTTAAAATTAGGCTTTGGGTAAAATTAGGGTTTTGGGTCAAATTTAGGGTTTTAGTACAAATTAGGGTTTAGGGTTTTGAATTAGGGTTTTGAGTTTAAAGTATGTTTTTGGGTCAAAAATAGGGTTAGAATTAGGATTTTGGGTTAAAATTAGGGTTGTGGTGAAAATTAGGGCTTAGGGTTAGAATTTGGGTTAGAATTAGGATTTAGGGTAAAATTAGGGTTTTGAGTTCAAAATTAGGTTTTGGGTCAAATTAGGTTTAGGGTCAAAGTTAGGGTTTAGGGTTTGAAATAGGGTTTGAGTTAAAAATAGGGTTTTGGGTCAAAAATGTAGGGTTAGAATTAAGGTTTTGGGTCAAAATTAGGGTTTGGGTTAAAATTAGGTTTTTGGGGTCAAAATTTGGGTTTTGGTCCAAATTAGGGTTATGGGTGAAAATTAGGGTTTAGGGTTGAAATAGGGTTTGAGTTAAAGATATGTTTTTGGGTCAAAATTAGGGTTAGGTTAAAATTAGGGTTTTGGGTTAAAATTAGGGTTTTGGTCAAAAAGTGTTTAGGGTTTTAATTAGATTTGGGTTAGAATTAGGATTTTGGGTCAAAATTAGGGTTTTTGGGTCAAAATTAGGGTTTGGGTCAAATTTAGGGTTTAGGGTCAAAATTAGGGTTTAGGGTTAAAATTAGGGTTTTGGGTCAAAATTAGGGTTTTGGTCAAAATTAGGTTTTAGGTCAAAATTAGGTTTTAGGTCAAAATTAGGGTTTAGGGTGGTTAAAATTAGGGTTTTGGGTTCAAAATAGGGTTTGGGTTAAAATTAGGTTTTGGGTTAGAATTAGGGTTTTGGGGAAAATTAGGGTTTGGGTTCAAATTTAGGTTTAGGGATCAAAATTAGGGTTTAGGGTTTGAATTAGGCTTTGAGTTTAAAGTAGGGTTTTGGGTCAAAAATAGGGTTAGAATTAGGGTTTTGGAGTTAAAATTAGGGTTTTGGAACAATTAGGGTTCTGGGTAAAATTTAAGGTTTAGGATCAAAATTAGGGTTTAGGTTTGAATTAGGGGTTTGAGTTAAAAATTGGGTTTTGGGTAAAAATTAGGGTTTTGGGTAAAATTAGGTTAGGGTCAGGGTTTGAATTAAGGTTGAGTTAAAAATTGGGTTTTGGGTCAAAATTAGGTTAAAATTAGGGTTTTGAGTTAAAATTAGGGTTTCGGTCAAAATTAGGGTTTTGAGTCAAAATTGGTTTTGGGTCAAAGTTTGGGTTTATGGTCAAAGTTTGGGTTTAGGGTTTGAAATAGGGTTTTGAGTGTAAAATAGGGTTTTGGTTCAAAAATAGGGTTAGTATTAGGGTTTTGGGTCAAAATTAGGCCTCGAGGTTAAAATTAAGGTTTTGGGTCAAAATTAGGGTTTTAGTACAAATTAGTGTTTAGGGTTTTAATTAGGTTTTGAGTTAAAGATATGTTTTTGGGTCAAAAATAGGGTTAGAATTAGGATTTTGTGTTAAAATTAGGGTTTGTGTCAAAATTAGGGCTTAGGGTTTGAATTTGGGTTAGAATTAGATTTTGGGTAAAATTAGGTTTGGGACAAAAATAGGGCTCTGGGTTAAATTTAGGGTTTTGGGTCAAAATTAGGGTTTAGGGTTTGAAATAGGGTTTTGAGTTTAAAATAGGGTTTTGGGTCAAAAATAGGGTTAGAATTAGGGTTTTGGGTCAAAATTAGGGCTATTGGTTAAAATAGGGTTTGGGGGTCAAAATTTGGGTTTTGGGTCCAAATTAGGGTTTGGGTGAAAATTAGGTTTAGGGTTTGAATGAGGGTTTGAGTTAAAGATAGGTTTTTGGGTCAAAATAGGGTTTTGGAAAAATTAGGGTTTTGGGTTAAAATTAGGGTTTAGTGAATTAGGTTGTCTAAACTAGGGCTTAGGGTTAAAATTTGGGTTAGAATTAGGATTTTGGGTCAAAAATTAGGTTTTGGGTCAAAATTAGGGTTTGGGTCAAAATTTAAGGTTTAGGGTTAAAATTAAGGTTTAGGGTTAAAAAATAGGGTTTTGGGTCCAAAAAAGGTTAGAATTAGGTTTTTAGGTCAAAATTAGGTTTTTAGGTCAAAATTAGGTTTTGGTTAAAAATTAGGTTTAGGGTCAAAATTTAGGATTCTAGGTCAAATTAGGGTTTAGAGTTAGAATTAGGGTTTAGGGAAAAATAGGGTTTTGAGTCAAATTTAGGGTTTAGGGTCAAAATTAGGGTTTAAAATTAGGGTTTTGAGTTAAAAAATAGGGTTTTGGGTCAAAATTAGGGTTTAGTGTTAGAATTAGGTTAGGGTGAGGTAAAATTAGGGTTTGGGTCAAATTTAGGGTTTTGGGTCAAAAAAGGGTTTAGGTTTTTAGTTTAAAAGTAGGTTTTGGGTCAAAAATAGGGTTAGAATTAGGTTTGTAAAATTAGGTTTTTGGGTAAAATTAGGATTTGGGTCAAATTTAGGGTTTAAGATCCATTAGGTTAGAATTAAGGTTTTGAGTCAAAAATTGAGTTTTGGGTACAAATTAGGGTTAAAATATAATTAAGGTTTGAGTTAAAATTTAGGGTTTTGGGTCAAAATTAGGGTTTTAGTCAAAATTAGGTTTTTGGTTCAAATTTTGGGTTTATGGTCAAAGTTAGGTTTAGGGTTTGAAATAGGGTTTTGAGTGTAAAATAGGGTTTTGGGTCAAAAATAGGGTTAGATTAGGGTTTTGGGTCAAAATTAGGTCCCGAGGTTAGTATTAGGGTTTTAGGTCAAAACTAGGGGTTTTGGTACAAATTAGTGTTTAGGGTTTTAATTAGGGTTTTGAGTTAAATATATGTTTTTGGGTCAAAAATAGGATTAGAATTAAAATTTTGTGTTAAAATTAGGGTTCTGTGTCAAAATTAGGGCTTAGGTTTAGAATTTGGGTTAGAATTAGGATTTTGGGTAAAATTAGGATTTCGGGTCAAAATTAGGGTTCGGGATCAAAATTAGGGTTTAGGGTCAAATTTAGGGTTTAGGGTTTGAAATAGGGTTTTGTGTTTAAAATCAGGTTTTGGGTCAAAAATAGGGTTTGAATTAGGGTTTTGGGTCAAAATTAGGGCTTTGGGTTACAATTAGGGTTTGGGGTCAAAATTTGGGTTTTGTATCCAAATTAGGGTTATGGGCAAAAATTAGGGTTTAGGGTTTGAATTAGGGATGAGTTAAAGATATGTTTTTGGGTCATAAATAGGGTTAGAATTAGGGTTTTGGGTTAAAATTAGGGTTATGTCAAAACTAGGCTTAGGTTAGTTTTGGGTTAGAATTAGGTTTTTGGGTAAAATTAGGGTTTCTTGTCAAAATTAGGGTTTAGGGTCAAATTTAGGGTTTAGGGTCAAAATTAGGGTTTTGGGTTTAAAATAGGGTTTTGGGTCAAAATAGAGGTTAGAATTAGGCTTTAGGTCAAAATTAAGGGTTTATGTTAAAAATTGGTTTAGGGTCAAAATTTGGGTTAGAATTAGGGTTTTGAGTTAAAAGGGTTTAGGGGAAATTGGGTTAAAAATTAGGGTTTGGGTCAAATTTAGGGTTTAGGATCAAAATCAGGGTTTAGGGTTTGAATTAGGGTTTTGAGTTTAAAATAGGGTTTTGGGTTAAAAATAGGGTTAGAATTAGGGTTTTGTGTCAAAATTAGGGATTTGGGTTTAAATTAGGGTTTTTTTGGGTTAAAATTAGGGGTTTAGGATTAAAATTAGGGTTTAGGGTTTGAATTAGGAATTTGAGTTTAAAATAGGGTTTTGGGTCAAAATTAGGTGAATTTGGTTTTGGGTCAAAATTAGGTTTTGGGTCAAGGTTTGAATTAGGGTTTTTTGTTAAAAATCGGGTTTTGGGTCCAAATTAGGGTTAAAATTACGGTTTTGAGTTAAAATTTAGGGTTTTGGTCAAAAATTAGGGTTTCGAGTCAAAATTAGGGTTTTGGGTCAAATTTTGGGTTTATGCTCAAAGTTAGGGTTTAGGGCTTGAAATAGGGTTTTGAGTGTAAAATAGGGTTTTGGTTCAAAAATAGGGATAGTATTAGGGTTTTGGGTCAAAATTAGGTCTCGAGGTTAAAATTTAGGCTTTGGGTCAAAATTAGGGGTTTTAGTACAAATTAGTGTTTAGGGTTTGAATTAGGGTTTTGAGTTAAAGATATGTTTGGGGTCGGAAAAAAATAGGGTTAGAATTAGGATTTTGTGTTAAAATTAGGGTTTGGGTCAAAAATTAGGGCTTAGGTTTAGAATTTGGGTTAGAATTAGTATTTTGGGTAAAATTAGGGTTTTGGTCAAAATTAGGGTTAGGGTCAAATTTAGGGTTTTGGGTCAAAGTTAGGGTTTAGGGTTTGAAATAGGGTTTTGAGTTTAAAATAGGGTTTTGGGTCAAAAATAGGGTTAGAATTAGGGTTTTGGGTCAAATTTAGGGCTTTGGGTTACAATTAGGGTTTGGGGTCAAAATTTGGGTTTTGGATCAAATTAGGGTTTGGGTGAAAATTAGGGTTTAGGGTTTGAATTAGGTTTGAGTTAAAGATATGTTTTTGGGTCAAAAATAGGGTTAGAATTAGGTTTTGGGTTAAAATTAGGGTTATGTCAAAACTAGGGCTTAGGGTTAGAATTTGGGTTAGAATTAGGATTTTGGGTAAAATTAGGGTTTCTTGTCAAAATTAGGGTTTAGGGTCAAATTTAAGGTTTAGGGTTCAAAATTAGGGTTTAGGGTTTAAAATAGGGTTTTGGGTCCAAAATAGGTAGGGGAATTAGGCTTTTAGGTCAAAAATTAGGTTTTGGTTTAAAAATGGTTTAGGGTCAAATTTTGGGTTTGAATTTGGGTTTTGGGTTAGAATTAGGGTTTGGGTCAAAATTAGGGTTTTGGTCAAATTTAGCGTTTAGGATCTAAATTAGGGTTTAGGGTTTGAAATAGGGTTGAGTTTAAAATAGGGTTTTGGGTCAAAAATTGGGTTAGAATTAGGGTTTTGGGTGAAAATTAGGGTTTTGGGTTACAATTAGGGTTTTGGGTTAAAATTTATGGTTTAGGTTCAAAATTAGGGTTTAGGGTTTGAATTAGGGTTTTCAGTTTAAAAAAGGGTTTTGGGTCAAAATTATGGATTTGTTGTTAAATTAGGTTTTGGGTCAAGGTTTGAATTAGAGTTTTTGTTAAAAATAGGTTTTGGGTCAAAATTAGTTAGGGTTAAAATTAGGTTTTGAGTTAAAATTTAGGGTTTTGGGTTAAAATTAGGGTTTTGAGTCAAAATTAGGGTTTTGGGTCAAATTTTGGGTTTATGGTCAAAGTTAGGGTTTAGGGTTTGAAATAGGGTTTTGAGTTTAAAATAGGGTTTTGGTTCAAAAAAAGGGTTAGTGTTAGGGTTTTGGGTCAAAATTTGGGCTCTGGGATAAAATTAAGGTTTTGGGTCAAAATTAGGGTTTTAGTACAAATTAGTGTTTAGGGTTTTAATTAGGGTTTTGAGTTAAAAGATATGTTTTGGGTAAAAAATAGGGTTAGAATTAGGATTTTGTGTTAAAATTAGGGTTTGTGTCAAAATTAGGGCTTAGGTTTAGAATTTGGGTTAGAATTAGGATTTTGGGTAAAATTAGGGTTTGGGTCAAAATTAGGTTTGGGGTAAAATTTGGTTTAGGGTCAAAGTTAGGGTTTAGGGTTTGAAATAGAGTTTTGAGTTTAAAATAGGTTTTGGGTCAAAAATAGGGTTAGAATTAGGGTTTTGGGTCAAAATTAGGGCTTTGGGTTAAAATTAGGGTTAGGGTTTGGGGTGAAAATTTGGGTTTTGGATCAAATTAGGGTTTTGGGTGAAAATTAGGGTTTAGGGTTTGAATTAGGTTTTGAGTTAAAGATATGTTTTGGGTCAAAAATAGGGTTAGAATTAGGGTTTTGGGTTAAAATTAGGGTTTTGTCAAAATTAGGTTTAGGTTAAATTAGGGTTTGGGTTAGAATTAGGATTTTGGTTAAAATTAGGGTTTTGGTCAAAATAGGGTTTGGGTCAAATTTAGGGTTTGGGTCTTATTAGGTTTAGGGTCAAAATTAGGGTTTAGGGTTTAAAATAGGGTTTTGGGTCAAAAATAGGGTTATAATTAGGCTTTTAGGTCAAAATTAAGGCTTTGGTTAAAAAGGTTTAGGTTGTAAATTAGGGTTTGAATTAGGGTTTTGGGTTAAAATTTGGGTTTTGGGTTAAAATTTGGGTTTTTGGACCAAATTAGGGTTTTGGGTCAAAATTAGAGTTTGGGGTTTGAATTAGGGTTTTGTGTTACAAATAGGGTTTTGGGTCAAAAATAGGGTTAGAATTAGGGTTTTGGGTCAAAATTAGGGTTTCGGGTCAAAATTAGGGCTTAGGGTTAAAATTAGGGTTTTGGGTCAAAATTAGAGCTTTGGGTTAAAATTAGGGTTTTGGGTTAAAATTAGGGATTTGAGTTTAAAATAGGGTTTTGGTCAAAATTATGGTTTTGGTGTTAAATTAGGTTTTGGGTCAAGGTTTGAATTAGAGTTTTTGTTAAAATTAGGGTTTTGGGTCCAAATTAGGGTTTAAAATTAGGTTTGAGTTTAAAATTTAGGGTTTTGGGTCAAAATTAGGGTTTCGAGTCAAAATTAGTTTTTTGGGTCAAATTTTGGGTTTATGGTCAAAGTTAGGGTTTAGGGTTTGAAATAGGGTTTTGAGTGTAAAATAGGGTTTTGGTTCAAAAATAGAGTTAGTATTAGGGTTTTCGGTCAAAATTAGGCCTCGGGGTTAAAATTAAGGTTTTGGGTCAAAATTAGGGGTTTAGGTACAAATTAGTGTTTAGGGTTTTAATTAGGGTTTTGAGTTAAAGATATTTTTTGGGTCAAAAATAGGGTTAGAATTAGGATTTTATGTTAAAATTAGGGTTGTGTCAAAATTAGGGCTTAGGTTTAGAATTTGGGTTGGAATTAGGATTTTGGGTAAAATTAGGGTTTCGGGTCAAAATTAGGGTTCAGGGTCAAATTTATGGTTTAGGGTCAAAGTTAGGGTTTAGGGTTTGAAATAGGGTTTTGAGTTTAAAATAGGGTTTTGGGTCAAAAATAAGGTTAGAATTAGGGTTTTTGGGTCAAAATTAGGTCTTGGGGTTACAATTAGGGTTTGGGGGTCAAATTTTGGTTTTGGATCAAAATTTGGGTTATGGGTCAAAATTAGGGTTTAGGGTTTGAATTAGGGATGAGTTAAAGATATGTTTTTGGGTCAAAAATAGGGTTAGAATTAGGGTTTTGGGTTAAAATTAGGGTTGTGTCAAAACAAGGGCTTAGGGTTAGAATTTGGGTTAGAATTAGGATTTTGGGTCAAAATTAGGGTTCGGGGTCAAATTTAGGGTTCGGGGTCAAATTGAAGGTTCAGGGTCAAAATTAGGGTTTAGGGTTTAAAATAGGGTTTTGGGTCCAAAATAGGGGTAGAATTAGGCTTTTAGGTCAAAATTAGGGCTTTCGGTTAAAATTTGGTTTAGGGTCAAACATAGGGTTAAATTAGGGTTTTGAGTTAAAATTAGGGTTTTGGGAAAAATTAGGGTTTTGGGTCAAATTTAGGGTTTAGGATCAAAATTAGGGTTTAGGGTTTGAAATAGGGTTGAGTTTAAAATAGGGTTTTGGGTCAAAAATAGGGTAAGATTTAGGGTTTTGTGTCAAAATTAGGGCTTTCGGTTACAATTTGGGTTTTGGGTTAAAATTAGGGTTTATGATTAAAATTAGGGTTTAGGGTTTGAATTATGGTTTTGAGTTTAAAATAGGGTTTTGGGTCAAAATTATGGATTTGGTGTTAAATTAGGTTTTGGGTCAAGGTTTGAATTAGAGTTTTTTGTTAAAAATCGGGTTTTAGGTCCAAATTAGGGTAAAAATTACGGTTTTGGGTTAAAATTTAGGGTTTCGGGTCAAAATTAGGGTTTCGGGTCAAAATTAGGTTTTGGGTCAAATTTGGGTTTATGGTCAAAGTTAGGGTTTAGGGTTGAAATAGGGTTTTGAGTGTAAAATAGGGTTTTGGTTCAAAAATAGGGTAGTATTAGGGTTTTGGGTCAAAATTAGGCCTCGAGGTTAAAATTAAGGTTTTGTGTCAAAATTAGGGTTTTAGTACAAATTAGTGTTTAGGGTTTTAATTAGGGTTTTGAGTTAAAGATATGTTTTGGGTAAAAAATAGGGTTAGAATTAGGATTTTGTGTTAAAATTAGGGTTTGTGTCAAAATTAGGGCTTAGGTTTAGAATTTGGGTTGGAATTAGTATTTTGGGTAAAATTAGGGTTTTGGTCAAAATTAGGGTTTGGGTCAAATTTATGGTTTAGGGTCAAAGTTAGGGTTTAGGGTTTGAAATAGGGTTTTGAGTTTAAAATAGTGTTTTGGGTCAAAAATAGGGTTAGAATTAGGGTTTTGGGTCAAAATTAGGTGGTTTTGGGTTACAATTAGGGTTTGGGGTGAAAATTTGGGTTTTGGATCCAAATTAGGGTTATTGGTGAAAATTAGGGTTTAGGGTTTGAATGAGGGATGAGTTAAAGATATGTTTTGGGTCAAAAATAGGGTTAGAATTAGGGTTTTGGGTTAAAATTAGGGTTATGTCAAAACTAGGGCTTAGGGTAAATTTGGGTTAGAATTAGGATTTTGGGTAAAATAGGGTTTCTTGTCAAAATTAGGGTTTTGGGTCAAATTTAAGGTTTAGGGTCAAAAATAGGGTTTAGGGTTTAAATTAGGGTTTTGGGTCAAAAATAGGGGTTTAGGGTTTTAGGTCAAAATTAAGGTTTTCGGTTAAAAATTGGTTTAGGGTCAAATTTTGGGTTAGAATTAGGGTTTTGAGTTAGAATTAGGTTTTGGGAAAAATTAGGGTTTTGGGTCAAAATTTAGGGTTTAGGATCAAAATTAGGGTTAAGGGTTTGAAATAGGGTTTAGTTTAAATTAGGGTTTTGGGTCAAAAATAGGGTTAGAATTAGGGTTTTGTGTCAAAATTAGGGCTTTGGGTTACAATTAGGGTTTTGTGTTAAAATTAGGGTTTAGGATTAAAATTAGGGTTTAGGGTTTGAATTGAATTTGAGTTTAAAATAGGGTTTGGGTCAAAATTATGGTTGGTGTTAAATTAGGTTTTGGGTCAAGGTTTGAATTAGAGTTTTTGTTAAAAATCGGGTTTTGGGTCCAATTAGGTTAAAATTAGGTTTTGAGTTAAAATTTAGGGTTTTGGTCAAAATTAGGGTTTTGAGTCAAAATTAGGTTTTTGTGTCAAATTTTAGGTTTATGGTCAAAAGTTAGGGTTTAGGGCTTGAAATAGGGAATTGAGTGTAAAATAGGCATTGCGTTCAAAAAAAGGGATAGTATAAGGGTTTTCGGTCAACATTTCGCCAAGAGGTTAAAATAAAGGTTTTGTGTAAAAAGTAGGGTTTTAGTACAAATTAGTGTTTAGGGTTTTAATTAGGGTTTTGAGTTAAAGATATGTTTTTGGGTAAAAATAGGGTTAGAATTAGGATTTTGTGTTAAAATTAGGGTTCTGTGTCAAAATTAGGGCTTAGGTTTAGAATTTGGGTTGGAATTAGTATTTTGGGTAAAATTAGGGTTTCGGGTCAAAATTAGGGTTCGGGGTCAAATTTATGGTTTAGGGTCAAAGTTAGGGTTTAGGGTTTGAAATAGAGTTTTGAGTTTAAAATAGTGTTTTGGGTCAAAAATAGGGTTAGAATTAGGGTTTTGGGTCAAAATTAGTGCTTTGGGTTACAATTAGGGTTTGGGGTGAAAATTTGGGTTTTGGATCCAAATTAGGGTTATGGGTGAAAATTAGGGTTTAGGGTTTGAATGAGGGATGAGTTAAAGATATGTTTTTGGGTCATAAATAGGGTTAGAATTAGGGTTTTGGGTTAAAATTAGGGTTGTGTCAAAACTAGGGCTTAGGGTTAGAATTTGGGTTAGAATTAGGATTTTGGGTAAAATTAGGGTTTCGTGTCAAAATTAGGGTTTGGGGTCAAATTTAAGGTTTAGGGTCAAAATTATGGTTTAGGGTTTAAAATAGTGTTTTGGGTCCAAAATAGGGGTAGAATTAGGCTTTTAGGTCAAAATTAGGGCTTTCGGTTAAAATTTGGTTTAGGGTCAAACATAGTGTTTAGGGTCAAAATTTGGGTTAGAATTAGGGTTTTGAGTTAAAAGTAGGGTTTTTGGGAAAAATTACGGTTTTGGGTCAAATTTAGGATTTAGGATCAAAATTAGGGTTTTGGGTCAAAAATAGGGTTAGAATTAGGGTTTTGTGTCAAAATTAGGGCTTTGGGTTACAATTAGGGTTTTGGGTTAAAATTAGGGTTTAGGATTAAAATTAGGGTTTAGGGTTTGAATTAGGGTTTTGAGTTTAAAATAGGGTTTGGGTCAAAATTATGGATTTGGTGTTAAATTAGGTTTTGGGTCTAGGTTTGAATTAGAGTTTTTTGTTGAAAATCGGGTTTTGGTTCCAAATTAAGGTTAAAATTACGGTTTTGGGTTAAAATTTAGGGTTTCGGGTCAAAATTAGGGTTTTAGTCAAAATTAGGTTTTTGGGTCAAATTTTGGGTTTATGGTCAAAATTAGGGTTTAGGGCTTGAAATAGGGTTTTGAGTGTAAAATAGGGTTTTGGTTCAAAAATAGGGATAGTATTAGGGTTTTGGTCAAAATATTGGCCTCGAGGTTAAAATTAAGGTTTTGTGTCAAAATTAGGGGTTTTAGTACAAATTAGTGTTTAGAGTTTTAATTAGGGTTTTGAGTTAAAGATATGTTTTTGGGTAAAAAATAGGGTTAGAATTAGGATTTTGTGTTAAAATTAGGTTTTGTGTCAAAATTAGGGCTTAGGTTTAGAATTTGGGTTGGAATTAGTATTTTGGGTAAAATTAGGGTTTGGGTCAAAATTAGGGTTTGGGGTCAAATTTATGGTTTAGGGTCAAATTTAGGGTTTAGGGTTTGAAATAGGGTTTTGAGTTTAAAATCAGGTTTTGGGTCAAAAATAGGGTTTGAATTAGGGTTTTGGGTCAAAATTAGGGCTTTGGGTTACAATTAGGGTTTGGGGTCAAAATTTGGGTTTTGTATCCAAATTAGGGTTATGGGCAAAAATTAGGGTTTAGGGTTTGAATTAGGGATGAGTTAAAGATATGTTTTTGGGTCATAAATAGGGTTAGAATTAGGGTATTGGGTTAAAATTAGGGTTGTGTCAAAACTAGGGCTTAGGGTTAGAATTTGGGTTAGAATTAGGATTTTCCGTAAAATTAGGGTTTCGTGTCAAAATTAGGGTTCGGTATCAAATTTAAGGTTTAGGGTCAAAATTAGGGTTTAGGGTTTAAAATAGGCTTTTGGGTCAAAATTAGGGGTAGAATTAGGCTTTTAGGTCAAAATTAAGGCTTTGGTTAAAAATTGGTTTAGGGTCAAATTTTGGGTTAGAATCCGGGTTTTGAGTTAAAATTAGGGTTTTGGGAAAAATTAGGGTTTTGGGTCAAATTTAGGGTTTAGGATCAAAATTAGGGTTTAGGGTTTGAAATAGGGTTGAGTTTAAAATAGGGTTTTGGGTCAAAAATAGGGTAAGATTTAGGGTTTTGTGTCAAAATTAGGGCTTTGGGTTACAATTAGGGTTTTGGGTTAAAATTGGGGTTTAGGATTAAAATTAGGGTTTAGGGTTTGAATTAGGAATTTGAGTTTAAAATAGGGTTTGGGTCAAAATTATGGATTTGGTGTTAAATTAGGTTTTGGGTCAAGGTTTGAATTAGAGTTGTTTGTTAAAAATCGGGTTTTGGGTCCAAATTAGGGTTAAAATTACGGTTTTGGGTCAAACTTTAGGGTTTGGTCAAAATTAGGGTTTGAGTCAAAATTAGGTTTTGGGTCAAATTTTGGGTTTATGGTCAAAGTTAGGGTTTAGGGCTTGAAATAGGGTTTTGAGTGTAAAATAGGGTTTTGGTTCAAAAATAGGGATAGTGTTAGGGTTTTGGGTCAAAATTAGGCCTCGAGGTTAAAATTATGGTTTTGTGTCAAAATTAGGGGTTTTAGTACAAATTAGTGTTTAGGGTTTTAATTAGGGTTTTGAGTTAAAGATATGTTTTTGGGTAAAAAATAGGGTTAGAATTAGGATTTTGTGTTAAAATTAGGCTTCTGTGTCAAAATTAGGGCTTAGGTTTAGAATTTGGGTTGGAATTAGTATTTTGGGTAAAATTAGGGTTTCGGGTCAAAATTAGGGTTCGGGGTCAAATTTATGGTTTAGGGTCAAAGTTAGGGTTTAGGGTTTGAAATAGAGTTTTGAGTTTAAAATAGTGTTTTGGGGCAAAAATAGGGTTAGAATTAGGGTTTTGGGTCAAAATTAGTGCTTTGGGTTACAATTAGGGTTTGGGGTGAAAATTTGGGTTTTGGATCCAAATTAGGGTTATGGGTGAAAATTAGGGTTTAGGGTTTGAATGAGGGATGAGTTAAAGATATGTTTTTGGGTCATAAATAGGGTTAGAATTAGGGTTTTGGGTTAAAATTAGGGTTATGTCAAAACTAGGGCTTAGGGTTAGAATTTGGGTTAGAATTAGGATTTTGGGTAAAATTAGGGTTTCTTGTCAAAATTAGGGTTCGGGGTCAAATTTAAGGTTTAGGGTCAAAATTAGGGTTTAGGGTTTAAAATAGGGTTTTGGGTCCAAAATAGGGGTAGAATTAGGCTTTTAGGTCAAAATTAAGGCTTTCGGTTAAAAATTGGTTTAGGGTCAAATTTTGGGTTAGAATTAGGGTTTTGACTTAGAATTAGGGTTTGGGGAAAAATTAGGGTTTTGGGTCAAATTTAGGGTTTAGGATCAAAATTAGGGTTTAGGGTTTGAAATAGGGTTGAGTTTAAAATAGGGTTTTGGGTCAAAAATAGGGTTAGAATTAGGGTTTTGTGTCAAAATTAGGGCTTTGGGTTACAATTAGGGTTTTGGGTTAAAATTGGGGTTTAGGATTAAAATTAGGGTTTAGGGTTTGAATTAGGAATTTGAGTTTAAAATAGGGTTTGGGTCAAAATTATGGATTTGGTGTTAAATTAGGTTTTGGGTCAAGGTTTGAATTAGAGTTTTTGTTAAAAATCGTGTTTTTGGTACAAATTAGGGTTAAAATTACGTTTTTTAGAAAAAATTTAGGGTTTTGGTCAAAATTAGGGTTTCGAGTCAAAATTAGGTTTTTGGGTCAAATTTTGGGTTTATGGTCAAAGTTAGGGTTTAGGGCTTGAAATAGGGTTTTGAGTGTAAAATAGGGTTTTGGTTCAAAAATAGGGATAGTATTAGGGTTTTGGGTCAAAATTTGGCCTCGAGGTTAAAATTAAGGTTTTGTGTCAAAATTAGGGGTTTTAGTACAAATTAGTGTTTAGGGTTTTAATTAGGGTTTTGAGTTAAAGATATGTTTTTGGGTAAAAAATAGGGTTAGAATTAGGATTTTGTGTTATAATTAGGCTTCTGTGTCAAAATTAGGGCTTAGGTTTAGAATTTGGGTTGGAATTAGTATTTTGGGTAAAATTAGGGTTTCGGGTCAAAATTAGGGTTCGGGGTCAAATTTATGGTTTAGGGTCAAAGTTAGGGTTTAGGGTTTGAAATAGAGTTTTGAGTTTAAAATAGTGTTTTGGGGCAAAAATAGGGTTAGAATTAGGGTTTTGGGTCAAAATTAGTGCTTTGGGTTACAATTAGGGTTTGGGGTGAAAATTTGGGTTTTGGATCCAAATTAGGGTTATGGGTGAAAATTAGGGTTTAGGGTTTGAATGAGGGATGAGTTAAAGATATGTTTTTGGGTCATAAATAGGGTTAGAATTAGGGTTTTGGGTTAAAATTAGGGTTATGTCAAAACTAGGGCTTAGGGTTAGAATTTGGGTTAGAATTAGGATTTTGGGTAAAATTAGGGTTTCTTGTCAAAATTAGGGTTCGGGGTCAAATTTAAGGTTTAGGGTCAAAATTAGGGTTTAGGGTTTAAAATAGGGTTTTGGGTATAGGGGTAGAATTAGGCTTTTAGGTCAAAATTAAGGCTTTCGGTTAAAAATTGGTTTAGGGTCAAATTTTGGGTTAGAATTAGGGTTTTGACTTAGAATTAGGGTTTGGGGAAAAATTAGGGTTTTGGGTCAAATTTAGGGTTTAGGATCAAAATTAGGGTTTAGGGTTTGAAATAGGGTTGAGTTTAAAATAGGGTTTTGGGTCAAAAATAGGGTTAGAATTAGGGTTTTGTGTCAAAATTAGGGCTTTGGGTTACAATTAGGGTTTTGGGTTAAAATTGGGGTTTAGGATTAAAATTAGGGTTTAGGGTTTGAATTAGGAATTTGAGTTTAAAATAGGGTTTGGGTCAAAATTATGGATTTGGTGTTAAATTAGGTTTTGGGTCAAGGTTTGAATTAGAGTTTTTTGTTAAAAATCGGGTTTTGGGTCCAAATTAGGTTAAAATTATGGTTTTGAGTTAAAATTTAGGGTTTCGGGTCAAAATTAGGGTTTCGAGTCAAAATTAGGTTTCTGGGTCAAATTTTGGGTTTATGGTCAAAGTTAGGGTTTAGGGCTTGAAATAGGGTTTTGAGTGTAAAATAGGGTTTTGGTTCAAAAATAGGGATAGTATTAGGGTTTTGGGTCAAAATTTGGCCTCGAGGTTAAAATTAAGGTTTTGTGTCAAAATTAGGGGTTTTAGTACAAATTAGTGTTTAGGGTTTTAATTAGGGTTTTGAGTTAAAGATATGTTTTTGGGTAAAAAATAGGGTTAGAATTAGGATTTTGTGTTATAATTAGGCTTCTGTGTCAAAATTAGGGCTTAGGTTTAGAATTTGGGTTGGAATTAGTATTTTGGGTAAAATTAGGGTTCGGGGTCAAATTTATGGTTTAGGGTCAAAGTTAGGGTTTAGGGTTTGAAATAGAGTTTTGAGTTTAAAATAGTGTTTTGGGGCAAAAATAGGGTTAGAATTAGGGTTTTGGGTCAAAATTAGTGCTTTGGGTTACAATTAGGGTTTGGGGTGAAAATTTGGGTTTTGGATCCAAATTAGGGTTATGGGTGAAAATTAGGGTTTAGGGTTTGAATGAGGGATGAGTTAAAGATATGTTTTTGGGTCATAAATAGGGTTAGAATTAGGGTTTTGGGTTAAAATTAGGGTTATGTCAAAACTAGGGCTTAGGGTTAGAATTTGGGTTAGAATTAGGATTTTGGGTAAAATTAGGGTTTCTTGTCAAAATTAGGGTTCGGGGTCAAATTTAAGGTTTAGGGTCAAAATTAGGGTTTAGGGTTTAAAATAGGGTTTTGGGTCCAAAATAGGGGTAGAATTAGGCTTTTAGGTCAAAATTAAGGCTTTGGTTAAAAATTGGTTTAGGTTCAAATTTTGGGTTTGAATTAGGGTTTTGACTTAGAATTTGGTTTGGGGAAAATTAGGGTTTTGGGTCAAATTTAGGGTTTAGGATCAAAATTAGGGTTTAGGGTTTGAAATAGGGTTGAGTTTAAAATAGGGTTTTGGGTCAAAAATAGGGTTAGAATTAGGGTTTTGTGTCAAAATTAGGGCTTTGGGTTACAATTAGGGTTTTGGGTTAAAATTGGGGTTTAGGATTAAAATTAGGGTTTAGGGTTTGAATTAGGAATTTGAGTTTAAAATAGGGTTTGGGTCAAAATTATGGATTTGGTGTTAAATTAGGTTTTGGGTCAAGGTTTGAATTAGAGTTTTTTGTTAAAAATCGGGTTTTGGGTCCAAATTAGGGTTAAAATTACGGTTTTGAGTTAAAATTTAGGGTTTCGTGTCAAAATTAGGGTTTCGAGTCAAAATTAGGTTTTTGGGTCAAATTTTGGGTTTATGGTCAAAGTTAGGGTTTAGGGCTTGAAATAGGGTTTTGAGTGTAAAATAGGGTTTTGTTTCAAAAATAATAGTATTAGGGTTTTGGGTCAAATTTTGGCCTCGAGGTTAAAATTAAGGTTTTGTGTCAAAATTAGGGTTATTAGTACAAATTAGTGTTTAGGGTTTTAATTAGGGTTTTGAGTTAAAGATATGTTTTTGGGTAAAAAATAGGGTTAGAATTAGGATTTTGTGTTATAATTAGGCTTCTGTGTCAAAATTAGGGCTTAGGTTTAGAATTTGGGTTGGAATTAGTATTTTGGGTAAAATTAGGGTTTCGGGTCAAAATTAGGGTTCGGGGTCAAATTTATGGTTTAGGGTCAAAGTTAGGGTTTAGGGTTTGAAATAGAGTTTTGAGTTTAAAATAGTGTTTTGGGGCAAAAATAGGGTTAGAATTAGGGTTTTGGGTCAAAATTAGTGCTTTGGGTTACAATTAGGGTTTGGGGTGAAAATTTGGGTTTTGGATCCAAATTAGGGTTATGGGTGAAAATTAGGGTTTAGGGTTTGAATGAGGGGATGAGTTAAAGATATGTTTTTGGGTCATAAATAGGGTTAGAATTAGGGTTTTGGGTTAAAATTAGGGTTATGTCAAAACTAGGGCTTAGGGTTAGAATTTGGGTTAGAATTAGGATTTTGGGTAAAATTAGGGTTTCTTGTCAAAATTAGGGTTCGGGGTCAAATTTAAGGTTTAGGGTCAAAATTAGGGTTTAGGGTTTAAAATAGGGTTTTGGGTCCAAAATAGGGGTAGAATTAGGCTTTTAGGTCAAAATTAAGGCTTTCGGTTAAAAATTGGTTTAGGGTCAAATTTTGGGTTAGAATTAGGGTTTTGACTTAGAATTAGGGTTTGGGGAAAAATTAGGGTTTTGGGTCAAATTTAGGGTTTAGGATCAAAATTAGGGTTTAGGGTTTGAAATAGGGTTGAGTTTAAAATAGGGTTTTGGGTCAAAAATAGGGTTAGAATTAGGGTTTTGTGTCAAAATTAGGGCTTTGGGTTACAATTAGGGTTTTGGGTTAAAATTGGGGTTTAGGATTAAAATTAGGGTTTAGGGTTTGAATTAGGAATTTGAGTTTAAAATAGGGTTTGGGTCAAAATTATGGATTTGGTGTTAAATTAGGTTTTGGGTCAAGGTTTGAATTAGAGTTTTTTGTTAAAAATCGGGTTTTGGGTCCAAATTAGGGTTAAAATTACGGTTTTGAGTTAAAATTTAGGGTTTCGGGTCAAAATTAGGGTTTCGAGTCAAAATTAGGTTTTTGGGTCAAATTTTGGGTTTATGGTCAAAGAAGGACTTGAAATAGGGTTTTGAGTGTAAAATAGGGTTTTGGTTCAAAAATAGGGATAGTATTAGGGTTTTGGGTCAAAATTTGGCCTCGAGGTTAAAATTAGGTTTTGTGTCAAAATTAGGGTTTTAGTACAAATTAGTGTTTAGGGTTTTAATTAGGGTTTTGAGTTAAAGATATGTTTTTGGGTAAAAAATAGGGTTAGAATTAGGATTTTGTGTTATAATTTAGCCTCGTGTCAAAATTAGGGCTTAGGTTTAGAATTTGGGTTGGAATTAGTATTTTGGGTAAAATTAGGGTTTTGGTCAAAATTAGGGTTTGGGTCAAATTTATGGTTTAGGGTCAAAGTTAGGGTTTAGGGTTTGAAATAGAGTTTTGAGTTTAAAATAGTGTTTTGGGGCAAAAATAGGGTTAGAATTAGGGTTTTGGGTCAAAATTAGTGATTTGGGTTACAATTAGGGTTTGGGGTGAAAATTTGGGTTTTGGATCCAAATTAGGGTTATGGGTGAAAATTAGGGTTTAGGGTTTGAATGAGGGATGAGTTAAAGATATGTTTTTGGGTCATAAATAGGGTTAGAATTAGGGTTTTGGGTTAAAATTAGGGTTATGTCAAAACTAGGGCTTAGGGTTAGAATTTGGGTTAGAATTAGGATTTTGGGTAAAATTAGGGTTTCTTGTCAAAATTAGGGTTGGGGTCAAATTTAAGGTTTAGGGTCAAAATTAGGGTTTAGGGTTTAAAATAGGGTTTTGGGTCCAAAATAGGGGTAGAATTAGGCTTTTAGGTCAAAATTAAGGCTTTCGGTTAAAAATTGGTTTAGGGTCAAATTTTGGGTTAGAATTAGGGTTTTGACTTAGAATTAGGGTTTGGGGAAAAATTAGGGTTTTGGGTCAAATTTAGGGTTTAGGATCAAAATTAGGGTTTAGGGTTTGAAATAGGGTTGAGTTTAAAATAGGGTTTTGGGTCAAAAATAGGGTTAGAATTAGGGTTTTGTGTCAAAATTAGGGCTTTGGGTTACAATTAGGGTTTTGGGTTAGAATGGGCTTGTAGGATTAAATGTAGGGTTTAGGGTTTGAATTAGGGTTTTGAGTTTAAAATAGGGTTTTGTGTCAAAATTATGGATTTGGTGTTAAATTAGGTTTTGGGTCAAGGTTTGAATTAGAGTTTTTGTTAAAAATCGGGTTTTGGGTCCAAATTAGGGTTAAAATTACGGTTTTGAGTTAAAATTTAGGGTTTCGGGTCAAAATTAGGGTTTCGAGTCAAAATTAGGTTTTTGGGTCAAATTTTGGGTTTATGGTCAAAGTTAGGGTTTAGGGCTTGAAATAGGGTTTTGAGTGTAAAATAGGGTTTTGGTTCAAAAATAGGGATAGTATTAGGGTTTTGGGTCAAAATTTGGCCTCGAGGTTAAAATTAAGGTTTTGTGTCAAAATTAGGGGTTTTAGTACAAATTAGTGTTTAGGGTTTTAATTAGGGTTTTGAGTTAAAGATATGTTTTTGGGTAAAAAATAGGGTTAGAATTAGGATTTTGTGTTATAATTAGGCTTCTGTGTCAAAATTAGGGCTTAGGTTTAGAATTTGGGTTGGAATTAGTATTTTGGGTAAAATTAGGGTTTCGGGTCAAAATTAGGGTTCGGGGTCAAATTTATGGTTTAGGGTCAAAGTTAGGGTTTAGGGTTTGAAATAGAGTTTTGAGTTTAAAATAGTGTTTTGGGGCAAAAATAGGGTTAGAATTAGGGTTTTGGGTCAAAATTAGTGCTTTGGGTTACAATTAGGGTTTGGGGTGAAAATTTGGGTTTTGGATCCAAATTAGGGTTATGGGTGAAAATTAGGGTTTAGGGTTTGAATGAGGGATGAGTTAAAGATATGTTTTTGGGTCATAAATAGGGTTAGAATTAGGGTTTTGGGTTAAAATTAGGGTTATGTCAAAACTAGGGCTTAGGGTTAGAATTTGGGTTAGAATTAGGATTTTGGGTAAAATTAGGGTTTCTTGTCAAAATTAGGGTTCGGGGTCAAATTTAAGGTTTAGGGTCAAAATTAGGGTTTAGGGTTTAAAATAGGGTTTTGGGTCCAAAATAGGGGTAGAATTAGGCTTTTAGGTCAAAATTAAGGCTTTCGTTTAAAAATTGGTTTAGGGTCAAATTTTGGGTTAGAATTAGGGTTTTGACTTAGAATTAGGGTTTGGGGAAAAATTAGGGTTTTGGGTCAAATTTAGGGTTTAGGATCAAAATTAGGGTTTAGGGTTTGAAATAGGGTTGAGTTTAAAATAGGGTTTTGGGTCAAAAATAGGGTTAGAATTAGGGTTTTGTGTCAAAATTAGGGCTTTGGGTTACAATTAGGGTTTTGGGTTAAAATTGGGGTTTAGGATTAAAATTAGGGTTTAGGGTTTGAATTAGGAATTTGAGTTTAAAATAGGGTTTGGGTCAAAATTATGGATTTGGTGTTAAATTAGGTTTTGGGTCAAGGTTTGAGTTAGAGTTTTTGTTAAAAATCGGGTTTTGGGTCCAAATTAGGGTTAAAATTACGGTTTTGGGTTAAAATTTAGGGTTTCAGGTCAAAATTAGGGTTTCGAGTCAAAATTAGGTTTTTGGGTCAAATTTTGGGTTTATGGTCAAAGTTAGGGTTTAGGGCTTGAAATAGGGTTTTGAGTGTAAAATAGGGTTTTGGTTCAAAAATAGGGATAGTATTAGGGTTTTGGGTCAAAATTTGGCCTCGAGGTTAAAATTAAGGTTTTGTGTCAAAATTAGGGGTTTTAGTACAAATTAGTGTTTAGGGTTTTAATTAGGGTTTTGAGTTAAAGATATGTTTTTGGGTAAAAAATAGGGTTAGAATTAGGATTTTGTGTTATAATTAGGCTTCTGTGTCAAAATTAGGGCTTAGGTTTAGAATTTGGGTTGGAATTAGTATTTTGGGTAAAATTAGGGTTCGGGGTCAAATTTATGGTTTAGGGTCAAAGTTAGGGTTTAGGGTTTGAAATAGAGTTTTGAGTTTAAAATAGTGTTTTGGGGCAAAAATAGGGTTAGAATTAGGGTTTTGGGTCAAAATTAGTGCTTTGGGTTACAATTAGGGTTTGGGGTGAAAATTTGGGTTTTGGATCCAAATTAGGGTTATGGGTGAAAATTAGGGTTTAGGGTTTGAATGAGGGATGAGTTAAAGATATGTTGTTTTGTCATAAATAGGGTTAGAATTAGGGTTTTGGGGTAAAATTAGGGTTGTGTCAAAACTAGGGCTTAGGGTTAGAATTTGGGTTAGAATTAGGATTTTGGGTAAAATTAGGGTTTCGTGTCAAAATTAGGGTTTGGGGTCAAATTTAAGGTTTAGGGTCAAAATTAGGGTTTAGGGTTTAAAATAGGGTTTTGGGTCCAAAATAGGGGTAGAATTAGGCTTTTAGGTCAAAATTAAGGCTTTCGGTTAAAAATTGGTTTAGGGTCAAATTTTGGGTTAGAATTAGGGTTTTGACTTAGAATTAGGGTTTGGGGAAAAATTAGGGTTTTGGGTCAAATTTAGGGTTTAGGATCAAAATTAGGGTTTAGGGTTTGAAATAGGGTTGAGTTTAAAATAGGGTTTTGGGTCAAAAATAGGGTTAGAATTAGGGTTTTGTGTCAAAATTAGGGCTTTGGGTTACAATTAGGGTTTTGGGTTAAAATTGGGGTTTAGGATTAAAATTAGGGTTTAGGGTTTGAATTAGGAATTTGAGTTTAAAATAGGGTTTTGGTCAAAATTATGGATTTGGTGTTAAATTAGGTTTTGGGTCAAGGTTTGAATTAGAGTTTTTGTTAAAAATCGGGTTTTGGGTCCAAATTAGGTTAAAATTACGGTTTTGAGTTAAAATTTAGGGTTTGGTCAAAATTAGGGTTTGAGTCAAAATTAGGTTTTGGGTCAAATTTTGGGTTTATGGTCAAAGTTAGGGTTTAGGGCTTGAAATAGGGTTTTGAGTGTAAAATAGGGTTTTGGTTCAAAAATAGGGATAGTATTAGGGTTTTGGGTCAAAATTTGGCCTCGAGGTTAAAATTAAGGTTTTGTGTCAAAATTAGGGGTTTTAGTACAAATTAGTGTTTAGGGTTTTAATTAGGGTTTTGAGTTAAAGATATGTTTTTGGGTAAAAATAGGGTTAGAATTAGGATTTTGTGTTATAATTAGGCTTCTGTGTCAAAATTAGGGCTTAGGTTTAGAATTTGGGTTGGAATTAGTATTTTGGGTAAAATTAGGGTTTCGGGTCAAAATTAGGGTTCGGGGTCAAATTTATGGTTTAGGGTCAAAGTTAGGGTTTAGGGTTTGAAATAGAGTTTTGAGTTTAAAATAGTGTTTTGGGGCAAAAATAGGGTTAGAATTAGGGTTTTGGGTCAAAATTAGTGCTTTGGGTTACAATTAGGGTTTGGGGTGAAAATTTGGGTTTTGGATCCAAATTAGGGTTATGGGTGAAAATTAGGGTTTAGGGTTTGAATGAGGGATGAGTTAAAGATATGTTTTTGGGTCATAAATAGGGTTAGAATTAGGGTTTTGGGTTAAAATTAGGGTTATGTCAAAACTAGGGCTTAGGGTTAGAATTTGGGTTAGAATTAGGATTTTGGGTAAAATTAGGGTTTCTTGTCAAAATTAGGGTTCGGGGTCAAATTTAAGGTTTAGGGTCAAAATTAGGGTTTAGGGTTTAAAATAGGGTTTTGGGTCCAAAATAGGGGTAGAATTAGGCTTTTAGGTCAAAATTAAGGCTTTCGGTTAAAAATTGGTTTAGGGTCAAATTTTGGGTTAGAATTAGGGTTTTGACTTAGAATTAGGGTTTGGGGAAAAATTAGGGTTTTGGGTCAAATTTAGGGTTTAGGATCAAAATTAGGGTTTAGGGTTTGAAATAGGGTTGAGTTTAAAATAGGGTTTTGGGTCAAAAATAGGGTTAGAATTAGGGTTTTGTGTCAAAATTAGGGCTTTGGGTTACAATTAGGGTTTTGGGTTAAAATTGGGGTTTAGGATTAAAATTAGGGTTTAGGGTTTGAATTAGGAATTTGAGTTTAAAATAGGGTTTGGGTCAAAATTATGGATTTGGTGTTAAATTAGGTTTTGGGTCAAGGTTTGAATTAGAGTTTTTTGTTAAAAATCGGGTTTTGGGTCCAAATTAGGGTTAAAATTACGGTTTTGAGTTAAAATTTAGGGTTTCGGGTCAAAATTAGGGTTTCGAGTCAAAATTAGGTTTTTGGGTCAAATTTTGGGTTTATGGTCAAAGTTAGGGTTTAGGGCTTGAAATAGGGTTTTGAGTGTAAAATAGGGTTTTGGTTCAAAAATAGGGATAGTATTAGGGTTTTGGGTCAAAATTTGGCCTCGAGGTTAAAATTAAGGTTTTGTGTCAAAATTAGGGGTTTTAGTACAAATTAGTGTTTAGGGTTTTAATTAGGGTTTTGAGTTAAAGATATGTTTTGGGGAAAAAATAGGGTTAGAATTAGGATTTTGTGTTATAATTAGGGTTGTGTGTCAAAATTAGGGCTTAGGTTTAGAATTTGGGTTGGAATTAGTATTTTGGGTAAAATTAGGGTTTTGGTCAAAATTAGGGTTTGGGTCAAATTTATGGTTTAGGGTCAAAGTTAGGGTTTAGGGTTTGAAATAGAGTTTTGAGTTTAAAATAGTGTTTTGGGGCAAAAATAGGGTTAGAATTAGGGTTTTGGGTCAAAATTAGTGCTTTGGGTTACAATTAGGGTTTGGGGTGAAAATTTGGGTTTTGGATCCAAATTAGGGTTATGGGTGAAAATTAGGGTTTAGGGTTTGAATGAGGGATGAGTTAAAGATATGTTTTTGGGTCATAAATAGGGTTAGAATTAGGGTTTTGGGTTAAAATTAGGGTTATGTCAAAACTAGGGCTTAGGGTTAGAATTTGGGTTAGAATTAGGATTTTGGGTAAAATTAGGGTTTCTTGTCAAAATTAGGGTTCGGGGTCAAATTTAAGGTTTAGGGTCAAAATTAGGGTTTAGGGTTTAAAATAGGGTTTTGGGTCCAAAATAGGGGTAGAATTAGGCTTTTAGGTCAAAATTAAGGCTTTCGGTTAAAAATTGGTTTAGGGTCAAATTTTGGGTTAGAATTAGGGTTTTGACTTAGAATTAGGGTTTGGGGAAAAATTAGGGTTTTGGGTCAAATTTAGGGTTTAGGATCAAAATTAGGGTTTAGGGTTTGAAATAGGGTTGAGTTTAAAATAGGGTTTTGGGTCAAAAATAGGGTTAGAATTAGGGTTTTGTGTCAAAATTAGGGCTTTGGGTTACAATTAGGGTTTTGGGTTAAAATTGGGGTTTAGGATTAAAATTAGGGTTTAGGGTTTGAATTAGGAATTTGAGTTTAAAATAGGGTTTGGGTCAAAATTATGGATTTGGTGTTAAATTAGGTTTTGGGTCAAGGTTTGAATTAGAGTTTTTTGTTAAAAATCGGGTTTTGGGTCCAAATTAGGGTTAAAATTACGGTTTTGAGTTAAAATTTAGGGTTTCGGGTCAAAATTAGGGTTTCGAGTCAAAATTAGGTTTTTGGGTCAAATTTTGGGTTTATGGTCAAAGTTAGGGTTTAGGGCTTGAAATAGGGTTTTGAGTGTAAAATAGGGTTTTGGTTCAAAAATAGGGATAGTATTAGGGTTTTGGGTCAAAATTTGGCCTCGAGGTTAAAATTAAGGTTTTGTGTCAAAATTAGGGGTTTTAGTACAAATTAGTGTTTAGGGTTTTAATTAGGGTTTTGAGTTAAAGATATGTTTTTGGGTAAAAAATAGGGTTAGAATTAGGATTTTGTGTTATAATTAGGCTTCTGTGTCAAAATTAGGGCTTAGGTTTAGAATTTGGGTTGGAATTAGTATTTTGGGTAAAATTAGGGTTTCGGGTCAAAATTAGGTTTATGGGTCAAATTTATGGTTTAGGGTCAAAGTTAGGGTTTAGGGTTTGAAATAGAGTTTTGAGTTTAAAATAGTGTTTTGGGGCAAAAATAGGGTTAGAATTAGGGTTTTGGGTCAAAATTAGTGCTTTGGGTTACAATTAGGGTTTGGGGTGAAAATTTGGGTTTTGGATCCAAATTAGGGTTATGGGTGAAAATTAGGGTTTAGGGTTTGAATGAGGGATGAGTTAAAGATATGTTTTTGGGTCATAAATAGGGTTAGAATTAGGGTTTTGGGTTAAAATTAGGGTTATGTCAAAACTAGGGCTTAGGGTTAGAATTTGGGTTAGAATTAGGATTTTGGGTAAAATTAGGGTTTCTTGTCAAAATTAGGGTTCGGGGTCAAATTTAAGGTTTAGGGTCAAAATTAGGGTTTAGGGTTTAAAATAGGGTTTTGGGTCCAAAATAGGGGTAGAATTAGGCTTTTAGGTCAAAATTAAGGCTTTGGTTTTTTAAAATTGGTTTAGGGTCAAATTTTGGGGACTTAGAATTAGGGTTTGGGGAAAAATTAGGGTTTTGGGTCAAATTTAGGGTTTAGGATCAAAATTAGGGTTTAGGGTTTGAAATAGGGTTGAGTTTAAAATAGGGTTTTGGGTCAAAAATAGGGTTAGAATTAGGGTTTTGTGTCAAAATTAGGGCTTTGGGTTACAATTAGGGTTTTGGGTTAAAATTGGGGTTTAGGATTAAAATTAGGGTTTAGGGTTTGAATTAGGAATTTGAGTTTAAAATAGGGTTTGGGTCAAAATTATGGATTTGGTGTTAAATTAGGTTTTGGGTCAAGGTTTGAATTAGAGTTTTTTGTTAAAAATCGGGTTTTGGGTCCAAATTAGGGTTAAAATTACGGTTTTGAGTTAAAATTTAGGGTTAGGTGTCAAAATTAGGGTTTCGAGTCAAAATTAGGTTTTTGGGTCAAATTTTGGGTTTATGGTCAAAGTTAGGGTTTAGGGCTTGAAATAGGGTTTTGAGTGTAAAATAGGGTTTTGGTTCAAAAATAGGGATAGTATTAGGGTTTTGGGTCAAAATTTGGCCTCGAGGTTAAAATTAAGGTTTTGTGTCAAAATTAGGGGTTTTAGTACAAATTAGTGTTTAGGGTTTTAATTAGGGTTTTGAGTTAAAGATATGTTTTTGGGTAAAAAATAGGGTTAGAATTAGGATTTTGTGTTATAATTAGGCTTCTGTGTCAAAATTAGGGCTTAGGTTTAGAATTTGGGTTGGAATTAGTATTTTGGGTAAAATTAGGGTTTCGGGTCAAAATTAGGGTTCGGGGTCAAATTTATGGTTTAGGGTCAAAGTTAGGGTTTAGGGTTTGAAATAGAGTTTTGAGTTTAAAATAGTGTTTTGGGGCAAAAATAGGGTTAGAATTAGGGTTTTGGGTCAAAATTAGTGCTTTGGGTTACAATTAGGGTTTGGGGTGAAAATTTGGGTTTTGGATCCAAATTAGGGTTATGGGTGAAAATTAGGGTTTAGGGTTTGAATGAGGGATGAGTTAAAGATATGTTTTGGGTCATAAATAGGTTAGAATTAGGGTTTTGGGTTAAAATTAGGGTTATGTCAAAACTAGGGCTTAGGGTTAGAATTTGGGTTAGAATTAGGATTTTGGGTAAAATTAGGGTTTCTTGTCAAAATTAGGGTTTGGGTCAAATTTAAGGTTTAGGGTCAAAATTTGGGTTTAGGGTTTAAAATAGGGTTTTGGGTATAGGGGTAGAATTAGGCTTTTAGGTCAAAATTAAGGCTTTCGGTTAAAAATTGGTTTAGGGTCAAATTTTGGGTTAGAATTAGGGTTTTGACTTAGAATTAGGGTTTGGGGAAAAATTAGGGTTTTGGGTCAAATTTAGGGTTTAGGATCAAAATTAGGGTTTAGGGTTTGAAATAGGGTTGAGTTTAAAATAGGGTTTTGGGTCAAAAATAGGGTTAGAATTAGGGTTTTGTGTCAAAATTAGGGCTTTGGGTTACAATTAGGGTTTTGGGTTAAAATTGGGGTTTAGGATTAAAATTAGGGTTTAGGGTTTGAATTAGGAATTTGAGTTTAAAATAGGGTTTGGGTCAAAATTATGGATTTGGTGTTAAATTAGGTTTTGGGTCAAGGTTTGAATTAGAGTTTTTTGTTAAAAATCGGGTTTTGGGTCCAAATTAGGGTTAAAATTACGGTTTTGAGTTAAAATTTAGGGTTTCGGGTCAAAATTAGGGTTTCGAGTCAAAATTAGGTTTCTGGGTCAAATTTTGGGTTTATGGTCAAAGTTAGGGTTTAGGGCTTGAAATAGGGTTTTGAGTGTAAAATAGGGTTTTGGTTCAAAAATAGGGATAGTATTAGGGTTTTGGGTCAAAATTTGGCCTCGAGGTTAAAATTAAGGTTTTGTGTCAAAATTAGGGGTTTTAGTACAAATTAGTGTTTAGGGTTTTAATTAGGGTTTTGAGTTAAAGATATGTTTTTGGGTAAAAAATAGGGTTAGAATTAGGATTTTGTGTTATAATTAGGCTTCTGTGTCAAAATTAGGGCTTAGGTTTAGAATTTGGGTTGGAATTAGTATTTTGGGTAAAATTAGGGTTTCGGGTCAAAATTAGGGTTCGGGGTCAAATTTATGGTTTAGGGTCAAAGTTAGGGTTTAGGGTTTGAAATAGAGTTTTGAGTTTAAAATAGTGTTTTGGGGCAAAAATAGGGTTAGAATTAGGGTTTTGGGTCAAAATTAGTGCTTTGGGTTACAATTAGGGTTTGGGGTGAAAATTTGGGTTTTGGATCCAAATTAGGGTTATGGGTGAAAATTAGGGTTTAGGGTTTGAATGAGGGATGAGTTAAAGATATGTTTTTGGGTCATAAATAGGGTTAGAATTAGGGTTTTGGGTTAAAATTAGGGTTATGTCAAAACTAGGGCTTAGGGTTAGAATTTGGGTTAGAATTAGGATTTTGGGTAAAATTAGGGTTTCTTGTCAAAATTAGGGTTCGGGGTCAAATTTAAGGTTTAGGGTCAAAATTAGGGTTTAGGGTTTAAAATAGGGTTTTGGGTCCAAAATAGGGGTAGAATTAGGCTTTTAGGTCAAAATTAAGGCTTTCGGTTAAAAATTGGTTTAGGGTCAAATTTTGGGTTAGAATTAGGGTTTGGGGAAAAATTAGGGTTTTGGGTCAAATTTAGGGTTTAGGATCAAAATTAGGGTTTAGGGTTTGAAATAGGGTTGAGTTTAAAATAGGGTTTTGGGTCAAAAATAGGGTTAGAATTAGGGTTTTGTGTCAAAATTAGGGCTTTGGGTTACAATTAGGGTTTTGGGTTAAAATTGGGGTTTAGGATTAAAATTAGGGTTTAGGGTTTGAATTAGGAATTTGAGTTTAAAATAGGGTTTGGGTCAAAATTATGGATTTGGTGTTAAATTAGGTTTTGGGTCAAGGTTTGAATTAGAGTTTTTTGTTAAAAATCAGGTTTTGGGTCCAAATTAGGGTTAAAATTACGGTTTTGAGTTAAAATTTAGGGTTTCGGGTCAAAATTAGGGTTTCGAGTCAAAATTAGGTTTTGGGTCAATTTTGGGTTTATGGTCAAAGTTAGGGTTTAGGGCTTGAAAAAGGGTTTTGAGTGTAAAATAGGGTTTTGGTTCAAAAATAGGGATAGTATTAGGGTTTTGGGTCAAAATTTGGCCTCGAGGTTAAAATTAAGGTTTTGTGTCAAAATTAGGGGTTTTAGTACAAATTAGTGTTTAGGGTTTTAATTAGGGTTTTGAGTTAAAGATATGTTTTTGGGTAAAAAATAGGGTTAGAATTAGGATTTTGTGTAATAATTAGGGCCTGTGTCAAAATTAGGGCTTAGGTTTAGAATTTGGGTTGGAATTAGTATTTTGGGTAAAATTAGGTTTTGGTCAAAATTAGGGTTCGGGTCAAATTTATGGTTTTGTGTAAAACTTAGTGTTTAGGGTTTTAAATAGAGTTTTGAGTTTAATATATGGTTTTGGGTAAAAAATAGGGTTAGAATTAGGGTTTTGGGTCAAAATTAGTGCTTTGGGTTACAATTAGGGTTTGGGGTGAAAATTTGGGTTTTGGATCCAAATTAGGGTTATGGGTGAAAATTAGGGTTTAGGGTTTGAATTAGGGATGAGTTAAAGATATGTTTTTGGGTCATAAATATAGGTTAGAATTAGGGTTTTGGGTTAAAATTAGGGTTATGTCAAAACTAGGGCTTAGGGTTAGAATTTGGGTTAGAATTAGGGTTTTGAGTTAAAATTAGGGTTTTGGGGAAAATTAGGGTTTTGGGTCAAATTTAGGGTTTAGGGTCAAAATTAGGGTTTAGGGTTTAAAATAGGGTTTTGGGTCCAAAATAGGGGTAGAATTAGGCTTTTAGGTCAAAATTAAGGCTTTCGGTTAAAAATTGGTTTAGGGTCAAATTTTGGGTTAGAATTAGGGTTTTGACTTAGAATTAGGGTTTGGGGAAAAATTAGGGTTTTGGGTCAAATTTAGGGTTTAGGATCAAAATTAGGGTTTAGGGTTTGAAATAGGGTTGAGTTTAAAATAGGGTTTTGGGTCAAAAATAGGGTTAGAATTAGGGTTTTGTGTCAAAATTAGGGCTTTGGGTTACAATTAGGGTTTTGGGTTAAAATTGGGGTTTAGGATTAAAATTAGGGTTTAGGGTTTGAATTAGGAATTTGAGTTTAAAATAGGGTTTGGGTCAAAATTATGGATTTGGTGTTAAATTAGGTTTTGGGTCAAGGTTTGAATTAGAAGTTTTTGTTAAAAATCGGGTTATTGGTCCAAATTAGGGTTAAAATTACGGTTTTGAGTTAAAATTTAGGGATTCGGGTCAAAATTAGGGTTTGAGTCAAAATTAGGTTTTGGGTCAAATTTTGGGTTTATGGTCAAAGTTAGGGTTTAGGGCTTGAAATAGGGTTTTGAGTGTAAAATAGGGTTTTGGTTCAAAAATAGGGATATATTAGGGTTTGGTTTGGGTCAAAATTTGATTCTCGAGGTTAAAATTAGGTTTTGTGTCAAAATTAGGGGTTTTAGTACAAATTAGTGTTTAGGGTTTTAATTAGGGTTTTGAGTTAAAAATATTGTTTTGGGTCAAAAATATTGTTTAAATTAGGATTTTGGGTTAAAATTAGGGTTTTGGGTCAAAATTAGGGCTTAGGTTTAGAATTTGGGTTGGAATTAGTATTTTGGGTAAAATTAGGGTTTGGTCAAAATTAGGGTTTGGGTCAAATTTATGGTTTAGGGTCAAAGTTAGGGTTTAGGGTTTGAAATAGGGTTTTGAGTTTAAAATTTAAAAATGATAGGGTTTTGGGTCAAAATTAGGGCATTGGGTTACAATTAGGGTTTGGGGTCAAAATTTGGGTTTTGGATCCAAATTAGGGTTATGGGTCAAAATTAGGGTTTTGGGTTTGAATTAGGAATGAGTTAAAGATATGTTTTTCGGTCACAAATAGGGTTAGAATTAGGGTTTTGGGTTAAAATTAGGGTTATGTCAAAACTTGGGCTTAGGGTTAGAATTTGGGTTAGAATTAGGATTTTGGGTAAAATTGGGGTTTCTTGTTAAAATTAGGGTTCGGGGTCAAATTTAAGGTTTAGGGTCAAAATTAGGGTTTAGGGTTTAAAATAGGGTTTCGGGTCCAAAATAGGGGTAGAATTAGGCTTTTAGGTCAAAATTAGGGCTTTCGGTTAAAAAATGGTTTAGGGTCAATTTTGGGTTAGAATTAGGGTTTTGACTTAGAATTAGGGTTTTGGGGAAAAATTATTAGGTCAAATTTAGGGTTTAGGATCAAAATTAGGGTTTAGGGTTTGAAATAGGGTTGAGTTTAAAATAGGTTTTGGGTCAAAAATAGGGTTAGAATTAGGGTTTTGTGTCAAAATTAGGGCTTGGGGTTACAATTAGGGTTTTGGGTCAAAATTAGGGTTTAGGATTAAAATTAGGGTTTAGGGTTTGAATTTGGGTTTTGAGTTTAAAATAGGGTTTGGGTCAAAATTATGGATTTGGTGTTAAATTAGGTTTTGGGTCAAGGTTTGAATTAGAGTTTTTTGTTAAAATGGGGTTTGGGTCAAAATTAGGGTTAAAATTACGGTTTTGAGTTAAAATTTAGGGTTTTGGGTCAAAATTAGGGTTTCGAGACAAAATTAGGTTTTTGGGTCAATTTTTGGGTTTATGGTCAAAGTTAGGGTTTAGGGTTTGAAATAGGCTTTTGAGTGTAAAATAGGGTTTTGGTTCAAAAATAGGGTTAGTGTCAGGGTTTTGGGTCAAAATTTAGCCTCGGGGTTAAAATTAAGGTTTTGGGTCAAAATTAGGGGTTTTGGTACAAATTAGTGTTTAGGGTTTTAATTAGGGTTTTGAGTTAAAGATATGTTTTTGGGTCAAAAATAGGGTTAGAATTAGGATTTTGTGTTAAAATTAGGTTTGTCAAACAAAATTATGGCTTAGGTTTAGAATTTGAGTTAGAGTTAAGATTTTAGGTAAAATTAGGTATTGGGTCAAAATTAGGGTTCGGGGTCAAATTTAGGGTTTTGGGTCAAAGGTTTAGGGTTTGAAATGGGGTTGAGTTTAAAATAGGGTTTTGGGTCAAAAATAGGGTTACAATTAGGGTTTTGGGTCAAAATTAGGGCTTTGGGTTACAATTAGGGTTTGGGGTCAAAATTAGGGTTTAGGGTTTGAATTAGGGATGAGTTAAAGATATGTTTTTGGGTCAAAAATAGGGTTAGAATTAGGATTTTGGGTTAAAATTAGGGTTGTGTCAAAACTAGGGCTTAGGGTTAGAATTTGGGTTAGAATTAGGATTTTGGGTAAAATTAGGGTTTCGGGTCAAAATTAGGGTTCTGGGTCAAATTTAGGGTTTAGGGTCAAAATTAGGGTTTAGGGTTTAAAATAGGGTTTTGGGTCAAAAATAGGGGTAGAATTAGGCTTTTAGGTCAAAATTAGGGCTTTGGGTTAAAAATTGGTAAATTTGGGTTTAGGGTCAAATTTTGGGTTAGAATTAGGGCTTTGAGTTAAAATTAGGGTTTGGGGAAATATTAGGGTTTTGGGTCAAATTTAGGGTTTAAGATCAAAATTAGGGTTTAGGGTTTGAAATAGGGTTGAGTTTAAAATAGGGTTTTGGGTCAAAAATAGGGTTAGAATTAGGGTTTTGTGTCAAAATTAGGGCTTTGGGTTACAATTAGGGTTTTGGGTTAAAATTAAGGTTTTGAGTTAAAATTAGGGTATAGGGTTTGAATTAGGGTTTTGAGTTTAAAATAGGGTTTGGGTCAAAATTATGGATTTGGTGTTAAATTAGGTTCTGGGTCAAGGTTTGAATTAGAGTTTTTGTTAAAAATCGGGTTTTGGTCAAAATTAGGGTTAAAATTACGGTTTTGGGTTAAAATTTAGGGTTTCGGGTCAAAATTAGGGTTCTGAGTCAAAATTAGGTTTTGGGTCAAATTTTGGGTTTATGGTCAAAATTAGGGTTTAGGGTTGAAATAGGGTTTTGAGTGTAAAATAGGGTTTTGGTTCAAAAATAGGGTTAGAATTAGGGTTTTGGGTCAAAATTTGTGAGTAAATTAGGTTTTGGTCAAAATTAGGGTTTTAGTACAAATTAGTGTTTAGCGTTTGAATTATGGTTTTGAGAAAAAGATATTTTTTTCGATCAAAAATAGGGTTAGAATTAGGGTTTTGTGTTAAAATTAGGCTGATGTGTCAAAATTAGGGTTTAGGTTTAGAATTTGGGTTGGAATTAGTATTTTGGGTAAAATTAGGGTCTTGGGTCAAAATTAGGGTTATGGGTCAAATTTAGGGTTTAGGGTTAAAATTAGGGTTTAGGGTTTGAAATAGGGTTTTGAGTTTAAAATAGGGTTTTGGGTCAAAAATAGGGTTAGAATTAGGGTTTTGGATCAAAATTAGGGCTTTGGGTTAAAATTAGGGTTTGGGTCAAAATTTGGGTTTTTAATCCAAATTAGGGTTATTGGTCAAAATTAGGGTTTCGGGTTTGAATTAGGGTTATGAGTTAAATATGTTTTTGGGTCAAAAATAGGGTTAGAATTAGGATTTTGGGTTAAAATTAAGGTTTTGTGTCAAAACTAGGGCTTAGGGTTAGAATTTGGGTTAGAATTAGGATTTTGGGTAAAATTAGGGTTTCGGGTCAAAATTAGGGTTCTGGGTCAAATTTAGGGTTTAGGGTCAAAATTAGGGTTTAGGGTTTAAAATAGGGTTTTGGGTCCAAAATATGTGTAGAATTAGGCTTTTAGGTCAAAATTAGGCTGTTTTGGTTTAGGGTCAAAATTTGGGTTAGAATTAGGGTTTTGAGTTAAAAGTAGGGTTTTTGGTAAAAATTAGGGTTTTGGGTCAAATTTAGGGTTTAGGATCAAAATTAGGGTTTAGGGTTTGAAATAGGTTTGAGTTTAAAATAGGGTTTTGGGTCAAAAATAGGGTTAGAATTAGGGGTTTTGGTTAAAATTGGGGTTTAGGATTAAAATTAGGGTTTAGGGTTTGAATTAGGAATTTGAGTTTAAAATAGGGTTTGGGTCAAAATTATGGATTTGGTGTTAAATTAGGTTTTGGGTCAAGGTTTGAATTAGAGTTTTTTGTTAAAAATCGGGTTTTGGGTCCAAATTAGGGTTAAAATTACGGTTTTGAGTTAAAATTTAGGGTTTCGGGTCAAAATTAGGGTTTCGAGTCAAAATTAGGTTTTTGGGTCAAATTTTGGGTTTATGGTCAAAGTTAGGGTTTAGGGCTTGAAATATGGTTTTGAGTGTAAAATAGGGTTTTGGTTCAAAAATAGGGATAGTATTAGGGTTTTGGGTCAAAATTAGGGCCTCGAGGTTAAAAATTAGGTTTTGTGTCACAATTCGGGGTTTTAGTACACATTAGTGTTTAGGGTTTTACTGAGGGTTTTGAGTTAAAGATATGATTTTGGGTAAAAAATAGGGTTAGAATTAGGATTTTGTGTTATAATTAGGCTTCTGTGTCAAAATTAGGGCTTAGGTTTAGAATTTGGGTTGGAATTAGTATTTTGGGTCAAAATTAGGGCTTAGGGTTAGAATTAGGGTTTTGGGGTCAAATTTATGGTTTAGGGTCAAAATTAGGGTTTAGGGTTTGAAATAGGGTTTTGAGTTTAAAATTGGGTTTTGGGTCAAAAATAGGGTTAGAATTAGGGTTTTGGGTCAAAATTAGGGCTTTGGGTTAAAATTAGGGTTTGGGGTCAAAATTTGAGTTTTGGATCCAAATTAGGGTTTTGGGTCAAAATTAGGAATTAGGGTTATGAGTTAAAGATATGTTTTTGGGTCAAAAATAGGGTTAGAATTAGGGTTTTGGGTTAAAATTAGGGTTATGTCAAAACTAGGATTTAGGGTTAGAATTTGGGTTAGAATTAGGATTTTGGGTCAAAATTAGGGTTCGGAGTCAAATTTAGGGTTTGGGATCAAAAATAGGGTTTAGGGTTTAAAATACGATTTTGGGTCAAAAATAGAGGTAGAATTAGGCTTTTAGGTCAAAATTAGGGCTTTGGGTTAAAATTTCGGTTTAGGGTCAAATTTTGGGTTAGAATTAGGTTTTGACTTAGAATTAGGTTTGGGGAAAAATTAGGGTTTTGGGTCAAATTTAGGGTTTAGGATCAAAATTAGGGTTTAGGGTTTGAAATAGGGTTTGAGTTTAAAATAGGGTTTTGGGTCAAAAATAGGGTTAGAATTAGGGTTTTGTGTCAAAATTAGGGCTTTTGGGTTACAATTAGGGTTTTGGGTTAAAATTAGGGGTTTAGGATTAAAATTAGGGTTTAGGGTTTGAATTAGGGTTTTGAGTTAAAAATAGGGTTTGGGTCAAAATTATGGATTTGGTGTTAAATTAGGTTTTGGGTCAGTTTGAATTAGAGTTTTTGTTAAAATTGGGTTTTGGGTCCAAATTAGGGTTAAAATTAGGTTTTGAGTTAAAATTTAGGGTTTTGGTCAAAATTAGGGTTTCGAGTCAAAATTAGGTTTTGGGTCAAATTTTGGGTTTTGGTCAAAGTTAGGGTTTAGGGCTTGAAATAGGGTTTTGAGTTTAAAATAGGGTTTTGGTTCAAAAATAGGGATAGTATTAGGGTTTTGGGTAATTTGGCTTCGAGGTTAAAATTAAGGTTTTGGGTCAAAATTAGGGTTTTAGTACAAATTAGTGTTTAGGGTTTTAATTAGGGTTTTGAGTTAAAGATATGTTTTTGGGTAAAAATAGGGTTAGAATTAGATTTTGTGTTAAAATTAGGTTTTGTGTCAAAATTAGGGCTTAGGTTTAGAATTTGGGTTGGAATTAGTATTTTGGGTAAAATTAGGGTTTTGGTCAAAATTAGGGTTCTGGGTCAAATTTATGGTTTAGGGTCAAAGTTAGGGTTTATGTTTTTAAATAGTGTTTTGAGTTTAAAATAGTGTTTTGGGTCAAAAATAGGGTTTGAATTAGGGTTTTGGGTCAAAATTAGGGATTAGGATCACAATTAGGGTTTCTGGTAAAAATTTGGGTTTTGGATCCAAATTAGGGTTTTGGGTGAAAATTAGGGTTTAGGGTTTGAATGAGGTTTGAGTTAAAGATATGTTTTTGGGTCAAAAATAGGGTTAGAATTAGGGTTTTGGGTTCAAATTAGGGTTATGTCAAAACTAGGGCTTAGGGTTAGAATTTGGGTTAGAATTAGGATTTTGCGTAAAGTTAGGGTTTCGGGTCAAAATTAGGGTTCTGGGTCAAATTTAAGGTTTAGGGTCAAAATTAGGGTTTAGGGTTTAAAATAGGGTTTTGGGTCCAAAATAGGGGTAGAATTAGGCTTTTAGGTCAAAATTAAGGCTTTCGGTTAAAAATTGGTTTAGGGTCAAAATTTGGGTTAGAATTCGGGTTTTGAATTAAAATTAGGGTTTGGGGTCAAATTTAGGGTTTAGGATCAAAATTAGGTTTAGGGTTTGAAATAGGGTTGAGTTTAAAATATGGTTTTGGGTCAAAAATAGGGTAAGAATTAGGGTTTTGTGTCAAAATTAGGGCTTTGGGTTTTAATTAGGGTTTTGTGTTAAAATTAGGGTTTAGGATTAAAATTAGGGTTTAGGGTTTGAATTAGGGTTTTGAGTTTAAAATAGGGTTTTGGTTCAAAATTATGGATTTGGTGTTAAATTAGGTTTTGGGTCAAGGTTTGAGTTAGAGTTTTTGTTAAAAATCGGGTTTTGGGTCCAAATTAGGGTTAAAATTACGGTTTTGGGTTAAAATTTAAATTTAGGGTTTTGGGTCAAAATTAGGGTTTGGTCAAAATTAGGTTTTGGGTCAAATTTTGGGTTTATGGTCAAAGTTAGGGTTTAGGGCTTGAAATAGGGTTTTGAGTGTAAAATAGGGTTTTGGTTCAAAAATAGGGATAGTATTAGGGTTTTGGGTCAAAATTTGGCCTCGAGGTTAAAATTAAGGTTTTGTGTCAAAATTAGGGGTTTTAGTACAAATTAGTGTTTAGGGTTTTAATTAGGGTTTTGAGTTAAAGATATGTTTTTGGGTAAAAAATAGGGTTAGAATTAGGATTTTGTGTTATAATTAGGCTTCTGTGTCAAAATTAGGGCTTAGGTTTAGAATTTGGGTTGGAATTAGTATTTTGGGTAAAATTAGGGTTTCGGGTCAAAATTAGGGTTCGGGGTCAAATTTATGGTTTAGGGTCAAAGTTAGGGTTTAGGGTTTGAAATAGAGTTTTGAGTTTAAAATAGTGTTTTGGGGCAAAAATAGGGTTAGAATTAGGGTTTTGGGTCAAAATTAGTGCTTTGGGTTACAATTAGGGTTTGGGGTGAAAATTTGGGTTTTGGATCCAAATTAGGGTTATGGGTGAAAATTAGGGTTTAGGGTTTGAATGAGGGATGAGTTAAAGATATGTTTTTGGGTCATAAATAGGGTTAGAATTAGGGTTTTGGGTTAAAATTAGGGTTATGTCAAAACTAGGGCTTAGGGTTAGAATTTTGGTTAGAATTAGGATTTTGGGTAAAATTAGGGTTTCTTGTCAAAATTAGGGTTCGGGGTCAAATTTAAGGTTTAGGGTCAAAATTAGGGTTTAGGGTTTAAAATAGGGTTTTGGGTCCAAAAAGAATAGGGTAGAATTAGGCTTTTAGGTCAAAATTAAGGCTTTGGGTTAAAATTGGTTTAGGGTCAAATTTTGGGTTAGAATTAGGGGTTTGAGATAAAATTAGGGTTTGGGGGAAAAACTAGGGTTTTGGGTGAAATTTAGGGTTTAGGATCAAAATTAGGGTTTAGGGTTTGAAATAGGGTTGAGTTTAAAATAGGGTTTTGGGTCAAAAATAGGGTTAGAATTAGGGTTTTGTGTCAAAATTAGGGCTTTGGGTTACAATTAGGGTTTTGGGTTAAAATTGGGGTTTAGGATTAAAATTAGGGTTTAGGGTTTGAATTAGGAATTTGAGTTTAAAATAGGGTTTGGGTCAAAATTATGGATTTGGTGTTAAATTAGGTTTTGGGTCAAGGTTTGAATTAGAGTTTTTTGTTAAAAATCGGGTTTTGGGTCCAAATTAGGGTTAAAATTACGGTTTTGAGTTAAAATTTAGGGTTTCGGGTCAAAATTAGGGTTTCGAGTCAAAATTAGGTTTTTGGGTCAAATTTTGGGTTTATGGTCAAAGTTAGGGTTTAGGGCTTGAAATAGGGTTTTGAGTGTAAAATAGGGTTTTGGTTCAAAAATAGGGATAGTATTAGGGTTTTGGGTCAAAATTTCTCTCGAGGTTAAAATTAAGGTTTTGTGTCAAAATTAGGGGTTTTAGTACAAATTAGTGTTTAGGGTTTTAATTAGGGTTTTGAGTTAAAGATATGTTTTTGGGTAAAAAATAGGGTTAGAATTAGGATTTTGTGTTATAATTAGGCTTCTGTGTCAAAATTAGGGCTTAGGTTTAGAATTTGGGTTGGAATTAGTATTTTGGGTAAAATTAGGGTTTCGGGTCAAAATTAGGGTTCGGGGTCAAATTTATGGTTTAGGGTCAAAGTTAGGGTTTAGGGTTTGAAATAGAGTTTTGAGTTTAAAATAGTGTTTTGGGGCAAAAATAGGGTTAGAATTAGGGTTTTGGGTCAAAATTAGTGCTTTGGGTTACAATTAGGGTTTGGGGTGAAAATTTGGGTTTTGGATCCAAATTAGGGTTATGGGTGAAAATTAGGGTTTAGGGTTTGAATGAGGGATGAGTTAAAGATATGTTTTTGGGTCATAAATAGGGTTAGAATTAGGGTTTTGGGTTAAAATTAGGGTTATGTCAAAACTAGGGCTTAGGGTTAGAATTTGGGTTAGAATTAGGATTTTGGGTAAAATTAGGGTTTCTTGTCAAAATTATGGTTAGGGGTCAAATTTAAGGTTTTGTGTCAAAATTAGGGTTTAGGGTTTAAAATAGGGTTTTGGGTCAAAATAGAGTAGAATTAGGCTTTTAGGTCAAAATTAAGGCTTTCGGTTAAAAATTGGTTTAGGGTCAAATTTTGGGTTAGAATTAGGGTTTTGACTTAGAATTAGGGTTTGGGGAAAAATTAGGGTTTTGGGTCAAATTTAGGGTTTAGGGTCAAATTTTGGGTTAGAATTAGGGTTGAGTTAAAATTAGGGCTTTGGGTCAAAAGTAGGGTTAGAATTAGGGTTTTGTGTCAAAATTAGGGCTTTGGGTTACAATTAGGGTTTTGGGTTAAAATTAGGGTTTAGGATTAAAATTAGGGTTTAGGGTTTGAATTAGGAATTTGAGTTTAAAATAGGGTTTGGGTTAAAATTATGGATTTGGTGTTAAATTAGGTTTTGGGTCAAGGTTTGAATTAGAGTTTTTTGTTAAAAATCGGGTTTTGGGTCCAAATTAGGGTTAAAATTACGGTTTTGGGTTAAAATTTAGGGTTTCGGGTCAAATTTAGGGTTTTGAGTCAAAATTAGGTTTTTGGGTCAAATTTTGGGTTTATGGTCTAAGTTAGGGTTTAGGGTTTGAAATAGGGTTTTGAGTGTAAAATAGGGTTTTGGTTCAAAAATAGGGATAGTATTAGGGTTTTGGGTCAAAATTAGGCCTCGGGGTTAAAATTAAGGTTTTGGTACAAATTAGTGTTTAGGGTTTTAATTAGGGTTTTGAGTTAAATATATGTTTTTGGGTCAAAAATAGGATTAGAATTAAAATTTTGTGTTAAAATTAGGGTTGTGTCAAAATTAGGGCTTAGGTTTAGAATTTGGGTTAGAATTAGGATTTTGGGTAAAATTAGGATTTCGGGTCAAAATTAGGGTTTGGGATCAAATTTAGGGTTTAGGGTTTGAAATAGGGTTTTGAGTTTAAAATCAGGTTTTGGGTCAAAAATAGGGTTAGAATTAGGGTTTTGGGTCAAAATTAGGGCTTTGGGTTACAATTAGGGTTTGGGGTCAAAATTTGGGTTTTGGATCCAAATTACGGTTATGGGTCAAAATTAAGGTTTAGGGTTTGAATTAGGGATGAGTTAAAGATATGTTTTTGGGTCAAAAATAGGGTTAGAATTAGGATTTTGTGTTAAAATTAGGGTTCTGTGTCAAAATTAGGGCTTAGGGTTAGAATTTGGGTTGGAATTAGGATTTTGGGTAAAATTAGGGTTCGGGGTCAAATTTAAGGGTTAGGGTCAAAATTAGGGTTTAGGGTTTAAAATAGGGTTTTGGGTCCAAAATAGGGGTAGAAATAGGCTTTTAGGTCAAAATTAGGGGCTTCGGTTAAAATTTGGTTGTCGGTCATACGTTGGGTTTAGTGTAAAATGTTAGGTTATAATTAGGTTTTTGATTTAAAATTAGGGTTTGGGGAAAAATTAGGGTTTTGGGTCAAATTTAGGGTTTAGGATCAAAATTAGGGTTTAGGGTTTGAAATAGGGTTGAGATTAAAATAGGGTTTTGGGTCAAAAATAGGGTTAGAATTAGGGTTTTGTGTCAAAATTAGGGCTTTGGGTTACAATTTGGGTTTTGGGTTAAAATTAGGGTTTAAGATTAAAATTAGGGTTTAGTGTTTGAAATAGGAATTTTAGTTTAAAATAGGGTTTGGGTCAAAATTATGGATTTGGTGTTAAATTAGGTTTTGGGTCGATGTTTGAATTAGGGTTTTTTGTTAAAAATCGGCTTTTGGGTCCAAATTGGGGTTAAAATTACGGTTTTGGGTTAAAATTTAGGGTTTCGGGTCAAAATTAGGGTTTCGAGTCAAAATTAGGTTTTTGGGTCAAATTTTGGGTTTATGGTCAAAGTTAGGGTTTAGGGTTTGAAATATGGTTTTGAGTGTAAAATAGGGTTTTTGTTCAAAAATAGGGATAGTATTAGGGTTTTGGGTCAAAATTAGGCCTCGGGGTTAAAATTAAGGTTTTGGGTCAAAATTAGGGGTTTTGGTACAAATTAGTGTTTAGGGTTTTAATTAGGGTTTTGAGTTAAAGATATGTTTTTGGGTCAAAAATAGGGTTAGAAGTAGGATTTTGGGTTAAAATTAGGGTTGTGTGTCAAAACTAAGGCTTAGGGTTAGAATTTGGGTTGGAATTAGGATTTTGGGTAAAATTAGGGTTTCGGGTCAAAATTAGGGTTCGGGGTCAAATTTAGGGTTTAGGGTCAAAGTTAGGGTTTAGGGTTTGAAATAGGGTTTTGAGTTTAAAATAGGGTTTTGGGTCAAAAATAGGGTTAGAATTAGGGTTTTGGGTCAAAATTAGGGCTTTGGGTTACATTTAGGGTTTGGGCTGAAAATTTGGGTTTTGGATCCAAATTAGGGTTATGGGTCAAACTTAGGGTTTAGGGTTTGAATTAGGGATGAGTTAAAGATATGTTTTTGGGTCATAAATAGGGTTAGATTTAGGGTTTTGGGTTAAAATTAGGGTTATGTCAAAACTAGGGCTTAGGGTTAGAATTTGGGTAAAATTAGGGTTTCTTGTCAAAATTAGGGTTCGGGGTCAAATTTAAGGTTTAGGGTCAAAATTAGGGTTTAGGTTTAAAATAGGGTTTTGGGTCCAAAATAGGGGTAGAATTAGGATTTTAGGTCAAAATTAGGGCTTTCGGTAAAAAAATGGTTTAGGGTCAAACATAGGGTTTAGGGTCAAATTTTGGGTTAGAATTAGGGTTTTGAGTTAAAATTAGGGTTTGGGGAAAAATTAGGGTTTTGGGTCAAATTTAGGGTTTAGGATCAAAATTAGGGTTTAGAGGTTGAAATAGGGTTGAGTTTAAAATAGGGTTTTGGGTCAAAAGTAGGGTTAGAATTAGGGTTTTGTGTCAAAATTAGGGCTTTGGGTTACAATTAGGGTTTTGGGTTAAAATTAGGGTTGTGGGTTAAAATTAGGGTTTAGGGTTTGAATTAGGAATTTGAGTTTAAAATAGGGTTTGGGTCAAAATTATGGATTTGGTGTTAAATTAGGTTTTGGGTCAAGGTTTGAGTTAGAGTTTTTTGTTAAAAATCGGGTTTTGGTTCCAAATTAGGGCTAAAATTATGGGTTTGGGTTAAAATTTAGGGTTTCGGGTCAAAATTAGGGTTTCGGGTCAAAATTAGGTTTTTGGGTCAAATTATGGGTTTATGGTCAAAGTTAGGGTTTAGGGTTTAAGATAGGGTTTTGAGTGTAAAATAGGGTTTTGGTTCAAAAATAGGGATAGTATTAGGGTTTTGGGTCAAAATTAGGCCTCGGGGTTAAAATTAAGGTTTTGGGTCAAAATTAGCGGTTTTGGTACAAGTTAGTGTTTAGGGTTTTAATTAGGGTTTTGAGTTAAAGATATGTTTTTGGGTCAAAAATAGGGTCTGAATTAGGATTTTGTGTTACAATTTGGGTTCTGTGTCAAAATTAGGGCTTAGGTTTAGAATTTGGGTTGGAATTAGGATTTTGGGTAAAATTAGGGTTTCGGGTCAAAATTAGGGTTCGGGGTCAAATTTAGGGTTTAGGGTCAAAGTTAGGGTTTAGGGTTTGAAATAGGGTTTTGAGTTTAAAATAGGGTTAGAATTAGGGTTTTGGGTCAAAATTAGGGCTTTGGGTTACAATTAGGGTTTGGGGTCAAAATTTGGGTTTTGGATCCAAATTAGGGTTATGGGTCAAAATTAGGGTTTAGGGTTTGAATTAGGGATGAGTTAAAGATATGTTTTTGGGTCATAAATAGGGTTAGAATTAGGGTTTTGGGTTAAAATTAGGGTTATGTCAAAACTAGGGCTTAGGGTTAGAATTTGGGTAAAATTAGGGTTTCGTGTCAAAATTAGGGTTCGGGGTCAAATTTAAGGTTTAGGGTCAAAATTAGGGTTTAGGGTTTAAAATAGGGTTTTGGGTCCAAAATATGGGTAGAATTAGGCTTTTAGGTCAAAATTAGGGCTTTCGGTTAAAATTTGGTTTAGGGTCAAACATAGGGTTTAGGGTCAAATTTTGGGTTAGAATTAGGGTTTTGAGTTAAAATTAGGGTTTTGGGAAAAATTAGGGTTTTGGGTCAAATTTAGGGTTTAGGATCAAAATTAGGGTTTAGGGTTTGAAATAGGGTTGAGTTTAAAATAGGGTTTTGGGTCAAAAATAGGGTTATAATTAGGGTTTTGTGTCAAAATTAGGGCTTTGGGTTACAATTAGGGTTTTGGGTTAAATTTTGGGTTTAAGATTAAAATTAGGGTTTAGTGTTTGAAATAGGAATTTTAGTTTAAAATAGGGTTTGGGTCAAAATTATGGTTTTGGTTTTAAATTAGGTTTTGGGTCAATGTTTGAATAAGGGTTTTTGTTAAAAATCGGGTTTTGGGTCCAAATTGAGGTTAAAATTACGGTTTTGGGTTAAAATTTAGGGTTTCGGGTCAAAATTAGGGTTTCGAGTCAAAATTAGGTTTTTGGGTCAAATTTTGGGTTTATGGTCAAAGTTAGGGTTTAGGGTTTGAAATATGGTTTTGATTGTAAAACAGGGTTTTGGTTCAAAAATAGGGATAGTATTAGGGTTTTGGGTCAAAATTAGGCCTCGGGGTTAAAATTAAGGTTTTGGGTCAAAATTAGGGGTTTTGGTACAAATTAGTGTTTAGGGTTTTAATTAGGGTTTTGAGTTAAAGATATGTTTTGGGGTCAAAAATAGTGTTAGAAGTAGGATTTTGGGTTAAAATTAGGGTTGTGTGTCAAAACTAAGGCTTAGGGTTAGAATTTGGGTTGGAATTAGGATTTTGGGTAAAATTAGGGTTTCGGGTCAAAATTAGGGTTCGGGGTCAAATTTAGGGTTTAGGGTCAAAGTTGGGGTTTAGGGTTTGAAATAGGGTTTTGAGTTTAAAATAGGGTTTTGGGTCAAAAATAGGGTTAGAATTAGGGTTTTGGGTCAAAATTAGGGCTTTGGGTTACATTTAGGGTTTGGGGTGAAAATTTGGGTTTTGGATCCAAATTAGGGTTATGGGTCAAAATTAGGGTTTAGGGTTTGAATTAGGGATGAGTTAAAGATATGTTTTTGGGTCATAAATAGGGTTAGAATTAGGGTTTTGGGTTAAAATTAGGGTTATGTCAAAACTAGGGCTTAGGGTTAGAATTTGGGTAAAATTAGGGTTTCTTGTCAAAATTAGGGTTCGGGGTCAAATTTAAGGTTTAGGGTCAAAATTAGGGTTTAGGTTTAAAATAGGGTTTTGGGTCCAAAATAGGGGTAGAATTAGGCTTTTAGGTCAAAATTAGGGCTTTCGGTTAAAAAATGGTTTAGGGTCAAACATAGGGTTTAGGGTCAAATTTTGGGTTAGAATTAGGGTTTTGAGTTAAAATTAGGGTTTGGGGAAAAATTAGGGTTTTGGGTCAAATTTAGGGTTTAGGATCAAAATTAGGGTTTAGAGGTTGAAATAGGGTTGAGTTTAAAATAGGGTTTTGGGTCAAAAGTAGGGTTAGAATTTGGGTTTTGTGTCAAAATTAGGGCTTTGGGTTACAATTAGGGTTTTGGGTTAAAATTAGGGTTGAGGGTTAAAATTAGGGTTTAGGGTTTGAATTAGGAATTTGAGTTTAAAATAGGGTTTGGGTCAAAATTATGGATTTGGTGTTAAATTAGGTTTTGGGTCAAGGTTTGAGTTAGAGTTTTTTGTTAAAAATCGGGTTTTGGTTCCAAATTAGGGTTAAAATTACGGTTTTGGGTTAAAATTTAGGGTTTCGGGTCAAAATTAGGTTTTTGGGTCAAATTTTGGGTTTATGGTCAAAGTTAGGGTTTAGGGTTTAAGATAGGGTTTTGAGTGTAAAATAGGGTTTTGGTTCAAAAATAGGGATAGTATTAGGGTTTTGGGTCAAAATTAGGCCTCGGGGTTAAAATTAAGGTTTTGGGTCAAAATTAGCGGTTTTGGGTCAAAATTAGCGGTTAGGGTTTTAATTAGGGTTTTGAGTTAAAGATATGTTTTTGGGTCAAAATAGGGTTAGAAGTAGGATTTTGGGTTAAAATCAGGGTTGAGTCAAAACTAGGGCTTAGGGTTAGAATTGGGTTGGAATTAGGATTTTGGGTAAAATTAGGGTGTCGGGTCAAAATTAGGGTTCGGGGTCAAAGTTAGGCTTTAGGGTTTGAAATAGGGTTTTGAGTTAAAAATAGGGTTTTGGGTCAAAAATAGGGTTAGAATTAGGGGTTTAGGTCAAAATTAGGGCTTTGTGTTACAATTAGGGTTTGGGGTCAAAATTTGGGTTTTGGATCCAAATTAGGGTTATGGGTCAAAATTAGGGTTTAGGGTTTGAATTAGGGATGAGTTAAAGATATGTTTTTGGGTCATAAATAGGGTTTTTTTTTTAAGCAAAGAGGCATGCAAAAGCATCACAATAGAGACTAACATCCCAACTAGGTTGGCACCATAGCCACTATCCATCATTTGCAGCACACCTCAATTTATTAAAAAAGAACAAAAACAAACAGTACAAAAGCATGGGGGGGGGGGGGGGGGGGGAAACACCAAACCCATGAAATCACCTAAAACGAAAATTAGGGAGACCTATTCTGTTTTTATGGAAATCATCCCTAATAAAACTAGGTATCAAATCCCACCAAACAAAGCCATTAATCAGCAAGCTGCGACACCCCGCTGTGCCTCGGTGTTTTATTTGGAAATAAACTTGATTATTATGTTCTTATTCTTAAACTTAACATGAAAATACGGCGGAATTAAAACTTAAATTATTAAGTAAACATATTCATGTAGAACAGGAATAAGAAAACATGACCATATTAAGCATATGTAAGTGAAATCAGAGTTAAACAAAACACTGTTTTAGAGCATCCCGACAATAGGAGCCCTAACAGGTGTACAAGTTATACAAACGTAAAGGCGGAAAAGATAAAGCGTCGTGACACAGACGCACTGGCCATAACTAGGACTAGACCCTACTCATCATGTGTCACAGCTCGTCCCCAAGCATCCTGGCTCGTAAGGAGTTCCGTCCAGCTCCTCCTCGTTCGGCTCATCAACAGGATCTTCGAACACGAGCCATAAAAGATAGAACAAAGTAGAGAAAAGTACAGGGGATAAGAAACATGCTATCATCAAAAGCGGAAAAAGATTCATAGTAAATGATACACTAATTGCCATAGACAATCAACACACATTTCTAACAAGTCATCATCAAATTGATATATATCCTCCTCTACCCTTTGTCATGATGCAATGCAATGCAGTATGAATGTTTGGCCACAGCCACGTATCCAAATTTCCATCTCAAGTAAATCAGACTATATTTCAAGTCAACCAGACTATGTTTCAAGTCAACTGAGACTATGTTTCAAGCCAACGAGACTATGTTTCAAGTCAACCAAACTATGTTTCAAGTCGATCATATGAAAATATCACGGACCATGTTTCGAGTCACCCCCTAGTGCCGTAACCTCTCATCACTATTTCATGAATAAACCCAACAATAATCACATCTCGGTTAGGCACTTCTAAACTCCAGATATCATGAACCCCCGCACACATTCCTCTAATTATCATGTATTAATACACATCAAAATCTCTAACCATATATCAAAACATTGTGGAACAAAGCAGTTCAATTATCATCAAGCTATAATACATTCTCATATAAACATATCAATCATCATAAAATATCACAGTAATATCAGCATCTATAAATTCCTACATTCTCAATATCATATTAAAATATCACAGTAATATCAGCATCAATAAATTCATACATTCTCAATATCATATAAGCAATCCAACACCGATAAACCTACAATCCCCGAATCAACATTGGTTTTACAGAAAAACAACTCCAACATGATTTTGGTCTTGTCGATTATTCGATTTTCTAGTAGGGTTTGAGTCGCCCTACACAATTAATATATAATCTACTACTTATCGTTCCCGACGGTAGATTGATTCTTTCCCCCACCTGAGTTCTCACCGAACTTCCGAACTCGAAGCTCCTCGTTGCCACACCACAAGTTACCAACACCACCTTCAACCAAGCAACATAAATAAAATAAATCAAACAAATTCATCTATGCCCTCATTATGCTAGGTTCGGCCATTTAATTCAAATGAGAGCTAGGATTGTTTTCTCAACCAAAGCTTTTGGATACTTATCACTTAGACTCTAGGTAACTTAAATAAATTGGCATAAGTTGAAAATATGGAATAAAAATCATCCAACCACTTAGGGTAGGTTTCGGCCTTGTATAACCAAATAGGCTAGGATTTTCAAATCGACACAACCTCTTAGATCAATGATCTTAGAGTATTAAGGAGTATGAATCAAGTACTAGTTTTCACAAAGCAAATCAAAAACATTTTATTTCCTTTAATATAAGTTTCGGCCAACATAATTGAATTGGCTAGAAATTTCTAAACTTTCCAATCTCTTTAGCTTAGCATCCATACATAGTAAGGAGCTTAAAACCATGATCATTTTGGAAAATGAAAAACAAGGCATCCTAGGTCCATAAACCTTAGGTTTCGGCCATCATAGGATTTTTAAGCTAGAAATCTTTAAATCATCCAATCTTTTAGACATAGCATCCTTGGATATTAAGGAGCTCAATCTATAATCATTTTGGAAGAGAAACAAGCTAAAACGTTCCAATCTTTTTAGATATAGCATCATTTCACATAAGGAGCTTTAATCCATAATCATCTTGGAAAATAAAAAAAAACACATCCTAGGTCCAAAACAAATGAGTTTCGGCCATCATAGGAAACTCAATGAAAAAGATTTAAACTTTTCCAATCACTTAAACCTAGCATCCTTTAGTATAAAGGAGCCCTTGGTCATGATCATCTTGGAATAGAACTCAAATATAAGTTCATAAAATCAAAAGTTGAAACAAAATCCAACCTAAACCATAGGCATGGTTTCGGCCTTGCATGGATAAAGGGGTTCGAAATTTTTGTTTTACACAGTATTTTAGTATGTTGTAATAGGAGTAAAAACAAGAACATAGGAAGTGGTTTCAACTCAAACGGAGTTTTCTACCATTTTTAAGAGTTTTTAGAAGTTTGAGAGCTTAAAGAAAACATAAAGCATAAACTATGAAATGAATGCAAGAACTTGAAAAGAAAACTAAATAGGATCATTACCCTCAAGAAGATGAACAACTTTGATGAAGGAATAAAGTTGAAAAGAGAAGTAAAAACCAAAGCTTTAAAGGTTTGAACTCTTTTTTTTTTAAAAGAAAGGAAGAAGATGAAGAAGAAGAAAAGTGTGAGTGAAGTGATGAAATGGGTATATATAGATGGAGGGAAAGGGGGCACGGTTTTGGAGAGAAAAGGAGAGGAAAAATGAGAGAAAATTGAAGTGGATTGTTGAGGAAGATTGGAGGTATGGGAGGTATGGTGGTAAGGTATGGTGTTGTAAGGTGGAGGTAAGGTAGGAGAGAGAAAAGAGTTGAAAAAGTAAAATTTTGAAAAGGTGAGTGATGGTGGTTACTATTTGCCATCACATCATGTCTCTTCTAGTCCTTTTGTTTCCTTTGTGCTCTGCTCCATTGCGTATGAGATGACTTCCCCGATCGTATTTCTCGACGATTTCGCTCGGGTAATACTTAGAATTTGGCCCCGGACGAGATTTTGTGAAAATCTCCATTCCCACACAAAACATCCTAAAAACACTAACCGTCTTGTTTACGGGTTATAATTACGTTTCCGACAAGTAAAATTATACTGGTAGAGAAAACGCAGACCGACTTCCGTCCCAATTTTCAATAAAAATTTTCTTGTGAGCTATTATCGTAAGGTAGATCAAGAATATGATTTTTATTTTATTACAAACATTTCCTAAACTTCATATTAAAATATAATTACTTATATTTTAATTTATTAACCGCATACCGAAAATCAGGCTGTTACATTACTACCCCTCTTAAAAGAAAATTACGTCCTCGGAATTTACGTACCTCAGAAAAGATGTGGATATTGTTGTTGCATATCCGCCTCGCGTTCCCAAGTTGCATCTCCAGTAGCTTCATCCCATAAGATTTTAACCAAAGGAATCTGCCTACTGCTAAGTTCCTTGATCCGTCTATCTGTGATCCTTACAGGTAATACCTCATGCTCCAAGTTCTCTCGCAATTGTATAGACTCAGACTCAATCACATGAGATGGATTAGGGTGGTACTTTCTCCATTGAGAAACATGAAAGACGTCATGAACGTTGGAAACATTAGGTGGCAAGGCAATTTGGTAAGCTACTGGCCCAATTCGTCGAAGAATCTGAAAAGGTCCAATGAAACGAGGAGTAAGTTTTCGGGATTTCATAGCTCTGCCAATTCCAATTTTTCGAGTAACTCTCAAGAATATGTGATCACCTTCCTGGAATTCTAATGGTCTCCTCCTCTTGTCACTGTACCTCCTCTGCCTATCTTGTGCTTCCTTCATCTTTTCCCTTATCTTCCTGACTTGTTCCGTAGTCTGTTGTACCACATCCGGACCCAAAACTTGGTTTTCACCAGTCTCATACCAACATAACGGGGTCCTACACTTTCTGCCATACAACGCCTCATATGGTGCCATTCCAATACTGCTGTGGAAACTATTGTTATAAGTAAATTCAATCAATGGCAAAAACGTATCCCAACTGCCAGTGTGTTCCAACACACAAGCTCTCAATAGGTCCTCCAATGATTGAATTGTCCTCTCTGATTGCCCATCGGTTTGGGGATGATAGGCATAACTCATTCTCAACTTCGATCCGAAAGCATTTTGCAATTGTCTCCAGAAATTAGAGGTGAATCTAGGATCTCGATCTGAGACAATACTTGATGGCACACCGTGCAACCTAACCACTTCATCGATGTAAATCTGCGTTAACTTCTCTAATTTATCACCTTCTCTAATAGGCAAGAAGTGAGCACACTTCGTCAATCTATCAATGACAACCCAAATTGCATCATGCTTCTTAGGAGTCCGTGGTAATCCGACCACAAAATCCATAGCTATACTATCCCATTTCCATTCTGGGATATCTAGAGATTGCAATAATCCTGCTGGTTTTTGATGTTCGATCTTCGCCTTCTGACACACCAGGCAAGATAAGACATACTCCCCTACTTCTTTAATCATCCACTTCCACCACAACATTTTCTTCAAATCCTGATACATCTTTGTGGATCCAGGATGGAAACTCAACTTACTTTTATGTGCCTCCTCTAAAATCATCTTCCTAAGCTCTCGCATCCTCCGGCACACATATTCTATCTCTAAACCTTAATGCACCATCTGCTCCTCTAGTGAACTCAGAAACTTTTCCCTCATCTATTCCTTAACTTATCTCCCGAAGGTACAAATCTCGAATCGCTTATCCTTGAGATCCTGCATGAAATCACTACTAATAGTGATCCTACCCAAACAAACTTTATTTTCTCTTAACTCCATTCCTATGTTCAGGTCTCGGAATTGTTCTAACAACTCCAACTCCTTAACCATCATTGTGGATACATGCAAGGACTTCCTACTTAAAGCATCTCGCTACCACATTGGCCTTCCCGAGATGGTACAAGAACTCAAAATCATAATCTTTGATGAACTCCATCCACCTCCGCTGTCTCATGTTCAATTCCTTCCGATCAAAAAGATACTTTAGGCTCTTGTGGTCACCGAAAACATTAAACCTTGCTCCATACAAAAAGTGTCGCCAAATCTTCAATGCGAACACTATTGCTGCTAACTCCAAGTCATGAGTCGGATAGTTCCTTTCATGAATTCGCAAGAATCGGGAAGCATAAGCCACCGCTTCTTCCCTCTTGCATCGTAACACAACCCAAACCTTGGTATGACGCATCACAAGATATCGTCAAACTGTCCTAAGGGGTCGGTAAGATCAACACGAGTGATGTAGTCAATCTTTCCTTCCACTTTTGGAAACTCTGCTCACACTTGTCCGTCCACACAAAAGCTGTATCCTTTCTCGTTAACCTGCGTCATAGACAGGCGCCATCTTAGAGAATCCTCTATGAACCTCCGATAATATCCAGCAAGTCCTAAGAAACTCCGTATTTCACTCACTGACTTGGGTCGTTCCCATTTAAGAACTGCTTCAACCTTAGCTGGATCTACGGCTATTCCTTCTTTGTTAATTACATGCCCTAGAAATTGTACTTCTTCCAGCCAAAACTCACACTTGGAAAGTTTAGCATAAAGCTGCCTATCTTTCAAGACTCGCAGTACCAATCTCAAATGCTCCTCATGCTCTTCCCGCGTACGAGAGTAGATAAGAATATCGTCGATGAACACAACGACAAACTTATCGAGGAACGGTCTGAAAATTCGATTCATATAATCCATGAACATGGCTGGCGCATTAGTTACACCGAAAGGCATAACTAAATACTCATAGTGCCCGTACCTCGTCCTAAAAGCCGTCTTGGGTATATCTTCCTTCTTTACTCTAATCTGGTGATACCCGGACCTCAAATCGATCTTAGAGAATATTGACGCTCCCTTCAACTGATCCATTAGGTCATCGATTCTAGGCAACGGATACTTGTTTTTAATCATCACCTTATTCAACTGCCTGTAATCCGTGCACAACCTCGCACTTCCATCCTTCTTCTTAACGAACAACACCGGTGCACCCCAAGGTGAAACGCTCGATCTGATGAACTCTTTCCCCATCATATCGTCCAACTGTTCCTTCAACTCAGCTAGTTCCACTGGTGACAACCGATACGGTGCTATAGATATAGGCCCTGTCCCTGGTACGAGATCTATAGTGAATTCCACTTCTCTTTTTGGTGGCAAACCTGGAACGTCTGGGGGGAAAACTTCAGGAAACTCCCTCACGATAGGCATAGAATCTATGCTGGGGATCTCATTATCCTCCATTGCAAAAAGCATCACAAACTCCTGAGAGTTGTTACTCCTCAAAGGTACTCCTTCATTGGCAGATACTATACTAGAAGGCTCAAGAAATGATAGGGTCTTACTAGAACAATCTAGCATTACGTGGTTAGCCGAAAGCCAATCCATGCCAAGGATAACATCTATCTGTTGCATAGGCAAACAGATAAGGTCTATAACAAAAGCTCGATTTTCAAGCACTATAGGACATTTTAAGCAAACTGATATGGTAATCAAAGGTTTTCTAGTTGGAGTAGATACAGTAAGGGTATAAGGCAATTTAGACACAATCAATTTCAAATGATCCACACACTCATGCGATATAAAAGAATGAGTAGCCCCGAGTCAAACAACACATTAGAGAGTTTACCACCTATCGTGCACAAACCTTGTATAAGATCAGCAGATTGAGTGGATTCATCTCCCCTCACGGTAAACACCCCTTCCAAAGTGGCTTGTGGTCCGTTCAGTTCGGGTCACCTCTATGATCTCCGACACTTTTTCCAAGAGTTGTTGATCGTTGTTTAACCGGCAAATCTGACCTCGTGCTATGTGGCCTTGTTTCCCACAATTGAAACAGTTGGGCCTACTTGGACAGTTGTTGGCATAATGTGGCCCTCCACATCCAAGCAAACTACATTATGCGATCGCTGACCTGGCCCCGCTGCTGGTCCCGGTCCTTGCTTCGCCAGAGCTTAGCATATGGTTTCCGTCTCCACCGAGAATTACTTCCTCCACGCCTCCGGAAATTTGACCGATTAGGACCCCCGGTCCTCCGCTGTTTTTGTTCATTAGCCATCCTCAAGTCTATGCTTTCGATGGCACTGCATCTCTCTACTAGCTCGGGAAGCACCGTATGTCCAGAGACACTACAGACCACCGCAGCCTCATCCCCCGAGTCCCTCTTCAAACCTTCTGCATTGCCAGTCCTCATTAGGGAACCTCCGATAGTATTCCCAAAACTTGATCAGCGCCTCAAACCTCGAGGCAAACTCACCGACTGCACATGTTGCCCCGCTTGAGATTCGTGAATTCCTTTCTCCTTTCGCGTCTAACCGCACGCGGAAAATACTTCTCAAAGATGCAATCAGTGAATAGCTTCCGGTTGATCACACTACCCTCACCTTCCAATAACTTTCTCTTGCCCTTCCACTAGAATTCTGCCCCTGCCAAGATAAAGGCAGCGTAAGTCACCTTCTTATCCTCTCGGCAGCGCATAGTATCGAATATCTTTTCAATCTCTTGTATCCACCATTCAGCCCTTTCAGGATCATACTCTCCGTGGAACCGAGGTGGCTTTCCATTCATAAAAGTTGTCAATCCGGCATCCTCGAGATGCCGCGCCTCCTCTCGATTCTTTATCTCGAGCTGCTCCTTGTTCATTTGTAGCATCTCAAAGATTCTCGTTGGGTTTGCAATAGCAAAGCAGCCGCTATTGTCTCCATTGTGTTTGGAGTCGAAGATGATCCTCCTCCATTGACATGACTCCGATTACTCTTTCTGGAGTCCTTCCTCCACTGTTTGATGGACGTCCTCTTCCACGTGCCATGATTCTGAGTGAAAGAAACCATTCACTCTAATTAGTATGACATATAATACTACATAAGCAAGTATATAAATACCATATGCCATACTAATATTAATTGTTTCGCATTAGGTTCGGACACTCTACCCCACTTCTAAACATAGTCTAAATCCGATGTGGATTCAACTAGACATGGCCAGTAACAACACCTAAACTTAGCAGTCCTTGATTCTGATCGGACATAACCCACAGTCCGTTTTTAGAACCAAACGTCTCTGATACCATAATGAGACACCCCGCTGTGCCTCGGTGTTTTATTTGGAAATAAACTTGATTATTATGTTCTTATTCTTAAACTTAACACGAAAATATGGCGGAATTAAAACTTAAATTATTAAGTAAACATATTCATGTAGAACAGGAATAAGAAAACATGACCATATTAAGCATATGTAAGTGAAATCAGAGTTAAACAAAACACTGTTTTAGAGCATCCCGACAATAGGAGCCCCAAAGGTGTACAAGTTATACAAACGTAAAGGCGGAAAAGATAAAGCGTCTGACGTGACGCACTGGCCATAACTAGGACTAGACCCTACTCATCATGGGTCACAACTCGTCCTCCCGGCATCCGACTCATAAGGAGTTCCGTCCAGCTCCTCCTCGTTCGGCTCATCAACGGGATCTTGAACACGAGCCATAAAAGATAGAACAAAGAGTAGAAAAGTACAGGGGATAAGAAACATGCTATCATCAAAAGCGGAAAAAGATTCATAGTAAATGATACACTAATTGCCATAGACAATCAACACACATTTCTAACAAGTCATCCTCAAATTGATATATATCCTCCTCTACCCTTTGTCATGATGCAATGCAATGCAGTATGAATGTTTGGCCACAGCCACGTATCCAAATTTCCATCTCAAGTAAATCAGACTATATTTCAAGTCAACCAGACTATGTTTCAAGTCAACCAGACTATGTTTCAAGCCAACCAGACTATGTTTCAAGTCAACCAGACTATGTTTCAAGTCGATCATATGAAAATATCACAGACCATGTTTCAGGTCACCCCCTAGTGCCATAACCTCTCATCACTATTTCATTAATAAACCCAACAATAATCACATCTCGGTTAGGCACTTCTAAACTCAGATATCATGAACCCCCGCACACATTCCTCTAATTATCATGTATTAATACACATCAAAATCTCTAACCATATATCAAAACATTGTGGAACAAAGCAGTTCAATTATCATCAAGCTATAATACATTCTCATATAAACATATCAATCATCATAAAATATCACAGTAATATCAGCATCAATAAATTCCTACATTCTCAATATCATATTAAAATATCACAGTAATATCAGCATGAATAAATTCATACATTCTCAATATCATATAAGCAATCCAACACCGATAAACCTACAATCCCCGAATCAACATTGGTTTTACAGAAAAACAACTCCAACATGATTTTGGTCTTGTCGATTATTCGATTTTCTAGTAGGGTTTGGGTCGCCCTACACAATTAATATATAATCTACTACTTATCGTTCCCGACGGTAGATTGATTCTTTCCCCCACCTGAGTTCTCACCGAACTTCCGAACTCGAAGCTCCTCATTGCCACACCACAAGTTACCAACACCACCTTCAACCAAGCAACATAATTAAAATAAATCAAACAAATTCATCTATGCCCTCATTATGCTAGGTTCGGCCATTTAATTCAAATGAGAGCTAGGATTGTTTTCTCAACCAAAGCTTTTGGATACTTATCACTTAGACTCTAGGTAACTTAAATAAATTGGCATAAGTTGAAAATATGGAATAAAAATCATCCAACCACTTAGGGTAGGTTTCGGCCTTGTATAACCAAATAGGCTAGGATTTTCAAATCGACACAACCTCTTAGATCAATGATCTTAGAGTATTAAGGAGTATGAATCAAGTACTAGTTTTTACAAAGCAAATCAAAAACATTTTATTTCCTTTAATATAAGTTTCGACCAACATAATTGAATTGGCTAGAAATTTCTAAACTTTCCAATCTCTTTAGCTTAGCATCCATACATAGTAAGGAGCTTAAAACCATGATCATTTTGGAAAATGAAAAACAAGGCATCCTAGGTCCATAAACCTTAGGTTTCGGCCATCATAGGATTTTTAAGCTAGAAATCTTTAAATCATCCAATCTTTTAGACATAGCATCCTTGGATATTAAGGAGCTCAATCTATAATCATTTTGGAAGAGAAACAAGCTAAAACGTTCCAATCTTTTTAGATATAGCATCCTTTCACATAAGGAGCTTTAATCCATAATCATCTTGGAAAATAAAAAAAAACACATCCTAGGTCCAAAACAAATGAGTTTCGGCCATCATAGGAAACTCAATGAAAAAGATTTAAACTTTTCCAATCACTTAAACCTAGCATCCTTTAGTATAAAGGAGCCCTTGGTCATGATCATCTTGGAATAGAACTCAAATATAAGTTCATAAAATCAAAAGTTGAAACAAAATCCAACCTAAACCATAGGCATGGTTCGGCCTTGCATGGATAAAGGGGTTCGAAATTTTTGTTTTACACAGTATTTTAGTATGTTGTAATAGGAGTAAAAACAAGAACATAGGAAGTGGTTTCAACTCAAACGGAGTTTTCTACCATTTTTAAGAGTTTTTAGAAGTTTGAGAGCTTAAAGAAAACATAAAGCATAAACTATGAAATGAATGCAAGAACTTGAAAAGAAAACTAAATAGGATCATTACCCTCAAGAAGATGAACAACTTTGATGAAGGAATAAAGTTGAAAAGAGAAGTAAAAACCAAAGCTTTAAAGGTTTGAACTCTTTTTTTTTTTAAAAGAAAGGAAGAAGATGAAGAAGAAGAAAAGTGTGAGTGAAGTGATGAAATGGGTATATATAGATGGAGGGAAAGGGGGCACGGTTTTGGAGAGAAAAGGAGAGGAAAAATGAGAGAAAATTGAAGTGGATTGTTGAGGAAGATTGGAGGTATGGGATGTATGGTGGTAAGGTATGGTGTTGTAAGGTGGAGGTAAGGTAGGAGAGAGAAAAGAGTTGAAAAAGTAAAATTTTGAAAAGGTGAGTGATGGTGGTTACTATTTGCCATCACATCATGTCTCTTCTAGTCCTTTTGTTTCCTTTGTGCTCTGCTCCATTGCGTATGAGATGACTTCCCCGATCGTATTTCTCGACGATTTCGCTCGGGTAATACTTAGAATTTGGCCCCGGACGAGATTTTGTGAAAATCTCCATTCCCACACAAAACATCCTAAAAACACTAACCGTCTTGTTTACGGGTTAAAATTATGTTTCGGCTCGCAAAAATTATACTTGGTAGAGAAAACGCAGACCGACTTCCGTCTGAATTTTCAGTCGAAAATTTTACTGTGAGCTATTATCGTAAGGTAGATCAAGAATATGATTTTTATTTTATTACAAACATTTCCTAAACTTCATATTAAAATATAATTACTTATATTTTAATTTATTAACCGCATACCAAAAATCAGGCTGTTACATTACTACCCCTCTTAAAAGAAAATTCCATCCTCGGAATTTACGTACCTCAGAAAAGATGTGGATATTGTTGTTGCATATCCGCCTCGCGTTCCCAAGTTGCATCTCCAGTAGCTTCATCCCATAAGATTTTAACCAAAGGAATCTGCCTACCGCGAAGTTCCTTGATCCGTCTATCTGTGATCCTTACAGGTAATACCTCATGCTCCAAGTTCTCTCGCAATTGTATAGACTCATACTCAATCACATGAGATGGATTAGGGTGGTACTTTCTCAATTGAGAAACATGAAAGACGTCATGAACGTTGGAAAGATTAGGTGGCAAGGCAATTTGGTAAGCTACTGGCCCAATTCGTCGAAGAATCTGAAAAGGTCCAATGAAACGAGGAGTAAGTTTTCGGGATTTCATAGCTCTGCCAATTCCAATTTTTCGAGTAACTCTCAAGAATATGTGATCACCTTCCTGGAATTCTAATGGTCTCCTCCTCTTGTCACTGTACCTCCTCTGCCTATCTTGTGCTTCCTTCATCTTTTCCCTTATCTTCCTGACTTGTTCCGTAGCCTGTTGTACCACATCCGGACCCAAAACTTGGTTTTCACCAGTCTCATACCAACATAACGGGGTCCTACACTTTCTGCCATACAACGCCTCATATGGTGCCATTCCAATACTGCTGTGGAAACTATTGTTATAAGTAAATTCAATCAATGGCAAAAACGTATCCCAACTGCCAGTGTGTTCCAACACACAAGCTCTCAATAGGTCCTCCAATGATTGAATTGTCCTCTCTGATTGCCCATCGGTTTGGGGATGATAGGCAGAACTCATTCTCAACTTCGATCCGAAAGCATTTTGCAATTGTCTCCAGAAATTAGAGGTGAATCTAGGATCTCGATCTGAGACAATACTTGATGGCACACCATGCAACCTAACCACTTCATCGATGTAAATCTGCGTTAACTTCTCTAATTTATCACCTTCTCTAATAGGCAAGAAGTGAGCACACTTCGTCAATCTATCAATGACAACCCAAATTGCATCATGCTTCTTAGGAGTCCGTGGTAATCCGACCACAAAATCCATAGCTATACTATCCCATTTCCATTCTGGGATATCTAGAGATTGCAATAATCCTGCTGGTTTTTGATGTTCGATCTTCACCTTCTGACACACCAGGCAAGATAAGACATACTCCGCTACTTCTTTCTTCATCCTCTTCCACCAGAACATTTTCTTCAAATCCTGATACATCTTTGTGGATCCAGGATGGAAACTCAACTTACTTTTATGTGCCTCCTCTAAAATCATCTTCCTAAGCTCTGCATCCTCTGGCACACATATTCTATCTCTAAACCTTAATGCACCATCTGTTCCTCTAGTGAACTCAAACTTTTCCCTCATCTATTCCTTTACTTATCTCCTGAAGGTACAAATCCTGAATCTGCTTATCCTTGAGATCCTGCATGAAATCACTACTAATAGGGATCCTACCCAAACAAACTTTATTTTCTCTTAACTCCATTCCTATGTTCAGGTCTCGGAATTGTTCTAACAACTCCAACTCCTTAACCATCATTGTGGATACATGCAAGGACTTCCTAATTAAAGCATCTGCTACCACATTGGCCTTCCCAGGATGGTACAGTAACTCAAAATCATAATCTTTGATGAACTCCATCCACCTCCGCTGTCTCATGTTCAATTCCTTCTGATCAAAAAGATACTTTAGGCTCTTGTGGTCACTGAAAACATTAAACCTTGCTCCATACAAAAAGTGTCGCCAAATATTCAATGCGAACACTATTGTTGCTAACTCCAAGTCATGAGTCGGATAGTTCCTTTCATGAATTCACAACTGTCGGGAAGCATAAGCCACTGCTCTTCCCTCTTGCATCAGAACACAACCCAAACCTTGGTATGACGCATCACAGTATACGTCAAACTGTCCTAGGGGGTCAGGTAAGATCAACACAGGTGATGTAGTCAATCTTTCCTTCAGCTTTTGGAAACTCTGCTCACACTTGTCCGTCCACACAAAAGCTGTATCCTTTCTCGTTAACTGCGTCATAGACAGCGCCATCTTAGAGAATCCTCTATGAACCTCCGATAATATCCAAGCAAGTCCTAAGAAACTCCGTATTTCACTCACCGACTTGGGTCGTTCCCATTTAAGAACTGCTTCAACCTTAGTTGGATCTACTGCTATTCCTTCTTTGTTAATTACATGCCCTAGAAATTGTACTTCTTCCAGCCAAAACTCACACTTGGAAAGTTTGGCATAAAGCCGCCTATCTTTCAAGACTCGCATCACCAATCTCAAATGCTCCTCATGCTCTTCCCGCATTTAGAGTAGATAAGAATATCGTCGATGAACACAACGACAAACTTATCGAGGAACGGTCTGAAAATTCGATTCATATAATCCATGAACACGGTGGCGCATTAGTTACACCGAAGGCATAACTAAATACTCATAGTGCCCGTACCTCGTCCTAAAAGCCGTCTTGGGTATATCTTCCTTCTTTACTCTAATGGGTGATACCGGACCTCAAATCGATCTTAGAGAATATTGACGCTCCCTTCAACTGATCCATTAGGTCATCGATTCTAGGCAACGGATACTTGTTTTTAATCATCACCTTATTCAACTGCCTGTAATCCGTGCACAACCTCGCACTTCCATCCTTCTTCTTAACGAACAACACCGGTGCACCCCAAGGTGAAACGCTCGATCTGATGAACTCTTTCCCCATCACATCGTCCAATTGTTCCTTCAACTCAGCTAGTTCCACTGGTGACAACCGATACGGTGCTATAGATATAGGCCCTGTCCCTGGTACGAGATCTATAGTGAATTCCACTTCTCTTTTTGGTGGCAAACCTGGAACGTCTGGGGGGAAAACTTCAGGAAACTCCCTCATGATAGGCATAGAATCTATGCTGGGGATCTCATTATCCTCCATTGCAAAAAGCATCACAAACTCCTGAGAGTTGTTACTCCTCATAGGTACTCCTTCATTGGCAGATACTATACTAGAAGGCTCAAGAAATGATAGGGTCTTACTAGAACAATCTAGCATTACGTGGTTAGCCGAAAGCCAATCCATGCCAAGGATAACATCTATCTGTTGCATAGGCAAACAGATAAGGTCTATAACAAAAGCTCGATTTTCAAGCACTATAGGACATTTTAAGCAAACAGATATGGTAATCAAAGGTTTACTAGTTGGAGTAGATACCGTAAGGGTATAAGGCAATTTAGACACAGTCAATTTCAAATTATCCACACACTCATGCGATATAAAAGAATGAGTAGCCCCTGAGTCAAACAACACATTAGAGAGTTTACCAGCTATCAGGCACAAACCTTGTATAAGATCAGCAGATTGAGTGGATTCATCTCCCCTCTCGGTAAACACCCTTCCAATGGCTTGTGGTCTGGTTGCTGGGTCACCTCTATGATCTCCGACACTTTTTCCAGTAGTTGTTGACTGTTGTTTAACCTGGCAGTCTGCGGTCTCGTGCTATGTGGCCTTGTTTTCCCACAAGTTGAAACAGATTGGGCCTACTTGGACAGTTGTTGGCATAATGTGGCCTCTCCACATCCGAAGCAAACTACATTATGCGATCGCGACCCGTTCCCGCCGCTGGTCCTGGTCCTTGCTTCGCCTGAGGCTTAGCATATGGTTTCCGTCTCCACCGAGAATTACTTCCTCCACGCCTCCGGAAATTTGACCGATTAGGACCCCCGGTCCTCGGTTGTTTTTGTTCATTAGCCATCCTCAAGTCTATGCTTTCGATGGCACCTCATCTCTACTAGCTCTGGGAAGATCTGTATGTCCAGAGACACTACAGCCCGCTGCAGCTCATCCCCCGAGTCCCTCTTCAAACCTTCGCATTGCCGAGTCCTCATTAGGGAACCTCCGATAGTATTCTGAAAACTTGATCAGCGCCTCAAACCTCGAGGCAAACTCGCCGACGCACATGTTGCCCCGCTTGAGATTCCGTGAATTCCTTCTCCTTCTCGCGTCTAACCGTACGCGGAAAATACTTCTCAAAGATGCAATCGGTGAATAGCTTCCAGTTGATCACACTACCCTCAAACTTCCAATAACTTTCTCTTGCCCTTCCACTAGAATTCTGCCCCTCGGTCAAGATAAAGGCAGCGTAAGTCACCTTCTTATCCTCTCGGCAGCGCATAGTGTCGAATATCTTTTCAATCTCTTGTATCCACCATTCAGCCCTTTCAGTATCATACTCTCCGTGGAACTGAGGTGGCTTTCCATTCATAAAAGTTATCAATCCGGCATCCTCGGATGCTGCGCTCCTCCTCGATTCTTTTATCTCGAGCTGCTCCTTGTTCATTTGTAGCATCTCAGCGATGTTGGGTTTGCAATAGCAAAGCAGCCGCTATTGTCTCCATTGTGTTTGGAGTCGAAGATGATCCTCCTCCATTGACAGCTCCGATTACTCTTTCTGGAGTCCTTCCTCCACTGTTTGATGGACGTCCTCTTCCACGTGCCATGATTCTGA